>JANAVB010028642.1:0-147941 GCA_029216955.1 Iris pallida
CCTTTAACCATAAGAAAATTATTTATGTTTAGGAAAATACTTGCTAGCTTAAAGTATTATAAACTAACCATTTGAATCTCCTTAGCATACATATATATTCACTAGCCACAAGAGATTAATTAGAAAACTAGCTAAGTAAAATGTTAGTTTAGCAAAGTAATTTATTATCAATATTAGAATTTAACTACTAGCAAAACATCACTAAAATAATACCAGCCCAACATACTGGCCTACAACCCAGCCTTCACTCTAAGCCCAAGACACAACTACCGACATAATGTCTCAGCTCAGCCTAAATATTAATCACTGGCCCGGCCTAACTAGGTCCAGCCCACTATAAAATACTGTTGTTTAAAATTAATTCATATACCCATATACCCAGCCCAAAAGCTCGGCTTAGCCCAGTCCTTCAACACAAAAACCTCGACCCAGCTATTCTCTCTGTTATAAACAATTTAAACTTAATTTTTGTTTAAACAAAATAGCCCAACTCCAAGCCCGACCCCTGTTGGCCCGAAACCCGGCACAACCATTCTCATAAAATCCTATTGCCTTTCTCGCTCCTCCCATTTCTTTCATCCACCGAACAGAACGTTCGAGACTACTCCAGTCTCTTCGTCTTCTCTGTCTTCTTCTTCTGGCCTGAAGGCCGAGACCCTAAAAACCTTCCATGGCGAACCCTAGCCCATACTCCAGCCACTCGTCTACCCTTCTTCTTTCTCAGCTCTTCAACCCATCCCGAAACCCTAATCCCCAACTCCTCCTTCGTCACAGTCACAAGCCCGAACCCTAACCCTAAGTTTTTCCAACTCCGGCCAACTCCACCTTCTTCTCCGGCAAAAAACCCAGTTCTAGGAAGTCGAAACCCTAGATCCATCCTCTTCTCCTCCCGCTGAAACCCTAGGTTCTAGGTTCAAAACCCTAGCCTACGTTCTTCTTCTCCAGCCGACCGACTTCTCTTCCTCTGCCTCCACTTTCTACTCCCCTACTTCGTCTTTTAGTAAACCCTAGGTTCCCAATCCCGAACTCCAGAAGTAAATCCCTAAATCACAACCCTAGAATCTAGGTCATCTTCCCCAGCCGTCCATCTTCCCCGTCATCTCCTTCCTCAGACCCAACTACAAACCCTAGATCCGAATGTTCTAGATCTACACTCGAGCACAGCCCCAAAGAACCCTAACCCTAGAAAACTTGAGGTCCACAAACTCCAACAAAATACTAGAAAACTAGATGAAGGGAGGGTTCGAGTAGATCGAAAAAAGTTGCTCACCGGCTTGACGGGGACGTCGATCGACGGCGTGGCGGCGAGATCCGAGCACTGATGGCGAGCTTCGTCCTCTGGTGGTGGCTCGACGAGTCTGGTGGTGTCTCGGCGAAGCAGGCTTCATCGAAGTCTCCTCGGTTCGGCCACTGATGGCGGTGGTGTTCCTCCGCGGTGGTGGCTCGGCGAGTCCTCGGGCTCGGTCGCACGGGACTCGAGATGACCACTCGAGTCTCGAAAGGTCGGCGCTCTTCTCGAAGGGTCGGCGCAGATACCGATGCGGGCTCTGCAGTCAAGGCGGCTCGCTGCTCGAGTCTGATGGCACGGTCTACGAGAAAACAGAGGCGGTGCTCTAACTCCTCGGGCTCGGCGCTCGAGTACTGGTGACGGTGGCTCTCTTCCTGATGTGGCACGATCTACGAGGGGCGGTGGCTTGGCAGTGGCGGTTGACAATTGGCACGAAGATCGAAGCGGCTCTGACAACTGTGGCGGTGCTCGATCGAGGATGGCCGGAGAATAACCGCGCTCGGCGGTGGCTGCTCCTCGAGCAGAAAGAGGCGAGAGAGAACAGAGAGAGAGATGAGAGAGAAAGATAACGTGTCCCAGAGAGAGAGAGTACTGTGGTGTCAGAAATGTATTGAAAAGTGTGTAATATTTTAATATTATTTATAGTCTGTGTGTGTGTAGTAGTAGTGGCACAACTGTAATTAACTGTAGATCTGGGTGCATTAGTATAGTGGCAGTAGCAGTAATAACCAATAGATCTGGGTGCATTCGTATAAACCTGTAACAGAATTTTAAATAAAACATTTTTTTAAAATTCAAATGATTTTTAAAACAGCTTTCCAAAACCAATATTCCCTCCAACATTTCAAATTCAAATTTGAACAGGTTTTTCCAAATTAAAACATATTTTCAAATCGAGTAGTTCAAACAGTTTTCAAAAATCAAATAAAACAGTTTTGAATGCTAACAGATTTTTAAATATCAAACCAATATAATTACTCTCAACTAATTATGAAATTAGTTACTAATTAATTAATAAAATAAGTTTTCTTAATACTGAATATATAATTACGAAAATAATTAAGAATATTATTTAAAGACAAATAATATTATTAAGAAATCAATAAATCCATTATTACGAAATTGAATACCTATACATAGATATTTATTTAGCTACAAAAATTTGTTTCAACCATTCATAAAATCAATCAAATTATTATTACGTTCCAAGTTGACTAAAATTTATTAACACCCGAAACTCAGTTTAATCGAAATTAGGTTTTGTAAGAAACAATATTTAAATTCAAGAAAAATTTAGAAAAAATCCTAAAATTTACCAAATATGATTTTTGGGAGTTACATATGGGCACTCCTAGAATCCCCATTTATAGGCACTCCTAGAATCCCCATTTATAGGCACTCCTAGAATCCCCATTTATGGGACTATCATGTACCATCCTTCAGGGACCGTTACATGAATCATAACATAACCTGACTGGATCCTTGTGTATTGATTGGGGGTACTGGGGAGTAGAAGTGGACATGTGAATAATATCCAAGTAGTGTCGCATTAGAATCATTCCGTACTGTAGCATCAGAATCATCCTATGCCATTCACATGTCTATATTGTACTCTGACTCACTAGCCACTGTTAGTTCTCTATCTATAGTAGATATTTCCATTACAGCTATCTCCTTTACATTCTGTACTTTCTTTCAGATCCTGTATCTTACTTTACTGCATGATTATATTTTCTAACCTACTATGATCTGTTGAGATGTATTATGCTCGCTCCGTCCTGATTGGGCACCGTTGATATGTTTACAAAGGACGAGGATGAGGCTGATGTTGACACTTTTTATGGGACAGCTCTAGATGACACATGTGATCCGGATTCCCAGCCGGATCCACTAGCTATAGAGACTGAGGCTCCCTAGTCTAGGTTTTTACTATTTCTGTCATTGAGATCTGGATTGTATATATTCTTTCATATTCTGTAGTTGAGACTTTGTATTTCTGGATGTTTGCTGAGTTGTTATCTTAGACACTTAGACTCTTCTGATCTTCTGTATTTCATTTGAGTTCTATATCATATCGTACTTCTTCTTCCTTAGTTGTGATTGAGTCTACATTCTACTATGTCACCCCCATTCGGGGAGTATAAACTGCTTAGCCTTATACTGTTGATGCATGAGACCTAGGACAGTGTTCTACCGCCGATACTGTGGCGTAGGCTGGACATACCCACGTCTAGTGCCCTTACTCTAGGGTGCGGGTCGTGACACATGGGGTGTGGAGAACATTATCGTCATATTAGGCTACCTTGATATGTTTGGCCTTGTCTCTTCAGCCGGAACTTGGTTGTTACTTGACTCGTTTGCCACTGTCTTTGTACCCTAGATTTGGTATTTTTTTGATACGTTTGCGCAAGGTACCACGACACGGTACCTTGGGTGTGAGTGCTAAGGTGCTTGTGATCCTTAGTACTTGAAGCCTGATATCCGAAAAGTGTTCTTACGTGTATTTCACATAGATGGTTATGGTAGTTACTCTTTAGTATTTATATTCTCTCTTTACTGTTACTTTGATATGTATATTATGTACCTTGTTACATCCCTCTGAGGACCTGGTGATCTCTCTGTAGTAACCTTAGAGGGGGGGTGAATAGGATCAAGCTAACTAATTAAGCACTTAGCACAAGCTAATGGACAATTTAAAAATATAAGTACAAGAGAAGAAGCAACAACAATACCGACACACGATATATCCTGGTATCCTCCCAAGAGGCACTCTAGTCCCGGAACTCTCTCCGACTTTAATCCACTATTTAAGTAAATAGTTACACACGAGTTTGGATCCGAAGAACTCGCCAACTTCTTACACGAGAGCTTTAGTCCGAAGACCTCTCCGACTTCAACCGAGAGTTTGGATACGAAGACTCTCCAACTTCAACCGAGAGTTTGGATACAAAGACTCTCCAACTTCAACCTTTCACAATAGGTTTAGATCTCCTTATACAACAAGATGAAGATCTTACTTTTCAACTCAATAACTCTAACACAATTTGTGGATGGCAAATGAAAGCTTTGTAGAGTTGTTTGTGGATAGCCTTTGGTGGTTTAGAAAGTTTTAGGCTCAAAGCATCAACCTTGAATGAAGGGGTTCAAGGCTATTTATAACCAAAGCATTGAAAAGAGCCCAAAGACAACTTTTCAGTCAGCGATTGGTATAACGTCGGTACGAATCGGTATACCGTCAGAATATCGGTCTGGAATTGCAACGGCTAGAAATATAGCCGTTGGGATCATTAAATGTTAGAAATTCGACCGTTGGATTTTCAACGTTACTGAATCGATATACTGTCGGTATAGATCAGTATTCCGTCGGTATGCCAATTTTTTAGACAGAAACTTTATGTAAACAAAATCGGCATACCGTCGGTATAGACCGGTATACCGTCGGTATGCCGATTTTCTTCCGAAAATGATCCTGGGCTAATTTTTATCCTAGCTTTCGATTTTGCCATCCATTTCTTGTGTTTACAATTATTCCTAATACTCATTACAAACTCTAGATATACTGTAGCAGGTGCAGGCTTCTTCAGAGTCTTGAAATGATGATGGCATGGCACGGCTTCTTTCCTTAATAGATGTTGGCTTCTTCCTTGACGTCAGCTGTCCAAAGATATCCAGTTTGTGAAAACTGAATACCTTTCGGGGGCTTCAACCCCGAACCCCCGACGAGGGGCGCTGCCCCCTCGACCTCCGTCCGCTGACCGGGCAGCGGAACCCCCGAGTGCGTGGCTCCGGAGATGTCGTCGGGTGGTTAAGAGAAATCTTGTGGGATCTGTCGTCTTTGGCCCACCATGATTTCTTTATTTGTATAAGTCCATGTTGATCTTGCAAATTGCTTTTCTGTATGTACATGTTAGACGAACAAAACAATATACATAGTAGCAAGTATGATAAGATAAATGCACATTAGGACAATGCTGAGTTTAAGTATAAGTGTTAAGGTGATAGCATAAATGTTAGTGATATCATAATGATTAAACTTAATTGAATGACCACAATCAAAAACATAGTTTTGATTTTGGCAACCCGATTAAATTTAAGATAGATAAGCTCATATCACTAATATGTAAACCAATAGGCACATATCACCAAAGGTATAAGTATAAGTAGAAATGATATAGCGATAGTATGAAGATTAGTGATAATGAAATGCTAAACTTAACATATTAACCATATTCCAAAATATGATACAATCATTGGGCCAACACTCTCTAGGTAGTGGTTGTGCAGAGATAGTTCGTGATCATGGAGGTGTTGTTATTTTCGATTCAAGTATTTATCATGATTTTATATTTTATCCATTATTTGTATTCTGCTATTTAGCCTAGTTTTGTAGACCTACATTATTCTTCGGGTCTACTCAAACATATATGTTAATGGGCTGCAGACCATGATATTTTTATTCTTTATATTATATTATGTGGGTTCAGATAAATATATGTTAGTTGATTTGATAAATAGATTTAGAAAACCAAGACAACTTATATGTATTCGAGCTGGGCCGAAGTCTCCTTGATACGTATTTGGCATGTATACGTATCCTAGTCCTTCGTATTTTTTGACTGAGGCGTTACAAGTTGCCCCTGACTTTAGGTCAGGAGCCTGAGGCGATGATGCTTATGACCAAAAAATTTGGTGGCGGTAAACCATTGGCAACTAATTTTGCATTTAGGCGACAAAAAACCATGGTCGCCTAAAGTCCTTATCCTAGTAGTATAATTAGGGGCTGGATCCCAGCGAGCAGAAGTCCGAAGACACTTAAGTACCATGTCACTTCGGTTATTTACACCTTGTTGACAGAAGGACACTTTCGACTTGTATCCAAAATTATCAAAATTTTGAAGAATGTAGGTTGAAAAAGAATTTAAAGCGACTTACATTCTTATAATTTATCATAATCAGAAGTCTTAATTCTCGACGGATAAAGTTGAATCGATCTTCAGCTAAAAGTTTTGTAAAAATGTCTGCTAACTGATATTCGGTGTCATCAAACTCTAAACATATATCTCCGTGTTGTTGATGGTCCCTTAGAAAGTGATGTCTGATCTCTATGACTTTAGTGCGAGAATGCCACATTGACTATCGACTTGTTGTCATAGTCTATATATTTCTATTGTTTCACGGCTTATCGTAGTAAATATGTTCCCACGGTCTCAATGCTTATCATACCATACACGTTCCCACAGGTTCAAAGCTTGTCATATAGAGTATGGCAAGGTTTGGGATAGCACATAGAACACGACTTTGTTCAAGTTAAGCATAAGAACTACCAAATAGTCATTCCTGAGTCGAAGATGGAAAGTATGAAAACATGGAAATTTTTCGGGACCGTTAGTCGCCGAGGCAGTCCCTGGTTTTGGGAGCTTCATAGGAGTATGGAAAGGAAAGATGAGGAATAGTTCAGAAATATGGTAAGTTGAGTCGAGTCTTGAATGGTCATTGGACAACTTTTGCACAAGGTTTGAGTTCCTCGAACGCTCATCGGGACACTGGGATCGATTCGTCCTAGGGGGAACTATGTTGCGAGACCTTCAGGGGGTGTGACCTGGCTTGAAGGATGCGTCACAATGTGGGTATTTCAGTAACTTCGGTGGAGATCGCGTCTTGCACACGAAGTCGTACTGTCATAGCCATGTAGTCCAGGGATAGCTTGTCATGCTAGTGACCTTCATATAGATTGAGTCAACGTGCTAGCGACAATTAGTGTACATATCGTTAGATTGAGTCAAGAAGTGAATGCATGCAACACAACATTGCTTTTAAACCTAAGATTTGGCTTATGCAGAGTCGCAATATGTGAGACCGTGATTCGATATGGAAGACATGAGTAGGCTGCGATAGTATATGCCATGAATTGATCCTAATGCAAGATTAGAAAGACTACCTAATATTGTGTGTACTCATTAAAATAACATGTTAGTTTTGTATGGGTGGGCGAGAGGCCTCTCCACCAATGCATTTTATGTACTGATACCGCACTAGATTGCTTGTAGGTTTCAGGTAGCAACTCGCTCGGTGCGGAACTCACTTGGACACGCTATGGCAAGGAGCTCCTCGGCATTTCGAGACGTACGACCGCATTGAAGTCTTCACTTACACGAGAATGTATGGACGTCTCTGTTGTATTCTTCTTCAAGTTGTAAGCCTAATGGCATGATCTATTGTAATTGTGAGAGAGAGAGAGAGAGCGATTGGGTGATTGTAACCTTGGCTTCGAGCCGTTGTAACATTTTATTTCATTATCAATGAAGTACTTATATTGCATAACTTGTGTATTTCAACTTTTAGCTTGGGAGTTCTGTGCAACTCTGTATTTAGTTGTTCAATCGGTTGTTTTGGTAATTGCCTTGTGCGGGCGCAACTTAGACTCGCACGGCATCACGCCTATGCGAGGATAATCGATTCTACGAAACCAGGGCATGACACCCCTATTCAAGATGAGGTAATTTTTTCTGAGGAACAAACTCAACGACCTCAAGAACCAGTGCCATTAATATAGTCCACCAAAGAAAGAAGAAATGCAATTTCAGATAATTTTGTCATATTTTTCGAGGAATGTGAGGAAGACTAAGGAATACTGGAAGATGATCCAATCAACTTCCATTAGACCATGGAAAGTTCAAACTCTCAAAAGTTGATTGAGCAATGACTAAGGAGTATACATCTATACAAGACAATAAAGTTTGGAAACTTGTCCAATTACCAAAAGGTACAAAACCTATTGGTTGTAAATGGATATTTAAAACCAAGAATAATTCAAAAGGTAATGTGGAGAGGTACAAAGTATGTCTTGTAGGCAGAGGCTTTACTCAAATTTTAGGGATTGATTTTAAAGAGACTTTCTCTTCGATTTCTTCGAAATACTCTTTTAGAACAACCATAGCACTTGTTGCACATTTTGATCTTGAGTTATATCAAATTATTATCAAAAAGACATTTTTTAATGGTAACATTAAAGAAGCAATTTATATGGTACAACCAGAAAACTTTATGTCGGGACACTCAAAGAATATGGTTTACAAACTGACAAAATCTATTTATGGACTCAAGCAACCTTCTCGTCAATGGTACTACAAATTTCACTAAGTGGTTACCTCATTTGGGCTTGAGATAAACACTATTGAAGATTGTGTGTATCACAAGTTCAGTGAAAGTAGACATATTTTTCTGGTTTTCTATATCGATTATAGTATTGAATGCAAAGTAGGCAACACTCATCGCTAAAGGAGACAAGTTTGGCCTTCACCAGTGCCATAAGAATAGCCTTAAAATTAAAAAATTGCACTAGATTCCCTATTCGTTAGTTGTAGGGAGTTCAATGTATACTTAAGTATGTATGCATCCGGATATTGCATACACAATTGGGATGTTAGACAGATATTTAAGCAAACATGGGATGTATCATTGGACTGCAGCCAAATAGGTTAAGTAATTTATATAGAACAAAGGATTATATGCTCTTTATAGGAGACCGACTAATTTGGAGATCTTAAGGTATTCCGACGTTGATTTTGCTGGAAGCCAAGCCAGCAGGAGATCTAAATCAGATTATGTTTACCTGTTGGATAGTGAAGATATATCTTGGAAGAGTGTCAAACATACACTCATAGCTTCTTTCACCATAGCAGCAGAGTTTATAACATACTATGAGGCATCCAATCAGAAAATATAGTTGCGAAATTTTATCACAGGGCTACATATACATGAGGGTGTTAAAAGACCGCTCAAATTATAATGTGACAATAAATCAGCAGTACTTTATTTCAATAACAACAAGAGCTCGTATAAGTCAAAGGATATTGACATAAAGTTTCTAGTTGTGAAGGAAAGAATCCAGAATGGTCAAGTGTTCATATAGGGGACAAACTCCATGTTAGCAGATCTGTACACAAAAGTGTTACCACCCAAGGTCTTTCATGAGCACACTGCTCATATGGGTGTTATCTTACTTGAGGATATGACAATATAGTGGGAGTTTATATTTTATGTATTTTGGTGCTATATATTTGGATTTGGACATATTTACATATCTAAGTATTTTGAATATTTTTCTGCTAAGATATATGTTCTGATCATATATATGAAAAATTCAGTTCTTTCTGTTTTCATTGTGTTAAAGTATTAATCTCATTAAACTAAAGGAGGACAAATTGGAAATAGACATTTGTTTATCACAATTGCGTGTAATTTCCATGCTATGCATACATGATTGATCTATGTCGTTTAGCTATATTGCTATATGTGACTATTGATGTGTCACGACCCGCACCCACTGTGAGGGTACGAATACGTAACAACGCCCAGCCTACGCCGCAGTGTCGGTAGAGCGCTGTCCTAGGTTACTATCTAACCAGCAACTCACACAATTATAATGTACTCATCATGATCAACTCCGAACGGAGGACAAGTATAAAATATTATAACTCAATCACAGTCTAAGTACGATAAGATAGTCACAGAAGAATTAACTAAGAATAGAAAGACAACTACTAAAATAATAACAACTCTCAACAAATCTCAAATACCACACAAGTCTCAAAACTTCTATAACAAGTTCAACATGAAAACAGATGCTAGTCTACTAAACTAAATCCCGATCACTCCTGAGTGTCGGGGCCAAAGGTAGTCATCCCATCTCCGGATCCATAATATGTAGGGCATGTATCCTCAGGGCAATCATCTGTAAAATTTCAACAGGTCCAGTCAGGACAGGAACGAGTAGAACTCATCAAGAAATCCCAATTAAATGACAGAGAACTATAAAGCAGTTATAAGCAGTTATATTGATGAATTATGGCAGTTTGTATACAGGTGATGGTATAGAGGAACAGTTAAGATACAAGGAAAGTAAGGTAAGTAAAAACAAGAGAAGAATCATAGCAATAAAGACTGTAAATAGAAACTAGCTGAACTGGAGCAACATAATATAAGTCCAGAATGTAAATATAAACAAGTACAAAACCCAAGTAAATCCAGATAACATGAATCTGATACCAGGTGGTTCCAGTACAACATGAGTCCGGTATAAGGTGAGTCCAGTTGGTGATCAAAGGTTCCAGGGTGAGTCCAGCCTATTGTAAAACCCCTAAATTTCTACTATATTTTTTATATATATTAAATTTGGTACTAATTTAAAAATTTTGTATTGTACGTCGCATAGTCGTATTGTACGTCGTGCACGAAATTTTATTTTTCGTAGTTGCTCGTCAAGTGCGAATATGTGCGAGCGTACATATTTTAGAAAAACATTTTTTCTATTTTATTATACACTTTCAAAATATTATATAATTATTATTCTTGCTAAAAAAAGCCTTTTTATTTTTAGCAGTTATTAATCATAAATAATATTTCATTGTATACTAGGAAAAGCATAATCATGTATGCATTATTCGTGCATACATATATTTCGTAATTATTTATTAGTCTATTTTAAATAAAAATATAATTTTTGAGATTTATTAATAAATATTTTATTATTTAAAAAGATATTTAAAAATATTTATTATTTTTAAAATTATTATTATTGGTATTATGAAAAATATATTTGGAAGTTATGGTGGCCATTTAAATCTTGATTTAATTTTTGGATTTATTTAAATAGTTAAATATTCAAAATTTATTTATCCCATCTGATTTTGAGCTAAAAATTTAAATAGATTTAAATTGGATTTAATTGATTTGATTTTAAACTAAGAGAATTTGATTTGATTTAAATTAGATTTGGATTTGGATTTGGATTTGGATTTGGATTTGATTGTTTTTAAATTAAATTAGGAAATATCTAAATTGGGTTTAAAGGAATCCTAATTCTTATCTAATTGGGAATTCCCACATCCTATAAATAGGCAGGTACTCCTCCATATTATTTTCACCACAAATCATCTTTCAAACCATCCTTGTCAAAATTTTTCTATTTTTTCGTCATAAATTCAGCCTCAATTTTCAAAGGTTGTAGCAACTTCGAATGACCATAACTCCCAACTCCGGACTCCTTTTGACCTCCAGTTTTTTTTGTTGGAATCATATTGAGGTATATTTTCTGAATGTAAATTTTATTTTCATAAATTTGAAACTTAATTTTCTGGAAAATTTGTGGAGTGTCAGTGGTCCGAAATCTGACACGTTTTAGTGTTTTTGACATTCTGGGAGAACCAGGAATCAGAATCACGATCCGTTTGAAGTTTCGGAATACTGACAGAAAAATATACATCATATATTTTTCCTAAAAAAAATTAGAATATTTTATTTTTGGTTTTTATTTTAGAAGTTTGTCACATCGTATGAGTTCATCTTGTGTAGCCCTGTGACTATTCTGTACCCAACGGGATTGTCGGTTTCACCAGCAAGGACCTCAGGCAAGACACCTTGCCATTTGCTGTTTATTTATTTTAGCTCATATTTCATGCATTATTTATTTTCTTTATGCAAAATAAACTGTGATACATGGCATAACTTGTTAGAACTTACTGTTCATTTATATTTCCTGCTATGTATTATTTTTCTTACACATTAAACCTAGATTTAAGGGACCACCTTGTGTGTTGCATTCATGGCCTTGACACGTTGTACCACGAAGTTGTGTGTCGCATGTAGAACACGGACGTGCGTGATTAGCTGGCCACCAGTACATACAAGCCGTGCGATAGGAATAACCGCTAATAGAGGGGTTGCATGCTTAGTTTGACTTAGCGGTTAATAGAGGATTTATGTTGTGGATACAACATAATAGACATTGGGTGGGAAGAACAGTTCCTTAATGTATGGGTCATATATGCACTGCCCTGATTGCCGGTTATCTCCAATGGGAGGTACGGTCCTGATAGCCGATTATCTCCAGTGGAAGGTACGGTCCTGATTGCCGGTTATCTCCAGTGGAAGATACGGTCCTGATTCCTGATATTCCTGATCCGGCCCATGCGTCAAAGGTTTGTTCTTATTGCATTCACTATAGTACGGTTAGGTACCCTATTGCAGGCATCCCTTATTTATTTGAGCAATATTTATTCAGTTTATATGGCATGATATTATGTATCTTGTTACGTCCCTCTGAGGACCTGGTTATCTCTCCAGATGTGTGCTTCTGTGAATTTGCAGGTGTTCTAGTCAAGGCCGTGATCTTCTCTATTCTTTCGAAGACGATTGCGCTTGGTTCGTCTCGTTATTTTATCGATCACTTCTTGTATATTTTATTTGAGATAGTTGGTAGTGGACTTTGTCTCCGCCCAACGATTGTATACATGACAAATTCAAAGTTGCTCTTATATCATTTATTTATCTAGTAGATGAGATTTAGTTATTCTGGATTTACTGTATTTTACAGCTTATGTATTCATACGAGGTTTCCATATATTGGAGTATACTTCGTATGTATGCAGCTGGCATGGATACGTACCCAGTCCTAAGTATTTTGGGACTGGGGCGTTACACCTATACTCTAACAGTGTGTTTTATAATATCGGGATCGACATGTGAATGGTTGTAGGTAATACGGCACATCACACACCTGGCCGGATGTGAGATGGCTATCATTACAGTATAACTCCAAGGGAGTGGTTTCAGTATTTGGGTATGTTCACATGCCTATTCCAATATTTCTCCGCCCAGCAAGTACAAGTGAATCTATAATCCGACACAAAATAGTATAAGTCCAACCAGTACACGGATGGTTCCAGTAAATGATTCCAGGGTGGTTCCAGTAGGTGGTTCCAGTAAATGGTTCCAGTAAATGGTTCTAGTAAATAGAGGCCAGACTTAAATAAGTCGCATGAAATGGATCCAGTAATATCAAATCGTGTTTGTAATACATAATCAAATAGAACTAGCTACAACTGAAGTATAGTAAACGACAAGTAAATGAAAGAACTATCAGAGAATGTACTCGTCTGCTACTCTGAAAAGAGTAGTGTAATATCAGATATCTGCACCGGAGTCACAAGGCCCTAAACAGAGCAGTACAGGTTATAATGTGTTTAAAATAAGGTAAATGATGTTTATGATGCAATCTACATAATTTCTAGACCAATCTAGGTCAAAGTCAACTCTAAGTCAACCCTGGTCAACTGTCTAGGTCAAACTAGGTCAACTAGTCACACCTAAACTCAATGTTGACTTTTGGTCAACTCTAATCAACATGAACCATTTGGTCAACTTGGTCAAAAGTCCACTACTGGTCAACTAGACTATTTGGGTCAAAACTCTATGTCGTATCACATATCCCAGTACACCACACAAGGCCTATATCATATTTATATACATATCACATACATACATTACACATACACATAACCTTAACCATGACTCAACTACCTCAACACATATATATATCTGCATAGTTATATATATAAACCTTACCCCTATTATACTCACACTTCACAAGTGATACCATTTCCATCCAATCCTCCCTCTCAATGCCCTGTTGCAAAGCAACATAGGCCATCCCCTACTGCTATGAAAACCACCTATAATATTCCTAAACACTCAACTAATACCTCCTCCCTCTCTAATTTCACTGAGACTGATTTCTAGGGGCCATACCTATCACTTAGATATTGGCTACTGCCACTTGGCAGTGCACTCTCCATGACACTCCCCTTAGGACTGACACACTTGGAACCACACATGGGTACCTCTAAGCACTATGACACTTCACATTGGAACTCCTCACCTAGGCAATACAAGGGAACCCCTTACCCTTCACTCCTAGACACTCATTCAGTCACACTTATATAGGCAGGTATCCCCATTGTTCTATGGTAGTGCCCCAATCCTTCTCACAACCTACAGGTCAACCTAGGCCTGTACCAATACATGTACATGCCCACACATCCTGGGTTCTACTCCATACTAAACTTTCTATGCACTTAGGTGTATCCCGTATACAGGAAGTTCAAAATAGTCATGTCCTGCATCTCAATAGTCTAAACACACTCACACCTCCTCTCTACCTAGTATAGGCACTTCTCTTATCTTCAAACTGACACACACATACTAATATATGTAAATTGTCATCCCTAACCTCCCACACACATTAGATAACTATCAGTCCCCTCTCATTGCCCTCCTTCAATACAATATGGCCCTGCTGTTCTAGCAGCAGTATCCCCTTCCCTTCACAACTATAATGCACACACAAGGATTACATATATATATATATATATATATATATATATATATATATATATATATATATATATATATATATATATATTTTTTTTTTTTTTATACACATTGAGTGAGAGAGTGACATGTGTGTGTGCATATATGTGTGTGTTTAGATAGGATTTTGTGTGTGTGTGAAGTGTGAGGAAGTAACATAGGCTAGCAGGAAAATATGAGTGTGATGGTGTGAGGAATTTTTCAGAAACTGCAAATGAATGTGACAGTTGTATTAGACAGGGCTAACTTATCATTGAAATTAGTTTTAAAAATGGGAATTCAAAATCAGAATGTAAACTCAGTTTTTAACAGGATCCTTTGAATTCAGTTCACAGGAATGTTAGGGAAATAACAGTTCAAAACCTGATTTGAACTCCAAAGACCCACACCAATCAGCAATCAACACTATAATAGTCTAATGCACTTGTGGAGGAATCTAAACATGATTAATAAACTTCAAAAATCAGTTTGGAAGAAATGAAGTTTCAGAAATCTATTTTTTTTCAAGACTGTTTCAGTCCACATTCAACAACAGTCCAAAAATCCCATTTTCTCAATGAAAAACTAATCTAACATGCTAATCCCACTTAGCATTAACTAATACACATGTGGGAACCAATTTAGTGGTTTAAAACAGCATTTAAATTAGATAAAAAAAAGGAAATCAATTCAGGATTTAATAACAGAAGCACGTATCAGTCCACACATGGGAGTTTGAAATTCGACATCAAAACATGCTAATGTGATCAATCATTGGTTGGTAACCCATCCCCCACCTGTACCCGTGTCCCACGAGTCATCTCGTGTCCTGGGAAAATAGGACACGACGTGTCTCAGCTCATGAACGGCACAGACACGCGCACAGGCACACAGCGTCGTGCACGCGTGTGTGTCGCTCTAGGACACGACACAGGGCGACCCGTGTCTCGTACTCATGCACGTGGGTTCGCCTAGGATAGGGCTAGGTCCTAGGGTGCCTAAAACGTGTCCACTTCTCGTGTCGTGTCAGCTTTTAAGCCGTGTCAGTGGCTAGAAACCACGCGTGCACAGTGCGCGCGCGGCCAGTGCGAGGAGGAGAACTCCTCGCACACTGCACCATATGGCCCCAAATTTTGGGAGAGCCATGTCAGTCAGTGTCCTGACATTTTTCCAAAATTTGGCGTGTCCTCGTGTCTTGTGCAAGAAGAAAACCTGCCCGTGATGCAGGACACAGCATGTGGTTCAGTCCCCGCGTGTTCGTGTCCCCGTTTGGACACGACACGACACCAAAATACAAAACATCCTTCACAAAATTTAATGTACATACTAAGATCTACCAATCCATGTAATTACATTTTCAAAAATCGAAAATAAATTCCTAAGGGGCATTCTATCGAACACCTATACGTATTCTATGACACGTGTCCGATACGGACACGAAACTGACACGAATTGTGCCAAATTTCCAGGGACAGCTAGGTGACTCCTAGATCTAGCCCTAAATGCAAAGAAAACAGAATTTTAATACACTTAGAGGTGTTTTACCTATAGGTACAAATTGCATAGAAAAGCTCCAAATGGGGGGTGTTCCTCTTGATGGCCAAATGCTCCAAATGAGCCCAAAGCTGAGATTAACCTCCAGAATTATAAAATATACAGAAATTAGAACCTATTACAAAAGACTATGATTAAAAAGGAATTAAAATGGATTTATGAGGATTTTTGGACGGGGAACAATACCTTTTCTTTTCTCCAAGTGTTGGAATGATAAAAAGAGGCAAGCTCTAATGAATAAGTGTTTATATAGGGTGGGGATCCCTATGTGGCTGGTCACTTAGGGTTTGGTTAGGATTAGGGCTTCTAGTTATGGGCCATGGGCCAAGTCATAAGTCATTAAGTCATGAAATCATAAGTCATTTCATTAAACCACAAATCATGAAATGATTTCACACAAACTAATCCTCCTATTCCAAAATTAGTCCCTAATGACTAAAAGTAGGTTAACCTAAGTTAGACTAGGGTTACCATAGCTAGGGTTAGGTTCTAGGCTAGTCCACTAGGTCTCAACATGTCAAAGTCAAACTAGAATTCACCAATTCATTAAATTAATTAAAAATTCAAATAAGCCAAAATGATCAAATTACTCCTAGGCTAAAAATGATAATTAAATCATCCTAATGACATGGTTAGGCTCTAGGTCATGCAGTCTCTAGGGTTTCACTGACAGCACATCAAAATCATAAGTCATGACTCAAAGCAGTTTTTAAATAGTTTAAAAATTATTAAAAATCACCAAAAATCATAATGTGAATTAAATATCAATAATAATTATTATAATTACAAAATTTCAAAAATACCCTCATCTGGAAAACTGGGTGTTACATGATGGTTTAGTTACACCAAATGTGACAAATGCCGCTTTGATCCTATATTGATATGGTTAATGGACGAGATTGTCTGAATATACCCTAAGGTTAAGGTAACAATATTTGTGCTCATAAAGATAACACATTTGTAAGATTACACAGTGGAAGATTATTGGAGTTATCCAATAATTAGGGGGACACACATGCAAAATTAATGTGTTGTGTTATCTAAATAATTAAGCAAAATTAAAATTGACTATTTGAAAAATTGATTTGAGGGTATAATTGTCATGGAAATATTGTGTAAATCGGAGATAAATCTAATTTAATGAGTCAAATTAGAAATATATAATACCGAGAAAACACACTCTCTCTCTCTCTCTCTCTCTATATATATATATATATATATATATATATATATATATATATATATATATATATATATATATATATATATATATATATATATATAAGGCGCAAAATGTCGATATATATATATATATATATATATATATATATATATATATATATATATATATATATATATATATATATATATATATATATATATCGACATTTTGCGCCTTATATATATATATATATATATATATATATATATATATATATATATATATATATATATATATATATATATATATATATATATATATAAGGCGCAAAATGTCGATATATATATATATATATATATATATATATATATATATATATATATAAGGCGCAAAATGTCGATATATATATATATATATATATATATATATATATATATATATATATATATATATATATATATATTCCACTATATAATGAGGCTTCAAAACGGCTCAAAAGTGAGCCATCTAAGCCGTCATTATATCACGGTCCATTTAATTTAAAATAAAAATAAATAAATTATGTAAAAATTGTTAGAAAAAGTTTAAATTTGTCAACATGGAAAATCGAATCCAACCAAACAAGAAAACTACTTCGCACCTTAACCACATGAGTTAGAAGAGATGTTTGATTATAATTGGATAATATTCTTATTATACGTACAAAGCACATGCATTTACTAGTATATATAATTTCTAACCGTCCTTTTCCTTGGAAGTTGGTTATAGATAAGAATTTCCATACCTACATAACATGTAGACTGCCTGGGACAAAGTTCCAGGAAAAAAAGAAATAATAAATAATATATATATATATATATATATATATATATATATATATATATATATATATATATATATATATATATATATATATATATATATTTTTTAATATATATATATATATATATATATTTCACTATATAATGAGGCTTCAAAACGGCTCAAAAGTGAGCCGTCTAAGCCGTCATTATATCACGGTCCATGTTATTTAAAAAACAAATTATGTAAAAAATTGTTGAAAAAAGTAAAAATTTGTCAACATGGAAAATCGAACTCAACCAAACAAGAAAAATACATTGCACCTTAACCACATGAGTTAGAAAAAATATTTAACTACAATTGAATAATATTCTTATTATACGTTTGCATTTACTAGTATATATAATTTCTAACCGTCCTTATCCTTGGAAGTTGGTTATAGATAAGAATTTCCATACCTACTTAACATGTAGACTGCCTGGGACAAAGTTCCAGAAAAAAAAGTATGTCCTATCTTAATTTAAAATTTAAATGAAACAGTTACAGGGGAGTATATGTTCCAGGTATATTCCCACGTCTTGGTAACAGTAGATTTACCAAATACACCCATTAAACTTGATCCTAAGCAATCAACAAAGGCTAATTGTACAATAAATTCATCAATAATGTACAATAATACATAATTTGCATACAAATAACCCATTTGACAAGTAACCTAAAAATTAGGTGGTAGATCCTCAAAAATGCACACGGAAAAACAATTCAGTTCCTCAACCAATTCACCAATGAACTTGCTCATTCTCGGCTCCAAAGAACTTGCTCATCAATCTTGGTGAGCTCTTCATTGTCAAGGCGTTTCCACGTACTGATGCTTTCAACGCCCATCCATGCCTTCTTCCCTTTCTTCAGATTAGCCAGGATTACCCTTGCTCGCCGAGGCCAACCAGCTCTTCCATAGGCATGATAGCCGAACCCTCCCCCATAACAGAACCATATCCCATCTATTTCGCCACAGAAGTCATTGAGATGATCATGGCCCATGAACACCGCCTTCACGTCTCCCATGGAGACCAGGGTCTTCAGAACTCCAGTGTTGACAGAAGAACAAGCAACAGCCTCTTGATACTGGCCTCTGTATTCCTTGTACCAGAGATCACGAACCTCTGGGATTGGGATGTGGAAGAACGCTAAGGCTACTTGTTCGCTGCTTCCCTGTTCATTAGCAATAAGAAAAAAGCTTGAGCTTGGTACAGACTTTCAATGCATTAGGGTAGGTCAAAATTCTACATTTTCTTTGAGTGGGTCGTAAACTATAAAGATTCATGGGAGCTGATCCAAAATACTTGAGATAAGGGCTCCGTTTCTTCTATTTCCTTTTTTACCTATTTGAAAGGGAGATCAACTAACTTGCATGATCAACTAACTTGCATAGCCTTATTATTTGACCAAGTTTCGTAGACTGACATGGGAAAATAGCAAGACATCCCAGGAAGATGTTTTGACCAGTAGTACCTTGATTCTTGAACCAGTCAAATAGATATGAAGATTAATGGCATAATTGCAGAATACGACTAATCAAAGTTTCATAATCAACCCATTATTAAACCCCGTTCATGCATATGATGTTATTACGAACACTAGTATAAAGAAAATATACAAGGTTCTAAAGTCGACAGAAGAAGATAGGCAGATGTGATCAGAGGAGGTGCTTGGCCTTGGGGCAGGAAAGGGGGCTTCGACTAGCACTACCTAGTTAGAATGTTGTTTAGATAGAGAAATCTAGGAGGATTTGTAAATATAGCCTTACAGTCATTACTACAATAATGGAATATATTGTGGATATCCTGTGGCATATTCTGGCATACCAAATATGTCACATGACATTCCAATCTACTAAATATGACATCCAACATACTAAATATTCCAACACTCCCCCTCAAGATGGACGAAGAACATTCACTAAGTCCATCTTGTCACATCCTCTAATCAAACTCACAGAGGGAGCCCCTTGGTTAGTCCGTCTGCTACCTGATCCCTGATCGGAACGTGGTCAAGCTCCAACAATCCTCTATCCAGCTTCTCTTTGATAAAGAACCTATCAATCTCGATGTGTTTGGTCCTGTCATGTTGTACTAGATTGTTGGCGATACTAGATTGTTGGCGATACTAATAACTGATTGGTTGTCACACCACAACATCTTAGTTCATTGATCCAGCTTCAGTTCTACCAGCATATTCTTCAACCATAACAGTTCTGCAACTCCCAGGACCATAGTTCTGTACTCTACTTCCGCTGTCGATCTGGCTACCACAGACTGCTTCTTACTCCTCCAGGAGACTAGCTTGCCTCCTACGAATATGCAATATCCTGAGGTAGACCTTCTGTCATCGGCAAAGCTAGCCCAGTCAGAATCACAGTAGCCTTCAATACTCAAGTGATTATTCTTCTTGAATATCAGCCCCTTTCCGGGGGCACCATTCAAGTACCTCAGAATCTGGTACACTGCATTCACATGACCCTTCCGTGGGTTGTACATGTAGCGACTCAACACACTGCAAAGCAGATATCAGGTCGTGTGTGGCTCAGATAGATCAACTTGTCCACCAGTCTCTGGTATCTGTCTCGATCAACTGGGTCTCCAGTCTCAGCCTTCAACTTGAACCTCAGTCTATTGGCGTTGTTGCAGGTTTGCACCCCAACATCCATGTCTCTATAAGAAGGTCCAATGCATACTTCCTCTGAGAAAGAACAATCTCCTCTCCGTCTCGAGCGATCTCTGTCCCAAGGAAGTAGCGAAGAAGACCCAGGTCCTTCACCTTAAATTCCCTGCCAAGCTTTCCTTTGGGTCGGGCGATCTCCTGTTCATCATCTCCTGTGATAATTATGTCGTCCACATATACCGCAAGCATGGTGATGTGGCCTCTACTCCGTCTGAAGAATATAGTATGATCAGCATTGATCTACTGATATTCCATCCCTATCATCGCCCTACTGAATCTGTCAAACCATGTCCGAGGAGACTGCTTTAGTCCATAGAGGGACTTCTTCAACCTGCAGACCTTGTCCACTGTCTGGTTGGTACCGAATCCTGGTGGTACCTCCATGTATACCCCCTCCACCAGATCCCCAAGAAGAAATACATTCTTCACATCCAGTTGGTGTAGCTTCCATCAACCATTCGCTGTCAAAGAAATCAGGGTCCTGACAGTACTCATCTTTGCGACTGGTGCAAAGGTCTCGTCATAGTCGATGTCGTACGTCTGACTGTATTCTTTTGCCACCAGTCGAGCTTTGTAGCACTCAACCTGTCCATCTGGGTTCTGCTTCACAGTAAAGACCCACTTGTATCCGACTGCGCTCTTTCCTTCTGGCAGCCTCACCAGCTCCCAAGTGTGGTTCTTCTCAAGAGCTCCCAACTCCTCGAGCATTGCCGCTTTCCACTTTGGATCGTTCTTGGCAACCTGCCAATTGTTAGGTACATTAATACTATCCAAAGATTCAATAAATGCTCTATGAGAAAAAGAGATATGGTCATAAGGAACAAACTGAGCAAGGTCCCAACCATATCTGTTCGGAGAATTTTTCGCATTGCTGCGAGTAGTCCTTCGTACTGAAAATGGTGTGGGAGGAGTAGGAAGAATGATATCACCTGAAAGGGGCGGTGGTAGTGTAGGTGTCTCAGGAGTCGAGACGGACGCAGGCAAGGGACTTGGCACTGGCACTGTAGTACTGGTCCTGCAGTTTGCTTCTCTCCTGCTGTAGGTAAGTAACTTCCCCTGAGCCGTAGGCCTAACAACTCTCATCTCCTCCCCCTGTTCCTCTTCACCTTTCTGCTCCTCCTCGACCGTGCCTCCATGCCAAACTCCTAAATCAGTCACTACTTAGCTCTCCTTCTCCCCCTCTCGCCTCATACTAGCAGTATTAGGCGTGTGATTTGAAGTTCCCTCCTAACGGTAGTATGGTTCATGCTCCCGAAAGTGGACATCCATACTTACAAACTTCTTTTCCACTGGACTCCAGCACACGTATCCCTTCTGAGTCGCTGGGTAGCCCACGAAGATGCACTTGACTGCTCTAGGATCAAGCTTCCCAACTGACGGCTTGTTGTCCTTCACAAAGCATACGCACCCAAACACCTTCAGTGGGAGTATCCCACTATTATTGCCTTGCAATATTTCACATGGGGACTTACATCCCAGGACCTTCGAAGATATTCTGTTGATTAGTTGAGCTGCTGTCAACAGTGCATGTCCCCACCGACTCCGTGGGACATTCATGTCAATCATCATGCTTCTTGCGACCTCCAGAAGATGTATGTTCTTCCTTTCTGCTACGCCATTTTGTGCAGGTGTATATGCATAAGTGGTCTGATGTTGTATCCCGTGTGCTGACAAGTATTCTGCAAGTGTCCTGTTTGTATATTCCGTTCCATTGTCAGACCTCAGTACCTTCACAATTGTCCCATACCGAGTCTGGACATATTTGTGAAAATCTCGAAAACAAGTAGGTACGTCACTCTTATTTTTCATCAAGTACAATCAGGTGACACGAGAAGCACAATCAATGAAAGAAACAAAGTACTTACAACCATTCATAGTATTAGTAGCATATGGACCCCAAACATCAGAGTACTACCTCAAAAACAGAAGAGCTCCTATGACCCGTACCAATATAGGAACTCCTAGTAAGTTTGCCCAACTCACATGCATCATATACTAGTTTCTCTTTATTTGACACTTTTTCATAAATATCGGAAAACAATTTACTTAAGGTGTCAAAGGAGGAATGTCCCAACCTCCTATGATGGAGTAGCAAAGTATCCTCGGCCGTCATCTGCAGTCCTCCCATACCAGCCTTCTCTGCCATAGACATTAGTGTTGAGTCCAGTCCTTCTCGATCCAGGTACCACAGTCCCTTATGCCAAGTGCCAGTCCCAAGTCTTCGTCCCGTCTCTTTCTCCTGGAAGATCACCTTAGGGATATCAAAAGAAACAATGCATTTAAGTTGAAGGATTATAGAACTAATGGACAAAAGACTGACTGAAAATGATGGAACATGTAAAATATTAGATAATTTTACTGAACCTGTACAATTAACAGTACCCTTACCGACCACTGGCTGGAAAGTGCCATCAGCTATCTGAATGTTGTCTGCTGATGCTAGGTGAGTGTACGAGGAGAACTCACTAGCATTTTTCGTCACACGTCGAGATGCCCCCGAGTCGATAATCCAATCTGACGTTTTAAGGGAAGCAATGGATGCAAGAGCAAGTGAGTCGTCAGTACCTTCTAATGGATGGACATACATGACGGCGTTGTCTCCAGCGAATAATGAGGTGGATGCCTCCTCCGTTGTGCACCTCCTGTCTCCATCACTGGATGTTCGCTGCTTCCTCCTGAGCACCTCCAGCATGTCCACAAGTGCCTGATCCTCCTCGGTAAAGGTGCCGCCAGCTCCTCCATCTCCTTCTGCTACCAGCAGGTTTGCCTGATAGCCTCGTCGACCCCCACGACCACGGCTACGTCCACGTCCTCCAAAATGTCCTCGTCCACCGAATTGTCCCCGTCTACCACCTGAATCTCCCTCCTTAGGTGGTTTGGTACAAGCATACCGATGGTGGCCTATCTTTCCGCAGTTGTAGCACTGCCGGTTGTGCTGCCAGGCCACTCCCTTAGGCCTTGTGTCGCCCGAGCTGGTGGCCATCAGTGCTGACTTTGCTTCGGGAGGACCACCTGTCCCCGTTTGTAGTCTGATGCGTGTCTCCTCCTGGATTATGGCTGAGATAGCCCCTTCAAGAGTGGAGATCTTCATTTGGGCGAGAAGTAGGGCCGTCCTCTGAGCAAATGCTGCAGTCAGCCCTTTGAGGAATTTCATCGTCCTCTCCTGTAGACATACTTGTCTCTCTTTACATTTTGGGTCCCAGCAGCTTGCCCGATCTAAGGTGTGGTTGTAATCCAGCCACAGACGCTCCAACTCTGTGGTATACTCCTGCACCGTCCTTTCTCCCTGTACGGTGTCGTCGATCTCCCCCTTGATCTGGAAGACCCGTAAGTTGTTTTCCACACCATCATAGGTCCGCCTCAACTTCTCCCACACATCTTTCACCATCTCAATACCGTTGACTGTGGCGGCAATAGACTGGACTAAGGAGTTGAGAAGCCTTGATCACCATATGAGTGGACTTCCACTCGTCATGTTCCGCCGAGCCCTCGCCTGATTCCGTCTTCTCGCCCGATAGGAACCCTTCCAGGTTCTTTCCTGCGAGGGTTCGCCTTACCCGCCGTGACCAACTCAGATAGGTAGATAGTCCATCAAGCTTCAGATCGATGGAGGAAAGCTCCAGCTTTGTCGACGTTCGTGTCGTGCTCTCACTAGCCGACATCTTCATCAACTTCATCAACGTCGCAACCTCCGCATGATCCAGCTTCTTGATGATCGCCTCCATCGATCCTCCTCTTCGATGATCACGTCACGCTTGTCCTCGTCGTCCGCTTCTAGATCCGAACATGTATTTCCATCAGATCTAGGCCTTCGGTGTCAACTTTCGGAACAAGTCGAACAGCAGTGACACGAGTGCCGTCGCGTGCTTCAGTGTCGGCAACAGTCGCAGGAGCCGTGCGCGCCTTGGGAGTAGGAGGCGCCCGGCGCGCGTGCAACAGCTCCTCAGCAACAGCAACAGCCGCGGGACGGGGCCGCGAGGTTCTCTGGCCGCGTGCGCGGGATAGGGGCAGGGGCCGAAAGAGGAAGAGGGGGGGGAGGAGCGACTAGGGTTAGGATGTGGAAGGGGGTCGGTTGGTGGCGGCTAAGGTTAGGGTTTGTGAAATTTTGGCTCTGATACCATGTTGTAATTTATTGATATATTATTGATAGTCTTCTTGGCTTTATATAGGCTTACAGTCATTATAACAATAATGGAATATACTGTAGATATCCTGTGGCATATTCTGGCATACCAAATATGTCACAGGATATTTCAATCTACTAAATATGACATCCAACATACTAAATATTCCAACACATCCCATAAGCAGGCATCTGGGATGCTTGTTTAAAGGCTGGTAATTATATAATCATTTCCTTTACTTATTTATCAAAACATGTAAAAATTTCAAAAGAAGTTTTTCATAAAGGTTAGAGCTTTGAATATCAAATTCTTTATATTATTTGATGATAAGTCCTAAACTCTACATGCTTACTCATTTTATACTAAATCCTAAAATGCATTGAGGCACAACTGAATCATGCATTATTGCTCAAAACCAATACAAACATCAGAACCTCCTAAAATAGAGAAAATTTAGACATCTATAGTTTAATCTATTTCACTAGGAATGTTGAATTCCTAGCTGAGACAACTTCAGCCATGAGAGGGACCTAAATAAACACAGGGAAATCAGCCAATGGACTACTTCCGGCTCATTGATGAGACATTCTTAATATATAAATATTTAGCAATCATATTCAAATAACTTTGAGTATCTATATTATAGTGATATCTAAAGAAAGAAAGGTGCAAAACAAAAAAACAAAAATGTACAACTGAAAGAATCCTCCAAAACAATCCCAGTTGGGATTTTGAGAGATTGCAATTAGGGAACGGGGAATTCAGAGTTTAATGGATAAACGTTTCAAATTAGAAAGTATCCGGAAATGGACTAAGGTTTCAAATTAGGAAAGGAAGTGTTAAGTGTTATATTAGAGTTACTAGTTAATGGGCTTTAGTCCCACATTGCTTAGAATAATAGGAGAGGGGGCTAGTCTCTCCTATATATATATATGTAGTCTCTCATCAATAATAAATTATCTTATTATTCCAACTCTACATGGTATCAGAGCTCAAATCCTAGCCGTCATCCATCCCTCTCTCTCTCTCCACAAAATCCTAACCCTAAGCCAAACCCCTTCTCCCACATCTGCTATTTCTCCCTGCTCCTGCTGCCGCCATCTCCCCCACACCCCCGCCCTCTCCCCACCTCCACGCTGCTGCTGCTGTTGTACGCCACAGCACTCCCCCCTGCTGCTGTACGCCGCAACATCCCTCCCTGCTGTCTTCCACCGACCCCCCTGCTGCTGTACCGCCGCGACCCCTCCTCTCTACCAGACCCCCCCACCCTGGCACCCTCCCCCTCCATGGCTCAAAACCCTAACCCTAACCCTTATCCCCTACATCAGCCGCCGTCCAACCACTACCAACCCTAACTTAGTTTCCTAAACAAAAAAACAAAAAAAAATTATTGGAATTCTCAGAGGGTAAACATATGTTTGCTGGAACCTCTGACTCTCAATAATTATTTCAGAAATTTAACAAAGAGCAAACATATGGTTTGTTTTGCATGAATCTTTGTTTCTTTCTTTGATCTTCACACCAGAATCTAACAGAGGTTAACATGGGTTATCTCTCTGTCCTGGCTTGTGATTCACATTCTCTGCTTCCTCTGCGCGTGTGCCAGTTCTGGCTCCGTTTTTAGCGTATTGGCAAAGTTGCTGTACTTATCAAGTTAGAAAGAACAAATCGACAGCTGAATCAAGAACTCTGACAGATGGCAGACTCTCCGGCGAATAGCAGTGCCACAGATACTAGTGTCAGCAACACACTAGCGGGACCAACAGGCACTAGCACGACGATTTACTCAATTCGACTTGCCGATCGACGGTTGGAAGGGCCAGATGGCTATTCGACATGGAAAAAGAACGTCGAGAAGACGCTTCGAAGAATGCGGTTGTCCAAACATCTGACTGACAACCCTCCAGCAGAAGATCCCATCTTTGAGCAACGGGAGACAGATGACAGTCGACTGTTTACACAGTTGATGAATTCCATGGAACTACCGGTGGAAGACATGGTTCAAAATATGGACTCCGTGAAGGAGTTATGAGAGGTACTGGCGGCGGCGTTTGATGGTAAACACAATTTGTCTCGTATCTATGACTCAGTCGTTGGTGTATACCGAACAAATCAGGAAGACAAATCTCATAAAGACCATTTTCGGGCCTTTAAGGCTATGACGGATGAGATCGACCGCGTATTACCTCTTACGTCGGATATTAATGAAGCAAGGGCTCAACGTGAGCAGCTTCATGTCATGGCTTATCTTGTCTCTCTCCGTCCTGATGCGGACTCTGCTCGCTCTCAGATTATTGTTGGATCTGATGTACCGTCCCTGTTGGAAGCACACTATCGTGTCCTTAGGGCAGCCAAAGTCGTTGAGACTACTCCGGGTGATACTCCTGCTGATCACTCTGCTCTCGGGGCCGCTCGTACGGGATTCCGTGGTGGTTGTGGTGGCTGACGAGGTGGACGAAATGCTGGTCGCGATGGGGGACGTGGCAATGGCGAACGTGATGGAGGAAGACCACGCACGTGCTTTAATTGTGGTCAGCCTAGTCATTTCTATTGGTAATGCACTAAATCATCGACTGCTAATATCACCACTGATGCTCCTGATAATGGTGTCCGATCTATTCAGCTGACTTCGAACTCATATACAGAGTTTCTTGATTTCCAGGCTCAACGTTGTGGTGAAGCTTCCACGTCTGGTTCCACAGCCGGATATTCAACAGCGTGTATAGTTAAGCCCAAGCAGTGGATAATTGACTCTGGTGCGTCCTCCCACATGACTGGTGACGCAGGTATGATACATGATTATGTCCCTGTCCGTCGTGTTTCTGGCATTACTATTGCCAATGGAGGTTCCCTGACAGTCCGAGGACGTGGAAGTGCCAGTCTTTCTTTCGGACTGTCACTCAATTCTGTGTTGCTTACTCCTGGAAACCCATTCAGTTTAATTTCTATTAGTCAAATTACTCGTGAACTGCATTGCTCGGTAACAGTTTTTCCTAATGGTTGTATTTTTTAGAACCTGAATACTGGAAAGACTATTGGTAAGGAGAATGTGGCTGGAGGCTTGTATCTATTTGACACATCATCTTCGATGGTCTGTGCCGGTGTAAAACTTGATCCTTTCGAGTTACATTGTCAGTTAGGCCATCCATCAATCCAAGTTCTTCGAAAATGTACCCTTCTTTAGATATTCATGTTTCCTTTCATTGTGAGCCATGTAGTTTAGCCAAGTATCACCGGGTTTCCTATCCGGTGAGTCAAAATAAAATTGCTTCTACTCCTTTCGAGTTGGTGCATTCTGATGTATGGAGACCTTGTCCAGTTGAATCAATAATGGATTTTAAGTACTTTGTTACTTTTGTTGATGATTACTCACATGTCACTTTTGTGTATCTGATGAAAAAATCGTTCTGAATTGTTTAATATTTGGTGCAATTTTCATGCTGAAATAAAAACACAATTTGGTGTTGCAATCAAAAAATTTCAAAGTGACAATAGCCGTGAGTATTTATCTCGTGATCTCGACAGACATTTGGCCCGCAATGACATCATCCACCAAACTTCTTGTGCGTACATACCACAACAAAATGGTGTGGCCGAGCGCAAGAATCGTCATCTCTTGGAAAAAACACATGCTCTCATGTTTCAAGTATATACGCCTAAGAAATTTTGGTCGGATGCGGTTCTTACTGCTTGTTACCTTATTAACCGCATGCCATCGTCAATTTTCAATGGTAGCACACCCTTTTCTAGACTCTTTTTCGGACGAGAGCCATTTCCACTACCTCTCAGAATCTTTGGCTGCTTATGCTATGTCCGGGATACCCGTCCAACTCTTTCTAAA
Source organism: Iris pallida (assembly GCA_029216955.1). Taxonomy (NCBI): domain Eukaryota; kingdom Viridiplantae; phylum Streptophyta; class Magnoliopsida; order Asparagales; family Iridaceae; genus Iris; species Iris pallida. The sequence goes on from JANAVB010028642.1 coordinate 28,680, forward strand.
TTAGATTCTAAGGCAATACAATGTATTTTTCTTAGGTATCCTAAAGATCAGAAAGGGTATCGGTGTTATTCCCCTGTCCTGAAGAGATATTTTTTCACTCGGGATGTTACCTTTGTCGAAACCGAATTTTCTCCACTCCCAACAGGTCCAGTTCCCCTCGTCTATCAAGAAGAGATTTTTTTGTTATTTCCGGATCAAACAAAACAGCCCCCCATACGGGTGCCCTCCCTTACCGAGCCAGTTTCTCAGGCCGATGGTCTGCAAACACCGATTCAATCAGTGTCGACATCGCCCACAGAATCATCCTCCTCCGGTTCCGCCAGCAGCTCCAGCTCCAATGAGTTGCCTCCACCTGTTCCACCAGCAGCTCCACCGGTTCCGCCAACAGCTCTACCGGTTCCGCCAGCAGCTCCGGTAGTTCCACCTCTAAAACGTCCTCGTCGTGCCTGTCGTGATCATCCCTTGTATATTGACAGCTATAAAGGACTTACCAGTCACACTCAGTCTTTGGTGGCTATTATTGATATGATTAAGATTCCCAAGACCGTTGAGGAGGGTCTCAAACATCCTGGTTGACGTGCTGCTATGAATGAGGAGATAAAAGCTCTCCAGGAGAATCATACTTGGGATTTAGTCGACTTACCTACTGGTAAACAGGCAGTCGCTTGTAAATGGGTGTTCACGATTAAGGTGAAACTAAATGGCACTCTTAATCGCCTAAAGGCTCGTCTAGTGGCCAAAAGATATTCTCAGACATATGGTGATGATTACTTCGAGACCTTCTCTCATGTTGCCAAAATGACATATGTTCGTGTCTTAATGGCCTTAGTTGTTCGCTATGATTGGCCGTTGCTTCAGCTGGATATCAAAAATACTTTTCTTTACGGAGACCTTGATGAAGAAGTCTATGTATTGCAACCTCCCGAGTTCGTTGTAAGGGAGGGTAAAGTGTGTCATTTACGAAAGGCCCTCTATGGCCTAAAACAATCACCTCGTGCATGGTTTGGTCGATTTACACATGTTGTTACTCAGTTTGGCATGTGTCAATCAAAGAAGGACCATTCAATCTTCTATCGACATACGTCTGCTGGAAGAATACTCCTTGGTGTCTACGTTGATGATACTGTAATCACAGGAGACGACAGCCAGGGTATTGCAGGCCTCAAGAAGTTTCTGGGAGAACAATTCAAGCCAAAGATATGGGATCCTTGAACTATTTCTTGGACATTGAGGTCACACGGGATAAGCGGAACATTGTAATGTCCCAAAGAATGTATGTGATGGACATACTAAATGATGCAGGCATATGCAAGCCAAGGGAGCAACCTCACCTATAGATCCAGGGGCGAAGTTACTTTCAGACGAAGGGATCCTAATGACCAATCCAGATCAGTATCGTCGAGTAGTTGGAAAACTCAACTACTTGGCGGTCATGACTCGCCCGAACATTTCGTTTGCATTGAGTGCTGCAAGTAGATTTATGGCTTCTCCAAGAGTTTCACACTGACAGGCAGTTCTCAGAATTTTATGTTATCTAGTCAAGAATTCATGAAAAGGAATTCGAATGAAGAATAATGGACACACTCGCATTGAATGTTTTACTGATGCTGACTGGGGAGCAAGTCTGACAGATAGACGATCTGCATCTGGCTACTCAGTATTTATTGGCAGAAATTTAGTGTCATGGAAGAGCAAGAAACAAAGTGTGATAGCACGCTCAAGCTCAGAAGCAGAATATCGAGCTATTGCTCATGGCACGTCAGAGATATTATATATGAAGAATCTCTTACAAGAACTGCAAGAAGACGCAGGATCTCAAGCGGCAGATCCATGGTGTGATAACCAATCTGCTATTCAAATTGCCACCAACCAGTATTTCGTAAACGGACGAAGCATATTGAAATTGACATCCACTTTGTTCGTGATGAATATACAAAGAGAGTGATAAAATTTTAACATATGAGGACCGACGACCAGATAGTTGATATCTTCACAAAGCCTCTTTTGGGTCCTCGGATTCAATTTCTATGTAACAAGCTGGGCATGATTGACATATATGCTCCAGCTTTAGGGAGGGTGTTAAGTGTTATATTAGAGTTATTAGTTAATGGGCTTTAGTCCCACATTGTTTAGAATAATAAGAGAGGGGACTAGCCTCTCCTATATATATGTAGTCTCTCATCAATAATAAATTATCCTATTATTCCAACTCTACATGAAGTATCCAGATTTGATGGTTTGGATTGTCTTTATTGGAAAGCTCTAACCACCCACCCCCTAGTGAACCACATTCAGGTATGTGCATTACATTACTGATCCGGTTCTCTAAGGTACACAACCCAGATCATATTTGCAATGGGAATCTTCTGTTTAAAACCTCAACAATTATGTTGATTATGAAAGGTTGTATATATATATATATATATATATATATATATATATATATATATATATATATATATATACATCGAGTCGTAGTGTACTGGTAACACCACCGTGCACCGGGGGTGAGGGCCGGATTCGAGCCCTCCCTCCCACGGAGGTGGCTGGGTGGCGGGGGCCACGGCCTCCGGGCCAAGGTCGGGTGGAGTCGTCCACCGGCTTTGGTTTTAATATATATATATATATATATATATATATATATATATATATAAAGGCATAACTGTTACCAGTTACTAGTACTCCTGGTTACATGTACTCAAATGTACCCCTGCAAAGTACCCAAAAGTTATATTGGAAATGAAAATAATGGCCCTTGTGGGTACTTGTGTGGTGTAACTCATTCGATATGACCTTATCGTTTAAAATGCAAAATTTACTCTAGAAATAAATTATTTATTTATTGTAAACTTAAGCTACATAGTTTTCAATTTTAATTCATTTGATGACAATGGTGAAGAAATTTAGACATTTTAGGTTTAGTCATAAAGTCACGAAGATGTGTTACTTGTCTTTTGTCTATATACACACACAAAAGGAGTTCCAAACCTATAAGGATTTGGATTGTATTTAAAGAAAGGAATTCTATCCTGGTATAAATCAAACTAAGATCTAAAAAGATGGGTCGTGCCTGGTTACCTCGAACATGGGAGTCTTCAAAATGCGGAATGAAAATAGGAAAGCGGTACATAGGGGTCCAAGTACGTGGTGCATCTAGAGTAGGTTTCTTCGGATCACTTATTCAGAATGCACTGGAACGTCAAATGTTTTCAAGGAACAAAAAAAATGCAATATAACATATAATGTATATTTAAGATTCAAAATTAATTAAGTACTATAAGATAGCTTCATAAAAATCCCAAACTAAAAATAAGATTCATAAGTTCCAAATAATCCAATATGTTTTCAAAAAGAAGTACCAAGTCTTAGACTCTTAAAGCTTAAATGAAAATTAACTTAACTAGAAACCAAAGTATATGTTGTAGTCGCTTGTCAAAATATGGATTTCCATGTTCGCTTTCCAAAATGAGTGTTCTCGAATAGTGGAATGTTGCCATCTACAACTAACTAATCCTATCTAGAACTAAAAGTAAAGTCAAAAGTAACTAAACCTATCTAGAAACAAAATGTAATTGTTCTTCACTCATCTACTAACATGTGAAAATGGTATACAAGTTGAAAGACTTATTTGTATTTTTCTATTAAGGACATTCCAACTTAAACAAAAGCATATATTGAAAGATATGAATGATGTGTTTTAGATATACGGGTTCAGCCCAAACTGATATATACTAGCTGGTGACTCATGCAGTTGGCACTATGATCCGTGCATTTCAGCACTCTCTCGACAATCCCTCGAGTACTTTATTTACCCGATAAATAACAATAAATAAAATGTCAAAGTAAAGTACATTCCAAATGAATTAAATCTATAAATGATAATAAGGAAAGGAAACCTGTACATTGAAATATATTTAATATTTAATTACGATTTTAGTAAAGTTTTGATATGATTTAAAGTTCTAATATTAGAAAGTTAAAAAATAGTGGATCAATCAATTAATCAACTTAACAATGAATTTAACGATGAAATTATAGGGCAAACTATTAATTAATTGGCATAATAATTAAACACACACACACACACACACACACACTAACACTATTGGACATGGTTAGGTGTTTTAAACTTTTAATATTGACCCTTCTTTGTCTTTTATCTTTTTTGGCGGAAAACACTACTCTTCTTTATTATATAGATACATGACATTTTAGGCCCATTATGTGTACTATATATATCATGTTGTCCCTCGTACAAAATGTAACATAGTATCAAAGCCAGTTGGTTTTGATCCAGATCCCATCTGGCAGCCATATTCCTCTCTTTAGGTAGCTGTCACGTCCCCATTCCAAAGAATCGATAGTCGTCCCCCGGACATGATGTCGTGCGAGCCTAAGATACACTCGCACAAGGCAATCTTATAAGGTTATCCGAAATATAACATCTAATAGAGTACGCAGAAAAATTGAACAACACATTTGAAACAGAAGAAAACTTTGTTTCATTGAAAATGAACATCATTTACAAAACTCTATTACAATAGTTGTTGCGCGGACTTACAATTTGACTCAAAATGAACGATGATGAGATAGTCGTTCCATACATTACATCCCCATTTTACAACCAAAACATCTTGGATATGGGAGAGTTGAGTCATCTTCGCTTGGACTAATGGGGGGGGGGGGGGGGGGGGGGGGGGGTTTCTTCAGAAGGATTTAATCAAGTCTTCGCGCGCATAGACAAGACTTTAAAATGATCTAGCGTTGCCTTCAGTTCTTTGGTATGCTTTCCTGGTTCGTGGTACCTGTGGAGATCGAGGATCAGTACATTGTCGTGTACTGGTGGATGACTAATTAAATTTCCACGCTCTTATTTGTTCAAGAAGTTATGTGAAGCATGCAATATATTTAGTGATCTTTCTAGTCATCATAGTAAATTACATGTAAACATTTGAAAGACGTACAACATAAATTACGTTACAACTTACCCATGGCAGAGTGTGCCGTAGCAATCGAGATCTTACCATGTTCTTCTCTGTTATATTGATAACTTAACTACTATAGTGTGAATTTGTGGAGGTCACTGGCATGACAAGTCATCCTGAACATGTAGCTTGGCTTAAACGGTGACTCGTTCAGCGCGGGTAGCGAGTCCCGGTGAAAGGTCCCGAATACCCATGGTACAATCCAGCATAGCTATCGTGTTTCTTCCTAGGCCGAATCGGTTCCGTGGTCCCGGGATACCGTTCGAAGAAACAATCGCCCTTGTGCACAAGTTGTCAGTGGCCATCCTAGACTAACATTAATTACTCAAGCATGGTCTAACATAAGAAACTTAACCAATTTCATCGTGTTTCGCCTGATCGTTACGACATTTATTTCTTGATTCAATCCCTGGTTAATACAGTTCTATAGCAAGTAACAAAAGCAAGCATGTATCAGTTTCATGGCATAACAGTTCTATAGCATAGCAGGTGTACATAAGAAATTGTGGAACATGTCATTGAAAATAAGCATTCGTGGCCTTGCATCTTCAATTAACATTCTATCGATTGATTGGAGAAGAGGATCAAAAGGGAGAAGAGTCCAGCCACTCACCTTAATTGTCGAGTCGAGAGGAAAAAAGATCGGTTGTGCTAGACGACGCCTATGCGATCACCTGAAATCACATAAGCAACGAATTAGCACTCTACCATTCTATTCCGAGTTCAATATGAAATACGAAGTTCGAAGAACGTAAGCAATAAAATCCATTGAAAACATTCACGAAAACACATTCATAAAACTAAAGTCAAAGAAGCAAGTGCGGTATAAAAAACAGAACGGGAGGTCTCTCCCGACTCAGCCGTAGTGTCCATTCTCAAGGCGCAACCCGCTGAATATGTGACTTTATTCCGAAGAAGCCGATCCATAACGAGGAAAAGATCTTAATTCAATCAGTCCCGATCAATTGATAGCGACAGTATTTCTTAACCACGCACCCCACGAATGGTGAACGGGACATGATGTTAGGACGGGGCACTAGATCATAAGATTCATAACCAACTAAGAAAAAGTTTCGTCCTCGAAGCTTATGATTAGAACCTACCTCTAAGAAAATAATGAACCTTTTCCTTCATCTCTGACTTGAGTTCCCAGGTCGACTGCTCGACCGAATGGTTCCTCCAGAGCATGCGAACGAGAGGGATCGTACGGTTTCAAAGCAACTTATCTTTGCGCTCCAAGACTTGGACCGGTTCCTCCATATACGATAAGTCCGCCTTCAGATTCAGCTGACCAAAATCTACCACGTGGCTCAGATTGTGCACGTACTTCCGCAACTGAGAGATGTGGAAGACATCGTGCACATCCGACAGTGTTGGCGACAATGCGATATGGTAAGCTATTGGGGCGACTCGCTTCACTATTTCGAAAGGACCAACAAATCTTAGACTCAACTTGTCTTTAGCTCCGAATCTGGTAATTCCTCGCAAGGACATTACCTTCAGAAACACGTAATCGCCTTCCAGAAACTCAAGGGGTCATCGATGGGTGTCAGCATAGCTTTTTTGCCGACTTTGTGCTACCTTTAGTCTTTCCCGAATAAGCCTGACCTTCTGCACGGTCTGCTCCACCAGCTCCGAGCCAAGAATCTGCCGCTCTCCAACTTCATCCCAGCAAATGGGTGATCTGCACTTACGCCCATACAAATCTTCGTGCGACGCCATCTGGATGCTGGACTAAGAGCTATTGTTGTATGCAAACTTGGCCAAAGGTAGATGGATGTCCCAACTTGACTTCAAGTCAATTGTGCAGAGCCATAACATGTCTTCGAGAATTTGATTCACACACTCAGTTTGGTCGTCGGTCTGAAGATGGTAAGCCATGCTAAACTTGAACTTAATATCCAGAGCCGACTAAGGCTACTCTAGAAGCGCAACAGAAATCGCCCATTCCGATCTGAGACGATGGATACTGGAACTCCGTGCAGCCGCACTATCTCGTCAAGGTATATTCGAGCCAGGCGATCGACGCTCCAAGTAACTTTGATGGCAATGTAATACGGTGACTTAGTTAGTCGACGTGACCCAGACATCATCGTTCTCCCGTGGCGTCTTCAGCAAATCAACAACAAAATTCAAGCTCACGTGCTCCCACTTCCATTCCGGAATTGCCAGGTTCTGCATCTTCCGCCCAGCCTCTGATGCTCAGCTTTCACCCGCTAATAGGCCATGCATTGCGATACGAAGAGTGCCGCTTTCCTCTTCATTCCATGCCGCCAGAAGGTCATACGGAGGTCCTGATACATCTTTGTGCTGCCATGATGCAAAGAATACTTTGCATAATGTGCCCCCGACAATATTTCCTTGCTGAGTTCTGAGTCATCCGGAACATATAGTCCACTCTTCAATCTTAGCATACCGGTCTCATCTTCCGTAAAGTCGGCCGTCTTATCCTTTGAAATCAGCTCTCACATCTTCTTTAGGTACAAATCGTCCTTCTGAGCGGTCTTGATCTTTCCTAACAAACTCGCCACTACGTGTAGTTGAGCACGTTGCACACCCACGAATCGAACCCAGAGTTCGATGCCCATCTCCTCGAAGTCGCGAAGTAGAGTGCCGTTGATGGCTAGCGAGGCTAGGTACTTTTGGTTCGGTGCGTCTGCCACAACATTTTCCTTGCCCGACATGTAATCAATCGTCAAGTCATAGTCCTTGATCAGTTCCAGCCAACGCCTCTGCCGTAAGTTCAGTTCCTTCTGAGTGAAGAGATACTTGAGGCTCTTGTGATCGGTATGGATCGTGCACACCATATCATAAAGGTAGTGGCGCCACAATTTTAACGCAAACACAATCGTCGCTAACTCCAAGTCATGCATAGAATAGTTCTTCTCGTGCGGCTTAAACTATCTTTAGGCGAAAGACATCACCTTGTTTTGCTACATGAGCACACATCACAAGCCATAGCCTGAAATATCGCTGAAGATTTGAAAACCCTCTACCCATCCGGAAGTGCGAGTATCAGGGCCGAAACAAGCCACTGCTTTAGCACCTGGAAGCAAGCTCAACAGTCGTCTGACAACTCAAACGTGACTCCTTTTTGAGTGAGACGAGCCAAGGACGATGTGATCTTCGCAAAGTCTTTCACGAACCGTCTATAGTATTCCGCCAAGCCGAGGAAGCTTCCAATCTGACTAACTAATGCGGGCCGCTTCTAATCAACAACAACTTCAACTTTCTTCGGGTTGACTGCAATGCCTTCTGCGGAATGTGCCCAAGGAATGATACACTGCTCAGCCAAAATTCACATTTGCTCAGCTTCGCGTACAACTAGTTGTCTCGAAGGGTCTGGAGTACGGTCGAAAGATGTTACGCACGTTGTGCCCTATCATTCGAGTAGACGAGAATCAAGGTTATAAACGGCGGTAGGCGAGTATGCGGCGGAGAGAGTACGCCTACCGCCTAGGCCGCCTAGGCGGTCGATACATTTTGAATACCTTTTACTATTTTGCCACTTTTTTTTTGCATAATATGCATATTTTAAGGGTGTTCCATACATAATTAAGTTGTAGAAAGAAGATTTATAAAGTTTTAGTTTTGTAAAAGTGAACCATAGGGCCATAATACTTAAAAAACCATTTTGGCCAAAATATTTTGTTAAAGTATTGCTCCGTCTAGGCACCGCCTATGCCACGTCACCTCCGCCTATGCCGCCAACCTCCGTTGGCTGCCTACTCCATCGCCTACCGAAAAGCAGTGCGGAGAGAGACCGCCTACCGCCTAGGCGCAGCCTACGCGGCCTTGGCGGACGCCATTTAGAACACTGACGAGAATATCGTCGATCAAGACTGCTACGAACTTATCGAGGAACGGTCGAAACACCCGGTTCATTAAATCCATGAAAGCAGCAGGGGCGTTCGTCAAGACGAACGGCATTACCAAGAACTCATAGTGGCCATATCGAGTGCGGAAGGCTAACTTCAACACGTAATCTGGCATGATATTGAGTTGATGGTAACCCGAGCGAAGATCAATCTTCGAGAACACCGGGGTACCTTGTAACTGATCGAATAAGTCATCTATACAGGACAATGGATATTTGTTCCGGATGGTGGCTTTGTTCAGCTCGCGGTAGTCAATACACAAACGCATCGACCCATCTTTTTTCTTCACGAACAGTACGGATGCTCCCTGTGGTGAGACACTAGGCCGAATGAATCTTTTGTCGAACAATTCTTGCAATTGGACCTTGAGTTCCTTCAGTTCTGTAGGGGTCATTCTGTAAGGAGCCTTGAAAATCGGTCGGGTGTCGAAAAAGGTATCGATGGTCAATTCGATTACTCGATCGGGTGGCATATCGGGTAGCTCGTTTGGGAACACATCGAAAAATTCTGCAACAACGTCGGTTTGACCCGTGTTTGCACCATGTTGTCTCGTGTCGCAAACAAACGCCAAGTATCCTTCACAGCCGAAATGAAACGTCTTCCGAGCAAAAATTGTCGAGATCACCATGCAGGATGTCGACGCTTCACCACACGAGTGGCAGAACTCGATCTCTCTAGGTAGACGGAAGGTGACCTTTTTCGCACAATCGATGGTGGCCGAGCAAGCGTCGAGCCAATCCTTTTCCAATATGATATCGTAGTACTTAAGATCTAGAACAATCGCATCATGATACACCTTACCTCCTATACAAATGATTATGTCTCCACAGCCGAAGTGTGCAAGTAGTTGTGTACCCGACGGTGTGCTAACACTAAGGTTAAGGCCTAGCGATGTCAGGAATTCTGTATTATGCGGCAAATTCTGCCGATATAAAACTATGTGTGGCACCGAAATCAAATAGTACACGAGCAAGCTTATTATTGAAGAGTAATATATATGTCACTATTGTATCTGAGGCAAATGTTTCGTCTCGAGTCCTGGCTTAGACGTACCCTTGGGCATTGGCGGCCATTTTGCGGTGCAGGCTTGGGAGCTCTAGGCACAGGTCCTCGGTTCTCTGGACGGTACTGTTGCTGGGGCGCGTTTGGGTTCGCTCTCTTGGCTGGGCAGTTTGAACTGAAGTGGCCCTTTTTACCACAGTTCCAGCATCCACCTTCAAGAATTTCACAGTCGATGGCAAGGTGTCCGAATCGACGACATCTGGTGCAGCGAGGTCCTGTGTTTCGTCCTTGATACCTGCCCTGGTGGCCATTATTCGGACGCTTTATAGCGTTATTGCCTCCCGCATAGCTAGGGCGTTTGTGATGAGAATGATGCACAGCGTAAGCAGCGGCTGGAGGATATTGACGCTCAAGGTGAAGAGCGTGATTCAGACTCGTCCATGAGCTTGTATTCTGGCACCGATACGTAGGTAGAAATAGAGGGTCACAAACCCACTTCGAATCGTCTAGCACGACTCTCCGTAGTACGCACGAATGACCTAGCAGATATGGCCAATTTGTTGAATTCTGCCGCGTACTGCCGCACCATCATGTTCCCTTGTCTCAGTTTCATGAATTCATTCTCCTTTTCTTGTCGAACGGCTACGAGAAGGTACTCGATTTCGAACACCTTTCGAAAAGTGGCCCAAGAGATCACCGCTGCATCGTCATCGCGACGAATCGCTCGCTTCTGTACGGCCCACCAGTCGTGCTCGTTCAATCGGAGTTGAAGTTGAGCGCATGTGACTTTCTTAGACTCTTCGACGCCTAGAAGTTCGAAATAATTTTCTAACTCTTCCAACCAGTCGATCGTCAGGGAAGGATCTTCGGTACCGCTGAAGAAAATGCGGCATATTTTTTTGAATTTCGACACCTCATACTTCTTGGTGATGTAGGTTAACGCTCAGGCTCCTCCGGTTCAATCGGTCGGACCGCAGGCTCGATTATGGCATGTGTCATCGCAGAGTTCCTATTGGCCACAACTGTCTAAATAATATGCTAAAGAGTATCAAGCTGCTTTTGCTGCAACTTGAATTGCGCCTCGAATTGGGTCTCAAGCTAAGTCTGTCGTGTCTCAGCTTGTCTCTGCTGGTTCTCGACTTGTCGTTGGTGATGCTCGTTCTGCCGTTGATTGTCCTCGGTCTGTCGTTTGCGCTTCCAACATGCGCAACATCCGTTCCATAGGGGCGTTTGAGGGTTCAGCCCTTGAGCTACTCGAGCCGCTCGAAGCACACTCTTCGTTCACGGTCGCGGCTTCTCCAACTTCTGAAATTAGAATGCAACTCACATTAGTCTCATAAATTATTGCGGACTCACTGTATAGAACAACTCATCTCATCGATATGAGGTCAAAGGCTTCAAGACTCAAGATAGAAAGTCAAATGACGTAAACCGTGCTTTGATACCATTATATCATACCCCGATTCCAAATAATCGATAGTCGTCCCTCGAACGTGATGTCGTGCGAGCCTAAGTTGCACTCGCACAACGCAATTTCATAAGGTTATCCGAAACAAAATCTAATAGAATACACAGAGATATTGAATAACATATTTGAAACAGAAAACTTTGCTTCATTGATCATGAATATCATTTACAATACTCCATTACAATAGTTGTCGTGCGAGCTTACAACTTAACTCAAAATGAATGATGATTAGATAGTCCTTCCATACATTACATCCCTATTTTACAACCAAAACATACAAAACACCTTGGATAGGGGAGAGTTGAGTCATCTTCGCTTGGACTAATGCGGGAGGGAGGGTCTTCAGAAGGATTTAATCAAGTCTTCGCGCGCACGGGCAAGATTTCAAAATGATCTAGCGTCGCCTTCAGTTCCTTGGCACGCTTTCCTGGTTCGTGGTACCTGCGGAGAGCGAGAATCAGTACATTGTCGTGTACTGGTGGGTGACTAATTAAATTTTCACGCTCTTATTTGTTCAAGAAGTTATGTGAAGCATACAATATATTTAGTGATCTTTCTAGTCATCCTAGCGAATTGCATGTAAACATTTGGTAGGCGTACAACATAAATTACGTTACAACTTACTACGACAGAGCGTGCCATTGCAATGGAGATCTTACCATGTTCTTCCCTGTCATATTGATAATTTAACTACTATAATGTGAATTTGTGGAGGTCACTGGCATGACAAGCCATCTTGGATATATAACTTGGTTTAGACGGTGACTCATTCAGCACGAGTAGCGAACCCCGTTGAAAGGTCCCGAATACCCGCGGTACAATCCAGCATAGCTATCGTGTTTCTTTCTAGGCCGAATCGGTCTCGTGGCCTCGGGATACCGTTCAAAGAAACAATTATCCTTGTGCACAAGTTGTCCCTGACTATGCTAGACTAACACTAATTACTCAAGCATGGTCTAACATAAAAAAAAACTTAACCAATTTCATCGTGTTTCGCCTGATCGTTACAACATTTATTTCTTGATTCAATCACTGATTGATACAGTTCTATAGCAAGTAACATAAGCAAGCATGTATCAGTTTTATGGCATAACAGTTCTATAGCATAGCAGGTGTACGTGAGAAATCGTACAACAGTTCATTGAAAATAAGCATTCGTGGTGTTGTATCTTCAATTAACATTACATCGATTGATTTGAGAGCAAGAGGGTCAAAGGGGAGAAGGATCCAGCCACTCATCTTGATTATCGAGACGAGAGGAAAAAAAAAGGTCGGTTGCGCTAGACGGCGCCTACGCGATCACCTGAAATCACATAAGCAACGAATTAACACTCTACCCTTCTATTTTGAGTTCGATATGAATTACGAAGTTCGAAGAACGCAAGCAATAAAATCTATCGAAAACATTCAAGAAAACGCATTTGTAAAACCAAAGTCAAAGAAGCAAGTGCGGCATGAAAAACAGAGCAACATGAGGTCTCTTCCGACCCAGCCACAGAGTCCATCCTCGAGGTGCAACCCGCTGAATATGACTTGATTCTGTAGAAACCGATCCATAACGAGGAAAGGATCTTGATTCAATCGGTCCCGATCAATCGATAGCGACAGTATTTCTTAACCGCGCTTCCCGCAAACGGGGAACGGGACATGATGTTGGGACGAGGCACTACAGTAGCCATCTCTCGGCACCCAACTTCTGACAGCTCTTTCGCTACGTCCAACTCCAGGTGACCATCTTTCTACACCCAACTCCAGGAATCTTAGACACCACCATCTATTGTTGGTCTTACAACGGAAGAGACCAACAATGGTAGAGGTGATCATTAGATGTAGCGGCGCAGGAAAGTAAGCCTTCCTCTCTACTACAACAGAATTCTAGTGTTTGATGCATATATCCCCATCTATATATGCTTGCAATATAATAATTGGACAAAGTTTCAATTATAGTTCTTTACTTCATTATTTTTAGTGATATATGTCAATTATGTATTCTCGAAGTTTATAGACAATCCAACCTGAAGTAAGCAAACCTCCTTCCCTGATGAGCTAGTCATCTCTATAGGTTCAGCCATATGTCAGTTCTATACTCGGTGCAGTCATCTATCACATCCCTAACCTCTTGTGGTCATCAGATCCTGGTACTTTCTTTTAGCACACTTCTATCATGTCTTCTACTGATTCCTCTCGAGATTTCTTTCCAACCGATGCCAAGTTCGAGCTATCCCAGGCCTATGTTGGTCCGCCATGGTCAGAAATATACTCCGTGGCACAGACTCCTTGGTCACCTTAATGGCTGTTTCCTACGTCCCTCTGGTCCAACCTCTGGTGCTGAAGTCGCTGCCACAACTCCCACTCGCTTCATTCAGGACACTTGGGATGATCATGATGTTTGTGGCGTCTCTTTTATTGTCAAATCGCTCCATGTCTCTCTTTGGGCAGATTTATAGAATGTGTCTACAGCAGCAGGTCATGAATCCATTTGACCATGCAGTTTGTACATCCCAGTGGAGCGACGGAGTATCAACTTCTTACCCAGTCTTGGTCTGCCACTCAGAGGGAGCGCAAGGTCAGGGATTTCTATACATTGATGCGTGCTTATTTTAGAGAGTCCTGCAGCTACTTGCCGATGTTGTTGTTGAGACCGATCGTGCTCGTGCCTGCGTGACCGCCAACAGTTATTTCAGTTCCTTATGGCCTTGCGACCGAAGTACGCTGCCCTATCTGGCCAGATGTTTCCTAGGGTACCCCTACCGAGCCTTGAGTCCCTCATCTGTGATCTCCTCGCTCCTCGAGTCTCATATAAAGAGCTTGTTCCTTAGTAGAGTTTTCACCTTTATCAGTTTGTACGAGATTTAAGTTGGCAAAACAATTAGCCTTACATTTTCCTAATAAAAGTTTGTCCAAAACTATTAATGCATTATGACATATGGGGCCCTGCTCCCATTCTATCTATGACTAGTTTTTATATATTATATGTGCTTTGTTGATGACTTCACACGTTACACCTTGGCATATCTTATACGATAACGTTCTACTACTAGGAGGCCTTATGTTCATGTAGTGTGTACTCAGTTTGATGCTAGATCCGGACATACTGTTCTGATGGTGCAGTGGGTATACCTCTATGATGAGATCTATCCTACAATATCATGACACCCTTTTTGAGCAATCTTGTCCTCACACACATGAACATAATGGAGTTGTCAAGCGCAACCATAGTTATATCTTGGAGACTGCTCGTGCTTTGTTGCTTTCCTCCTTTGTTCCTCGCACTTTCTGGGAAGAAGTTGTTCTCACCTCTATCAATCTTATTAACATCACCCTGTTGTATGCTCCGTCTAGCAAGACACCACATGAGAGCCTCCACTCATCTCCTCCTGACTACAGTACGCTTCGTACGTTTGGATGTACTTGTTATATCCTTCTTCTGAATTAGCGCTTTCGTAGTTTGGATGTACTTGTTATATCCTTCCTCCGAATGAGTGCACGAAGCTGATCACAGGATCAACAAAGTGTCGTACTCGCACGATCCTGAGCACAAGGAATATAGATGTTATGATCCCTTGGCTTATCGTTTGCGTATCTTATGTCATGTGTCTTTCGTCGAGCACATTTCCTATTTCTCTCCATCACCGCAGGCCATACACTTCCTACCTCCTTCTGTCAATTCTTCTCCAACTTTCATTGATATAACTCCCTAGATTGTTTCATGTCCCTCGTGTTGAACTATCACCTACTCTTGCATCACCACCCACTATACCTCTGTCATCATCTCCACCACCACTATCACTACCGCCTCTTAAACAGTCTCTAGATTCCAGTCGACCTCCTAGTCGTCTTGATCCTTCTCTGATGCCACTAGTCTACCTGATCAGTTTGGCTTCGCCATGGTTGCTTTCTAGTTCCCTAACTTTTATAGCTTTCTTAGCCCCATTAACCGCATCCGTGAGCTCAGTTCTTACCAGGGGGCCTTTTACTACCTAAATGGAGAGAGGCTATTGCAGACTTGTTATGGGCATTCCAACAGACTCGTACTTGGGATGTTGTTCTCTTACCTCGGGGAGTTGAGCATGTTAGTTGCAAATGGGTCCTCAAGGTCAAGTATAGACCTGACGATCCACTAAGTGACACAAGGCTCGATTGGTTGTCAAAGAATTTATACAACAGTACTACATTGATTATGATGAGACTTTTGCCTATGTAGCACATATGACCACCATGTGCACTTTACTCGATATTGTTGTTACTCGCCATTGGAGATGGACTTGAAGAATGCATTCTTTCACGACACTTTATCGAGGTTGGATAAATGCCGCCTCTGGCTTCCTTACTCCGCCACAACATGTATGTCATCTTCCCAGAGCTATCTATAGACTCAAAAAGGCTCCTCGTACCTGGTTTGACTGCTTCAGGAGCGTCATCGCTGTTGCAGGTTTTAGGGAGAGCTACCATGACCATTCTTTGTTTATGCGTTCATCACCGCAAGGGAGAGTCCTTCTCCTACTTTATGTAGATGAAATGGTTATTAAGGGAGATGATCTTACAGACATGGCAGTTATACATAGGTATCTTCTGTGACGGTTTCATATGAAGGATCTCGGAAATTTATGATACTTTTTGGTTCTAGAGATTACACAGAATACTCGTGGGATTCTCATATCTCAATGGCGATATACAACACACATAATTTCACGAGCATCATCGTCAGATAGTCAGATAGTTGATACTCTACTTAAGCTTCATGGGGAGCTACTTCCTATGGATGGCAATCTACTTCTAGACACCTGAAAGTACATGTCGCAATTTGGTCCTACAGACGGTGAGCCGTTGGCTGATTCCTCTCGATAGAAGCATATTGTTGGTCAGCTTGTTTATCTCTGCACGACTCAACCAGATAGGCAGATACCTTACATGCAATCAGTATTGTTAGTCAGTTTGTATCTGCACCTTAGACAACTCACTATATTGCCTTACTTCGGAGTCTCATATATATTCGAGACACCATCACTCGTTAACTCTTTATGTATGTTTCATCATCCTTGGAGCTTCATACGTTTTCCGATGCTGATTGGGGATATGTGATCCTATTACCATGTAGTAGACTAGAGGATTTTGTTTATTTCTTGCCACTTAACTGATGTCTAGGCAAAGCAAGAAACATGGGCTCGTTGCTCTTCTACTGAGGTTGAGGCAAAGCAATAAACATGGGCTCGTTGCTCTTCTACTGAGGTTGAGTACAGAGCTATGGCTATTACCACTATGAAGGTTCTTCCTGTAAGGTGGTTACTATTACAGGTCCCACTCCACTTTATTGTGATAACCAGAGTCCTATGAATTGCAAGCAATCCGGTATTCCATAAGAAGACGAAGCATATTGAGATCGACTCTCATTACAGTCGTCAGCAGCAAACATCATTTCCTTACCACATGTGATTTCTTTAGTGCAGCTTGCTGACTTCTTTAAGGTTCAGATGTTATTGGGTAAATTCACACTATTTGACCCACCTAGACTTTGAGAGGGCTGGTAGATATATGGGCTCAGCCCAAACTGTTATGTGTATATGGCCTTTTAGGCCCATTATGTATACTGTTTATTACCCCCCCCCCCCCCCTCTCTCTCTCTCTATATATATATATATGATGAAGGTATATGATGAAGGCCACATTCTCTCTCTCTCTCTCTCTCTCTCTCTCTCTCTCTCTCTCTCATAGCATATGTAACAATATGAACAAAAACATTTCTATGAGATTTTTTTGGGGGAAAACTAGTCAAACAAAAAGGCAAACTACAAGAGTAAAATGACTGATAGTGTGGTTTACATGAAAGCGCAGAGAGGCTAAAAATGTGGTATGTAATATATAAGTGTTCTGTTGTGACATCTAGGAGTAACTATGATGTATATTCTCGCATGAACCCCTTGTCAATCAGGCAATTTGATATCCATGTAAAAGAGCACCATCATTAGCATTCCTTGGAATAAAAATGCAGGATAGGAAGCACAAACTTAAAGGAAGAATTGGCCAAATCTGTCAACCACATGCCAGTTATCTATAAGTTGACAGAAATTTCCTTGCTATTATAATTATGAAAAAAATATGGGAGCAGCACCTAATTTTTGAATGGCATATTAATCATTTTTTCAAAATACTTCCAAAGCCTAGAAATTGTAAAATTCTCCATCAAATGGGAGGATTTCAATAGCATAAATGGGTCATTGTTGGGCCCAAAATTCTTAACAAAGGGTCAAATAATAGACTTTAATGATGGAGGCTTTCACCTATTAAACACGATAACATATTTAATGATCTTAAAAGAGACTGATTACAATAAATTTCATCCAGTAATGAGAAAAACCTAGTTGAAGATTAAATGTGATGAAAAATCATACTGATCCTACCATGTTAAAAGAGGCATGACCAGTTTATAGTGATTAATAATAAATGATAAAAGATACATGCATAGTAAGTTTTCTAATCAGAAGAGTACCCTTAGCAGTTGGGAGTTGTTCCTAAGCCATGCAAGTTGAGACTCCTTGATATAGCCATAAGTTCTCACACCATTAACAACTTCGCGATCGCCAGTGTCAAGGAAATAGAGCTTGAGAACACTAGTATTAACCAGCTCAGAGCCGAAAGCTCCCTTCACCATTATGTTATAATTCCCAAATCCATCAATCCTTTTTAGATCACCATTAGATGGATTAACTTGGGAAACAGAATAGTCTATGAGAGACATAAATGACATTAGCTCTTCCCGGCTCATAGTAGACTCCTGGTCATGGTTACCTAAGATAGCAGCCCAAGGGATCTTGGATTGCATGGCTGGAATGAAGGCTTTGAAGAGAGACTCAGCTGCATCAGTTGCACTGGCCCCAAATATATTATCCCCTGATCAAATTCGGATTACCAACATTAGACTTGCCATCCATGTTAATTTGAATGTTGGGTCTATAATATAAACTTATTGTTGGGAGCAGCAGATGTATTTCTGACCTGATAATATTAATCACAGGAAATTGGATATATTATCATTCTATTTTAGCTGAAAGATAGGATTTTCAATGAAGAAAAACACCATCTTGTTAGCTAATTCAGTTGTTGCTCTTGGGAAGACTGGATCGGTCTTGGAAGAGATGTGAAGTTAACAAAGCAAAAGACTCGGGCTTCCATCAGGCCCTTTGACTCGGACCTATATAGAACCATAGCCATTAATTTGGAATGGCTCAAACCTTACAGAACAGTTTTTTCATTGTTTTTTCTCATTATTTATTTAATATTACATTTGTATTTCTAAATTCTTAGGCAATCATAAATTCTCAACTAAAACCAAATAAAGTATTGTGATTAATAGTTCAAAATGCAGTTGTTGCATGAGTTTGATTGAAAAGTTACTAGCTAATGTTGCCCATGTGGGAGATGTTTCCTAAATGTAGCCTATATTAATTTATATTTTTGAGATTTGTTAAAACTAGATCAAAAACTGATCATTAAAGTGAGACTTAATTCGGCCATCTGATTGTCCCTTTTTGAGCCCAAACATAGGTAATTGGAATTTGAGTTATCTTTTGAAATCTCCAATCGGACATCGCCAGGTCAATCGTCACATACAGTTCGCACCAAAAGACGTGTAACTATGTTCTTGACGTGTGGAAGCTGACGGAATTCGAATTAGCGTGACAAATTTGGCCCGTGTCCGTCGATTTTCACCTTATCAGCCTTTCGCAAAAATTTTAATTACTTTCTCTGTGCTCATCAAATCGCAACGAAACTTACACCATTGATCTCGCAGCTACGAATACCCTTGCGGTGGTATTTTCGTCCAGTTTTGTTATCGTATTTTGAACATCATTTTCGAGACTCGCTAGGTCACCCGTAGCGATTTTTCTGGACTGTACACGCGATCTAGAACTCAAAATTCGAATATATAAATTCTATTAAACTCGTATCAATTTTTTCTGAGGTGGGACATCCTTCCATTTTTTTTTAGGTTGTTTCTGACTTGGCACGTTTATTGGTACAAGTAGGACCCGCCAATCGACCGATTTTAGTGATTCTTGATATTCGGAGCTCGTATTTCAACTCTGCAAGTTTCGGTAAGATCGTATTCCTATTTCAGAGCTGTGCAAACTCTTATTTACGTGATTTGAAGTCACTTCTAACTTAGTCATTTTCTAACCTCCTGTGGGGTCCGCTTCCTAACCCAATTTTATCTCCTATGGCGCATTTTCACATATGGTTTATTCTCGATCTTTGGATGGGTTATTATCACTCCTCTCATCGTTTTGTATGTATGTTTGATCTATTTCAAGGATATTATGTTGAGTTATGGTACCGTGTCCTCCCTTGTCCGACACGTTCGTGTCTGATACGTAGACCTTCACCAAATACAATTGAGACTAGTACATTATGCTTATTGTTTACCTTTGCTTTATAGATATTGTTATGCATGTTCATATCTGAGAGAGAGTTCATATTATGATTCTAGCTCATGATCACAGGTTTTTACACGTTCATCATGACTCGTACTCCGTATAGTTTGTGATCATAATGCTATGAGTAGAAGACTACGCTAGTAGGCATGTAGTCAACCCATACTATATCTATTTGTCTCGTTGATAGTCGCCATATAATACACGAATCGATGTGCTGTACCACTAGTCGTCTACATGTCGAACATTGTATTCTAAGTACATGAGATACTGATAAATCCTATTACTTGAAGTTACAGTCGATTCATTCTCTAATATTGCCACACATATTTCAGTTTACTTTATCACCATGATGCCAAATTCTATTACTGTTATATATTGATCGCATCACTAGTCCATACCGTGCTTACTCATTTACAGTCTCATTTATTATTGTACTTCTTTTTGAATCATATGCCATAATAGACTTATATCATATTGTGTAGCCTTATAGTCGTAATTGCACTTTGCTAAATCTGGCTGGATAATGTTTAGGTTAAGAGGAGCATTACCCTAGTCACCATGGGCTATTTGAGGGAGATGTGGGTAGCGTTGCAGATCAGGAATAGTCTTGATAAGATTAAAGGAGATATTTAGCATCAGCAGCTTAGTACCTTTATATTTCAGCTATCATTTAATGGGTTTGTTTTCTAGGATTTCATTTGAATCTTGTACAGACTATTTCCTTTCAGATATTTATCTATCTTCTAAGTTTTAGATTGTTATTTCTGTGGATGAGTAAGGATAATGTTGATGTTATAAATATAGATTTTGATTATACTGATGATGAGACGAGGTATAAACAACATACTAATATTGATGTTACAGCGTAGGCTGGACGTACGCACACACTTTCACCAAATGAGTTGGGGGTGGGTCATGAGATCATCACATCACCTTTGCAGCATCCACCTTCATCATCATCCTTGCCATTATTCCCATTGGAAATCCTGCTCGACCAAGTTCAGAACACCAACGCCCTTCCATAACAGCATCTTTATGTAAACCCAAGCACACATCCACCAAATTATCTTTTCCATATCCGAACAAGTTCCACATGTTATTTCATTTAGCCCACTTCAACTTTTGTTTTGTCATTCAATACTATCTTGACACCTCAACACTTTCTCTTTCCTAGCCCACCAAAGTCGAAACAAGAAATCAACTTCCTTATACACACAAATCCAAACCACTTTGCTATTGTCCTATTTGGAAAAGAAAAAAAAAACATAAACACCGGGCTAGGACTAGCTGGGAACAAGATTACTCGGAGAATTCCAAGGTTTGTAGTTAAAAGAATCATCGCTAAGTGTTTCATCTTCTGTGAATCTGAGTCAGCCGTTTCTTTGCCTAACACACAAATTTGCAAATTGGGTAACTTCTTCTAACCTTGCTTTAGTATTCAATGTTTTTTTAGTTCATAAATTTGTTAAGATTTCATTGTTTGGCAACATTAGTACATTAATTATTCATAATATTCAAGCTTCCGCGTAATTCTTTAAATATTTTGTGAATTGAGTCTGTCTACCGACCCTGTACTTCCGTCCTATGTCAGCTACATTTTCATATAGCCTTCTTTGGTCCTGCTAATTTTACATCCTTTAGTTTCCAAATATTTTCTCATTTTGAAGCCAAACCTTTTTTTTCTCTTCATCAACTAACAAAATGTTATTAGCAAACCTACTATTAAGTCCATAATTAATGTAGGAGGTAAGGACTTACTACTATTGGAACAACTATATCAATTCCAAACAAACACAGGTACTAAAGACCCCTATATTTCTTAGATTGAACATAGATCATGGCCGACATTGGCAGATTATGACTTATGATATCATTTCACTCAATCAGTTCTTTATTATCTTGACATTTCTCAGCAACATAGGTTACCTTACATTGGTAATGAAGCTGCTTTGTACATGTTGCAAATCCTGTATCATAGTAATAATTATTTAACCATCGAGGTTCACTACAACCTAGAGTTTTAGTGCAGTGATATTGACTTTAATATGGTATCAGAGAATCCCAGGTTCAAATCTCGTCTTACATGCCATTTAAAGTGGATAAAAAAAAGAAAAAAGAAAATTATACCACTAAATGAATCTAGTTCTTTACCAAAATATGGGAATTCGACCTATATTTATATATTATAAATATATAACAGTACCCTCAATAATACAATTCCAGAGATTTGGGGACCAAGGAAAACACCTGAAGGTTGGGGAAAGCCCAAGTTAATTCCTATCATCTCCAAGCATGTCACCAAGCATATTGTAGAGTAGAATAATGGGATGATTATTGTAGAGTAGAATAATGGGATCACTTTATTAATGAAGGGGAGCTACATATATATAGGAGAGGCTAACCCCTCTCACTTTTGTTCTAGGCAATGTGGGACTAAAGCCAACTACTAATATTATTAATATACTTAACACCATTCCTCAAGCTGGAGCATAAAATTGAACCCGATGACCCAAAAGAGGCTTCGTGAAGATATTGGCTATCTGATCACCGGTCCTCACATGGTGAGATTTTATTATCCTCTTTGTATATTCATCACGGACGAAGTGGATCTCGATTTCAATATGCTTTATCCTTTCATAAAATACAGGATTGATAGCAATATGGATAGCAGACTGATTATCAAACCACATATATGCTGTGCTCGATCCTGCTTTTTCTTCCAATTCTTGTAGAAGATGCTTCATATATAACACATCTGCTGTGCCATGAGCAATTACTCAATACTCTGCTTCTGAACTTGACCGTGCTATTACATTCTGCTTCTTGCTCTTCCACGATACCAAGTTTCCGCCAATGAATACCGAGTAGCCAGACATAGACCGTCTATCTGTTAGACTTGTACCCCAGTCAGCATCGGTAAAGCACTCAATACAAGTATGTTCATGATTCTTCATTCGAATTTTTTTTTCCAGATTTTTGACTAGATAGCACAGAATTCTGAGAACTGCTTGCCAGTGTGAAATTTTTCGAGAAGCCATAAATCTACTTGCGACACTTATGGGAAAAAGATGTCTGGTCGAGTCATGACCGCCAAATAGTTAAGTTTTTCCACCACTCGACGATACTAATCTAGATTGGTCGTCAGGACCCCCTCATCTGGAAGTAACTTTGCCCCTGGATCTATGGAAGAGTTTGTTCCCTTAGCTTGCATCATTCCTGCATCATTTAGTATGTCCAGCACATACTTCCTCTGGGACATTACAATGTCCCGCTTACCCCGTATGACTTCAATGTCCAAGAAGTAGTTCAATGACTCCATATTTTTTGTTTGGAATTGTTCTCCCAGAAACTTCTTTAGGTCTGCAATACCATGGTTGTCGCCTCCCGTGATCACAATGTCGTCAACATAGACACCAAGTAGTATCATTCCAGCTGATGTCTATCGGTAGAATACCGAATGATCCTTCCTTGATTGACACATGCCAAACTGAGTAACAACATATGTAAATCAACCAAACCACGCACGAGCTGATTGTTTGAGACCGTAGAGGGCCTTACGTAGATGACACACTTTACCCTCCCTTGCAACAAATCCTGGAGGTTGCACCACATATACTTCTTCTTCTTCAAGATCCCCATAGAGAAATGCATTATTGATATCCAGCTGAAGCAATGGCCAGCCATAGTGAACAGTCAGGGCCAAGAGTACGCACACAGATGTCATCCTAGCAATTGGAGAAAATGTCTCAAAGTAATCCTCACCATAGGCAATTGGAGAAAATGTCGCAAACACCCATTTGCACCCGACTGCCTGCTTACTAGTAGGCAAATCTACCATGTCCCAAATATGGTTTTTCCGGACTGCTTTCATCTCCTCTTCCATAGCAGCACGCCAACCGAAATATTTGAGACCCTCCTTGACAGTATTGGGAATCTCCACCAATAGTAGCTACCAAGGACTGAATGTGGCTGGTAAGCCCTTTGTAGTTATCAACATACAATGGATGTATACGACAGGTACGACGAGGTCGAGCTGGTAGGACAAGCGAAAGCGAATTGGTGAAGCTAGAGTAGGATGAGGACTTTGTGGGCACTATCTGCGATGATCTTTCAGGTGACGTCGGTACGGGTTAAACCGGTGCTTGCGGACGGTCGGACCGAGATACTGGCTCGGTAGGGGAGGGCACCCTTACGGGGACTGTTGTGGTTGAATAGGAAACAACAAGAAATTCTCTTCTACATAAATTTGTGGAATTGGATCCGAAGTTTGCGAAAGTGGAGGAAACTCAGTTTCAACAAAAATAACGTCTCGAGAGAAGAAAAAAAATACATCTTCAAGGTAGGAGAGAAACATCGATACCCTTTCTGATCTCTAGGATATCCAAGGAAAATACATTGGAATGCCTTAGGATCTATTTTAGAAAGAGTCAATCGGGTATCTCGTATATAGCACAAGCAACCAAAAATTTTAAGAGAGGAAACGGCTCTCTTCCGGGATATAATCGAGAAAACGGGGTAGAACCATTGAAAACCGATGATGCATACGATTAATAAGATAGCAAGTGGTAAGTACAGCATCCGTCCAAAATCTTTTGGAAGTACGTGCTTGAAACAATAGAGCATGCATTGTTTCCAATAGATGATGATTCTTACGCTCGACCACACCATTCTGTTGTAGTGTGTAAGGACATGAAGTTTGGTGGATGATGCCATTGTCGGACAAATAAGTATTGAACTCACGAGATAGATACTCACGACCATTGTCACTTCGTAAGCATTTAATTGGAACACCAAATTGTGTTTTGAATTCGGCATAAAAATTGCACCAAATTTGAAATAACTCAGAGCGATTTTTTATCAGATAAACAAAAGTGACACGTGAGTAATCATCAAAAAATATAACGAAATATTTGAAACTCATTATTGATTCAATCGGATAAGGCCCCCATACATCAGAATACACCAACTCGAAAGGAGCGGATACAAATTAATTAGGACTGTCGGATAGTGAACCTGGTGATGTTTAGCTAAATGACACGAGTCACAATGAAACGAAGCAGGAACATCTAAAGATGGGTACATTTTCTGGAGAGCTTGGATTGATGGTTGACCTAACTGACAAATGACAATGTAACTCGAAAGGATCGAGTTTCACACCGGCACAGGCAACAGAAGCAGGTACGTCAAACAGGTACAAGCCTCCAGCCACATGCCCCTTACCAATAGTCGTCCCAGTCTTTAGGTCCTGAAAAGTACAACCAACAGGAAAAAATGTTACTGAGCAATGCAAATCGCGAGTAAACTGACTAATTAAAAGCAAACTGAACAGGTTTTCCGGTGTATGTAATACTGATTTGAGTGACGGTCCGGAAGAAAGATGGGCACTTCCTCGTCCACGGACTGTTAGTGAACCACCATTGGCAACAGTAATATAGGAAATACGACCCACCAATACATAATTGCGTATCATACCTGTGTCGCGTCATGTGAGAAGACGCACCAGAGTCGATCACCCACTGCTTCGACCTTACCACACATGTCGCTGAGTAGCCGACTGTGGATCCAGATGTGGATGCTTCACCGCGACGTTGAGCTTGAAAGTCAAGAAAATTTGTATATGACTCTGTAGTCATTTGAACAGAACAAATGCCATCATCAGGAGCATCTGATATAACATTAGCGGCAGGAGCTTTAGGACACCGTCGCTGGAAATGGCCTTGCAGACCACAGTTGAAGCATGTGCGCGGTCGACCCCTATCACGACCGCCATTGCCTCGGCCACCATGTCGGCCACCATTTCGGTCACCACATCGGCCACCACGACCACCACGAAATCCAGCACGGACAACACCAGGAGCAGATCGATCAGCAGGAGCATCACCCGGAGCGGTCTCAACGACTTTCGCTGCCCGTAGGACACGAAAGTGAGCTTCCATCAGAGATGAAACATCAGATCCAGCAATAATTTGAGAGCGAGCAGAATCCACTGTTGGCCCATTGGTCATGATTACCTGATTTTGATAATCAACGTAAACTTTGGTCGATACGTAAAATAAACATACTGCTACAGGTTTACAGATTTCAGGACTGCACCTACTACTACAAGCTACAAAAGTCTCATCATCATCAAGAACCAAACGCAATAGAATCAAGATCAAATTTTTACATATTTATTCTATATTTTTATTTTTATTGAGTCCAGAAAAAATATGTAATGTTGATCAGGATCGGTACTGGCTAAGCAAATCTTATTCCACAAAAATCATAGCCTACCTATCCACAAACATATATCCAAAGTCCACATTCCAAATTAGCCCAAAATCCAACCAATTGGCCCAAAACTGGTCTGACGGAACTCAGACAGAACTCGGCCAAAACTCGGCCCGAGTTCGGTTAGGGTGGTTTGAACAGATTTTTGAATTCCCTCCATATATGCATCCAACGTTCGAATACGAGATTTCTGCATCCGAACTCTGCCCGAATTCGGTCAACAAAAACACTATAAATAGAGAAGAACTTTCACATTCTCAAATCACTCATTCATTCAATCTTCTTTTCTCTATTCATTTTTAAGTGTTTTCTACGAGCTACACTTTCAAATCTGGCCTATACTACTTTTAGCCAAGCCAGTACAGTTTCTATTTAATCTAGAGTTTGATGTTGAAAATTTGTATCGGAGGCTAAATTCAAGAAAACGTTCCAGTTTTCAAATTGCCTTCTGGAGTCGGTCGTGCACTCGTCGCCAAGCACGGTGTTGTGAAGTCGGTCGTGCACTTGTCCCTAAGCACGATATTGTAAGAGTTGCAAGCACTCAGTTTAAACTTGTGCCATAGTGGATTAACATCGAGCAGGAGTACTCGAAACTGGACTAGTCCTTTCAGAGAAAACCAGTATATATATATCATTGTATCACTGAGTTTGATCTTCTTAACTTTTACTTTACTGCAAGTTATTTATTGTTATATCAGTTGCTCATACTTGCCATAGTATATAAGTTTATATTTTTTTAATTGGTAATTTATTCCGTTGCACACACACACACTCTATTCACCCCCTAGAGGTGCTCAACGGTCATAAAATTGGTATCAGAGCAGGTTATATATATACATAACCAACTAGAGGGTATATATGACAGTCGTTAAATATATATTCAACGTTGAAGGTCAATCCACAAATAGACCCCCACTATTTGATGGAACGAATTATACCTATTAGAAAACACGGATGAGTTTCTTTCTAAAATCACTGGACTTCGAACTTTGGTCGATAGTGATATACTGTTACAAGAAACAGCCTAGAACAGTGATTGACGGTATTGTAGTAGACAAGCCCCATGACAAATACACTGAGCATGAAAAGACACATGCTAGTCTAGATGCATGAACCATCAATGTACTATTTTGTGCAATTGACAAAACCGAGTTTAATCGCGTATCCACTTGTACGACATCTAATGAAATTTGGAGACTTCTTAAGGTAACTCATGAAGGGACTTCCTAAGTGATGGAATCCAAAATCAGTAGATTGACACAAGAATACGAGTCATTTAAGATGAAACTCGGTGAGTCAATTACACATATGTTTACTCGTTTCCTTAATATTACTAATCCTTTACAATCTCTTGATAAGAATTACAGCAATCACAAGAAGATCAGGAAGGTACTGCGGGCTCTAACAAAGAACTGGAACCCAAGGCCACCACGATCATAGAAGAAAACGACCTCACCACGATGACATTGGAGACACTGATGGGGAAGCTCATGACCCATGAGCTAGACCTACAAGACTTTGAAGAGGCAACCCCCAAAGAAAAATCAATCGCCTTCAAAGCTCAAGCCAGAAGAGTCTTATGCAACGATTATGACGAAAAAGATTCGGATGGTGATGAACATGCCCTACTGGTCAAGAACTTCAGAAAAATTCTTAAAATTTGAGCGATCAAACCAAAAGAAGGACATCCAACGAAGAAGAAACCATTTGCTTTGGGTGTAAGAAGTCAGGGCATATGAAGAAGGATTGTCCACTAACGAAGAAGAGCAGTCCATACGACCGATCGAGATCAAGCAGAAAAGCTACAACTGGTCGGAAGTATGCTAATACTAGCATCTGGCACGAAAGTGAGGCCAGTGAGTCAGAGGAGGAGAACAGACCAACAGCAGTGCAAATGTCTGTCTGATGGCATACGATAAGATATCTGAAAACCCTCTATGACAATTTTACATTCAATCAGTTAGAAAATGCTTTTAACGAATTACTTGAAGAGCACAGAAATGTGTTAGACAAGTATAAGCAATCTCGCAAAGAGACTAAGGCATACACAACCGAAGTAGCTAGATTGTCTAATCTTCTAGAAGATATTAAAGAAACATCTACTACCGGTAACACAGAAGAGATAGCCAAGATCAGATTGGACTATCATGAGGCTATCCTCAAAATAGAACAAAAAGAAAGAGACTATGTCAAGGTGCAAGAACGGTATGACATAGAGAAGAAGAGACACCTATTCGCTGAGCAAAGACTCATGGATATGACTGCAAAATTCGAAGAGTCTTGTGCCATCATTAAAAAGTTAGAGATTAAATTAGGCAAACAGGTCACCCCTGTTACACAGCCTAAGGTTAGTCCTTACACCAAGCATACACCAAAAAGGACTAAACCAAATAAAGCACAAAAGCAACACGTTCCTCACAAATATGCTTTCACATACAAGTTTCCAAGAAGAACACACAAGAAGCATGTCAACACAGAAATGAAGAGAACTATTTCCAAAATTACATGCACATACTGTGGTGAATACGGGCATATATCACAGTACTGTAGAGCTAGAAAGCTAATTGACACAAATGTACTTGCTTGGATTCCAAAAACTAATCATGCTGGACCCTTGAGGAAATGGATACCAAAGGTTACATCTACTCGTTTTGTAGGTGGGCCCTCAACCCTCTCATGCTAAAAGCAAGTGGATACTCGATAGCGGATGTTCGCGGCACATGACAGGTGATGCATATTTATTCGCTACGCTATCGATGAAGAGAGAAGGGTATGTTTTCTTTGGCAATAATCTTCGAGGTAATATTATAGGAATTGGTACTTTTGGTATGTCTCCCTACCCGGAAATAGAAGATGTTTGTCTAGTCACAGAATTGAAACATAACCTGTTGAGCATAAGTCATTTGGCAGATAATGGTTATGGTATCAATTTTGTGAAAGACATGTTCTATATATAAAATGTCTACTGGAAATTCCGTATATGAAGGGATCAGGGAAGATAATAAATATGTTTTCTTTCTAGAGTGTACTAACAGTGCAGGTAAGTGCCTAGTAGCCAATCAGGATGAAAGCTGGCTATAACACATGAGGCTAGGATATGCAAACATGGACACCATCTCAAGGCTATGCACTAAAAAGTTGGTAAAATGGCTCCCAAAAATTTCCTTCAAAAGAGACATGGTATGTTCTGACTGTGAAAAGAATAAGACAACTAGGTCATCCTTTAAATCCATCAACGCTATAAGCACTTCTAGACCTTTGCAGTTAATTCATATTGATTTATTTGGTCCTAGTAGAGTCGCTAGTCTTGGCGGTAAGCTCTACGCTTTATAGTTGATGATTTCTCTCGTTATACTTGGGTTTACTTTTTATCTAATAAAAGTGATGCCATTTTTGAATTTCAAGTATTTTGCAAAAAGGTACAAAACAAAAAAGGCTTCATGATTACTCGAATCCGAAGTGATCATGTGGCGAATTCAAAAATATTGATTTCAAACAGTTTTGTGATGATAATGGATATTACCATGGGTTTTCTTGTCCTAGAACTCCTCAACCAAATGGTGTTGTGGAGCGAAAAAATTGTACTATAAGCAATATGGCTAGAGTCATGCTTAATCAGCATAATCTTCCCAAGTATTTTTGGACAGAAGCTGTAAGTACAGTTTGTCATGTTTGAATAGGTTGTTAATTCGACCTATATCAAAAAAAATCCCTTATAAATTGTAGTTTGGAAAGATTCCAAACATTTCTTATTTCAAAGTTTTTTGTTGTAGCTGTTTTATCCTGAACGCCAAGGATAACTTGGATAAGTTCGACTCAAGGCAGACGAAGGAATATTTCTCGGGTATGCTGCCAAGAGTAAGGGATATAGAATTTTCAATAAAAGATCTATGATTGTTGAAGAATCCATTAATGTTTCTTTTGATGAGCTCAACAGTAATAGATATAGTGACATTGATGACGAGGATGTACAAAACAAATCCAAGGCACCTAAAGATACTGCTACAAACGAGAGTTATCTGGAAAGTCTACCTAAGAAGATAAAATCCATGCCAGACCATCTAGAGACACTCGTAATAGGTGATGTATCTACGGGGGTAGGTACGCGCTTTTCTACTAAAGACAGCAGCAAACGTAGCCTTCATTTTCCAAGTAGAACCTAAGTCAGTAGCAGATGCTTTTTTGATGAGTTTTGGATTGATGCCATACAAGAGGAACTTAATCAATTTGAGAGAAACCAAATTTGGGAACTTGTTCCTAAACCTATTGGTTAATTGGTACCAAATGGGTGTTTTGAAATAAACTAAGTGAGGATGGATATGTTTTACGCAAAAAAGTACGTCTAGTGGCACAAAGTTATAATCGAGAAGAATGAATTGATTATGACGAGAAATATGCTCGTGTTGCTAGACTAGAGTCTATACGCATGTTTTGTACACTCATATGTTTTCACAATTTTAAGTTTTTTCAAATGGATGTCAAAAGTGCATTTTTTTTTAAATGGGTTTTTAAAGGAAGAGGTTTTTATGAAGCAACCCTCTGGTTTTGAGGATTTTCAAAAACCTGATCACGTTTTCAAGCTTAGAAAGGCGCTTTATGGACTCAAACAAGTACCACGTGCTTGGTATGAACCCCTAAGTGCTTTTCTACTTGAAAATAGTTTTTCAAAAGGAAGCGTTGATACAACTTTGTTTATTAAATCTTCAGTTGACAGTATTTTACTTGTGCAAATTTATATAGATGACATAATTTTCGGTTCTACTAATGAAAAACTTTGTCAAGATTTTGCTAAGTGTATGCAGAGTGAGTTTGAAATGAGTATGATGAGAGAGCTCAACTACTTCATAGGACTGCAAATCAAACAACACTCGCAGGGAACATTCATCAATCAAGCCAAGTGCACGAATGATTTACTAAAAAAGTATGACTTCGACAACGTAAAACCTATCGGCACGCCAATGGCTACATCAACACGACTTGATATTGATGAAAGTGGCAAACCAGTCGACCAGCGTAAGTATCGAGGTATGATTGGTAGTTTACTTTATTTAATAGCTAGTCGCCCTGGTATAATGTTTAGCGTTTGCATCTATGCACGATATCAAGCTAATTCTAAGGAATCACACTTATGCGCCGTTAAGCGTATCTTTTGATACCTTAAGGGAAGTTCTATTGTCGACTTATGGTATCCCAAAACCACATCATTTGACCATATCGGTTACTCATATACTGATTTTGCTGGATGCAAAGTAGACCATAAAAGTACCAGCGGTACGTGTCATTTCCTAGAAAAAGCTTTAGTCTCTTGGTTTAGCAAGAAACAAAATTCTGTAGCTTTGTCAACAACTGAGGCTGAGTATATCGCCGCAGGACGTTATTGTGCTCAGATTTTGTGGATGAAGCAAACCTTAGACGACTATAATCTGCAATACACTAAGATTCCATTTACTGTGATAACATTAGCACTATTCATTTGACTAAGAACCCAGTATGTCATTCACGCACTAAGCACATAGAAATACGTCACCACTTTCTACATGATCACCAACAACACGGAGATATTAGTCTATAGTTCATTGACATAGATCATCAATTGGCCGACATATTCATGAAACCACTATATGAAGATCGTTTCAACTATATGTGTCGAGAGTTAGACATACTTGAATTTTCGTAGTCGTAATGAGTTATGCTTAATAAAAATAACTTAAAACTTAAGATTCAGCAATTTATTAATTGAAGTTATTTTAGGTACTAGTCGAAAGGATTTTTCTGTCAACAAGACGTAAAAGCCTAAGCGACACGGTGCCAAGTGTCTTCGGACTACCGCTAGCTGGGATCCGGCCCCTACAACTAACCCAAGGTGATGAATATTAATTAAATCAAAGAATTATAAGTTTATAGGCTATTTTTATAATTCATTACTCAAATATGACCTAAAATACAAATACCCGAACTCGGACCGAACTCGGGCCGAACTCTGTGGGGACACTTTTTATAAACAGCAGCGCGAACAGCAGTCCCCTTTCTCCTATTCTTCATCTTCTTCCTCAAGAATAGCCGCCCCAAAAACTCCGAACCCTAACCCTAAATCCTAGTACACCTATTCTCAAGCCTCCAAACTTGATTTTTCTTGGATCTAAGGCTCTCAGAAGGCGTTCACTACCTTTTTGATCTCTTTTGAGGTATACTTCTTACTTTTCTTTCTCAATTCCTTCATGGCTCCTAGAATTTTTAAGAGGAAGAAAACTAGAGAGACTGCCTCATCTTCCACTTCGGAATATGAACCCATCAACATGTTCGGTCCTTCTCGTCCCAATGACGATGAGAACCACGATCCCAACCTCTTTGTTTCATCCGAGGGATCAACCCTTTAGTTTGATCAATTTCGGTATTGAAAAATTTGTCCGGGTAAAATGATAATCTTTATCGTTTTCTCGGAATATGCTGTCACTTTTGAAAACCTAGGTCTTCGTGAATTTCTAGAGATTTCCAATCCAATTCACGACAATGCAGTTCGCATGTTTTATTGCAACATGCAAGAAGCAGACAGTTGTATTCATTCATTTGTCAGCGGCAAAGAATTTGAATTTAACTCTGCCGACTTGAGCGAATATTTTCTAATGCCAGACATTGGTGACGCTCTCGTCGACATTACGAAGGTTCAATTTCCTGCCGACATGACACTTGAGTCCTTCAAGGTCACATTGTGTCATCCGGATCCGGTTCCCCGGAAACGGTTGTTCGCACGTCACCTCAACCAACAATTTTATGAGTTACATCGTATTATTATTTCATCTCTGCTACCCAAGACGGGATCCACTGACGAGATCACGTTCTTAGAGTTATCTGCAATGTATCATATCCAATTTGAAATTACCTTTTCTTTTCCCAAGACAATGATATCCTTTATGATCCTACTGGTGGTGCTGATAGTTGATTTTGTTTGTCATTTTGAACTAGTATTTTGTGTAGATTTGTCTAATTGATGATGATCTGAGTTGTAGCGACACTTATTACCATTTTATGCTTTTGGACTTGATTCTCTGTAGTGATTTTTACATTATATACTTTGGACCTATCAGTTGTAGTGGCATTTTCATTTAAATGAGTTGTTAGTTTTCATCTACTGTTGAAGTTTTTATTACTGCTACTACTAATGGCCTCGTATACATACTTGAGTTGTTGACTTGTTATGTCACATATTTGGTATTACTCTACTTTTCTTTGTTGATGTTCGATTCATAAATTGCGGGGGAGCCGTATTTTGAGTACATGACAAAGGAAGAGAAGAGCATATACCAAAATAAAATTTTCAAAGGTTTCTTCAGACAAATTAGGTATAAATTTCACAGTTCAATATTATATTAGTTATATTTTGATATAGACTCAAAGTTTGTCAATTATCAAAATGGGGGAGATTGTTAGCCTATTGGTCATGATCATACCTGATTTTGATAATCAACGTCAACTTTGGTCGATACGCAAAATATACATACTGCTACAAGTTTACAGGTTTCAGGACTGCACCTACTACTGCTACAAGCTACAAAAGTCTCGTCGTCATCAAGAACCAAACACAATGGAATTAAGATCAAGTTTTTACATATTTATTCTGTATTTTTATTTTTATTGAGCCCAGTAAAAATATGTAAGGTTGATCAGGATCGGTACTGGCTTAGCAAATCTCAGTCCACAAAAATTATAGCCAACCTATCCACAAACATATATCCAAAGTCCACATTCCAAATTAGCCCCAAACCCAACCAATTAGCCCAAAACTGGTCGGACAGAACTCGGCCCGAACTCGGCCCGAGTTCAGTCAGGGTGGTTTGAACAGATTTTTGAATTCCCTCCATATTTGCA
Organism: Iris pallida; assembly: GCA_029216955.1. Classification (NCBI taxonomy): domain Eukaryota; kingdom Viridiplantae; phylum Streptophyta; class Magnoliopsida; order Asparagales; family Iridaceae; genus Iris; species Iris pallida. The sequence goes on from JANAVB010028642.1 coordinate 62,581, forward strand.
TGCAACGTTCGAATGCGAAATTTCTGCATCCGAACTCTGTCCGAACTCTGCCCAAATTCGGTCTACAAAAATACTATAAATAGAAAAGAACTTTCACATTCTCAAATCACTCATTCATTCAATCTTCTCTTCTCTATTCATTTCTAAGTGTTCTCTACGAGCTACACTTTCAAATCTAGCCTATACTACTCTTAGCCAAGCCAGTAGAGTTTCTGTTTAATCTAGAGTTTGGTGTTGAAGAGTTGTATCGGAGGCTAAATTCAAGAAAACGTTCCAGTTTTCAAATTGCCTTATGGAGTCGGTCGTGCACTCGTCACCAAGTACGGTGTTGTGAAGTCGGTCGTGCACTTGTCCCCAAGTACGGTATTGTAAGAATTGCAAGCACTCAGTAAAAGTTTGTGCCGTAGTGGATTAACATCGAGCAGGAATACTCAAGACTGGACTAGTCCTCTCAGTGGGAAACCAGTATATGTCGCTGTGTCACTGAGTTTGATCTTCTTAACTCTTACTTGACTGCAAGTCATTTATTGATATATCAGTTGCTCTTACTTGCCATAGTATATAAGTTCATATTTTTTTAATTAGTGATTTATTCCGCTGCACACGCACACACTCTATTCACCCCCCCCCCCCCGCCCTCTAGAGGTGCTCAACGGTCCTACATCCACATCAGGACGGAAAGAGGCAAGATATGCCATGACATGAAGCTGCTCACGTTGAGCCTATGCTTCATTGATATCTGTTGTCAGAAGTAATACACGGTCGATTTCGTCAGTCATGGCCTTAAAGGCGCGGAAGTGATCCTTATGTGATTTGTCTCCTTGATTTGCTCGGTGGACACCAACGACCGATTCGATATACGAGACAAATCGCGTTTTCTATCAAACGCCGTCGCCAAGACCTCCCATAATTCCTTTATGTAATCTATATTCTGAACCATGTCTTCCACCGATGGTTCCATTGAATTCATCAACTGGTGTAAACAGTCGACTATCATCTGTCTCTCATTGCTCAAATGTGGGATCAGTCACTGCTGGAGGGTTGTCAGTCAGATGTTTTGACAACCGCATTTTTCGAAGGGTTTTTTCGACCTTCTTTTGCCATGTCGAGTAACCTTCTGGTCCGTCCAATCGTCGATCGACAAAACGAATCGAGAAAATTGTCACGCCAATGCATGTTGGTCCCGCCATTGCGTTTCCGACACTAGTGTCTGTAGCACTGTTATTTGCCCCAGTGCTAGTCATCCCGTAGTATTCCTGATTCGACTTTCGAATTGTTCTTTCGAACTTGATAATCACATCAACTCTGCCAATACGCTAGAAACGTGAACAGAACTGGCACGCGCATAGAGATGAAAGTGGATCATACAAGCCAAGACAGAGACTCACACAATGTGAAAGGTAATCCAAGTTACCCGATGTTAGGTCCGGATGTGAAGACCAAGAAAGAAACAAAGACTCATGCAAGACAAGCGCCTCGTCTGCTCTTCGTTAAATTCCTGACACCAATGTTGGAAGTCAGAGGTTCCAACAAACAACATCGATGATGTTTATCCTCTGAGTATCCCAAGTCAATGTTTAGGACAGAGGTTCCTGCAAACAAACTTGTTGTTTATGCTATGTGATTCCCAAAAGTTAATGTTGGAAAGTCAGAGGTTCCTGCAAACAAACCATTGTTTACCCTCTGAGGACAACAACATTTTCTTAGAAAGTTAGGGTTTGAAGGGGAGTGGACGGCGACTGTGAAGAAGAACTAGGGTTAGGTTTTGTAACCATTGGGGGGGGGAGGGATCGGCCGGAGGCAGCAGAATGCGACAAGGCGGGGAAGATCTAGGGGGTGGCGGGGGGGGGGGGGGGACGGGCCTGGGGGGTGTTGGCTGGCAGCATCAACAGGGGAAGGGCAGGAGGTCTGGAGGGGAGGCGGTTGGGGGGGGGGGGGGGGGGGTCGGCAGCAGGGGATGACTGGGGGTAGCAGCAGACTAATAGGAGACAGGCTGACAAGGGGGCAACGGCAGGGGGGCAGCAGGATGGAGGGCGCTAGGGGGGCAGCAAGGGGCGAGGGGGGTTAGCAGCAGTGGCGGCGGGGGGGGATGGGTTAGGGTTAGGTTTTTTTCTTTATGGAGAGAGAGAGAGAGAGAATGGTGTGGGTGGGTTATAGCTCTGATACCATGTAGAGTAGAATAATGGAAAACATTATTAATGAAGGGGAGTTACATATATATAGGAGAGGCTAACCCCTCTCAGTTTTGTTCTAGGCAATATGGAACTAAAGCCCACTACTAATATTATTAATATATTTAACAATTATTATTGATGAGAGAGTTACATATATATATATATATATATGAGAGGCTAACCCCTCCCACTATTGTTCTATCCGATGTGGGACTAAAGCCCAATACTACTAATACTACTACTAGTATTTAATATCCTCCCTCAAGCTGAAGCATAGATGTTAATCATGTCCAACTTGTTACACAGAAATTGTATCCGAGGACCCAAAAGAGACTTCATGATGATATCGGCTATCTGATCACCGATCCTCATGTGTTGAAACTTTATCATCTCCTTTTTATGCTCATCACGGACAAAGTGAATGTCGATTTCAATGTGCTTCATCCTTTCATGAAATACATGATTGGTAGCTATATGGATAGCAGACTGGTTATCACACCACATATTTGTTGCTTTAGATCTTGCTTCTTCTTGCAGCTCTTGTAGAAGATGCTTCAGATATAACATCTTTGTTGTGCCATAAGCAATAGCTCGATATTCTGCTTCCGAACTTGATCGTGCTATCACACTCTGTTTTTTGCTCTTCCACGATACCAAGTTTCCGCCAATAAATACTGAGTAGCCAGATGTAGACCGTCTATCTGTCAGGCTTGCACCCTGGTCAACATTGGTAAAACACTTACGATTATTTTCATGATTCTCCATCCAAATTCTTTTTCCTGAATTCTGAACTAGATAGCGCAGAATTCTGAGAACTGTCTGTCAGTATGGAACTCGTGGAGAAGCCATAAATCTACTTGCGATACTTACGACAAAAGAAATGCATGGACGAGTCATGACCGCCAAGCAGTTGAGTTTTTCAACCACTCGACGATATTGATCCGGATTGGTCACCAGGACCCCCTCGTATCGGAGTAACTTTGTTCCTGGATCCATGGGTGAGGTTGCTCCCTTAGCTTGCATCATTCCTGCATCATTTAGTATGTCCAGCACATACTTCCTCTGAGATATTACAATATCCCACTTTCCCCGTGTGACTTCAATGTCCACGACGTAGTTCAACAGTCCCACATCCTTGGTCTAAAATTGTTCGCCCAGAAACCTTTTTAATCCTGCAATACCATGGCTATTGTCTCCATGATCACAATATCGTCAATATAGACACCAAGTAGTATCCTTCCAGCTGATGTCTATCGGTGGAATACCGAATAATCTTTCTTTGATTGACACATGCCAAACTGAGTAACAACATGTGTAAATCGACCAAACCATGCACGAGGTGATTGTTTGAGACCGTAGAGGACCTTACTCAGATGACACACTTTACCCTCCTATTGGAACGAAGCTGGGAGATTGCACTACATAGACTTCTTCTTCTTCAATATTTCCGTAGAGAAATGCATTCTTGATATCCAGCTGAAGCAATGGTCAATCATAGCGAACAGCTAAGGCCAATAGTACGCGCACATATGTCATCCTAGCAACTTGAGAGAAGGTCTCAAAATAATCCTCACCATAGGTCTGAGAATATCCTTTAGCCACTGGAAGAACCTTTAGGCAATCAAGAGTGTCATTTGGTTTCACCTTGATCGTAAACACCCATTTCCAACCTACTTCCTGCTTACTAGTAGGCAAATCTACCAAGTCCCAAGTATGTTTTTTTTTGGGCTTTCATCTCCTCTTCCGTAGCAGCACGTCAACCGGGATGTTTGAGACCCTACTCGACAGTATTGGAAATCTGAATTCCAAGAATAGTAGCTATCAAGGACTGAATGTGACTCGCGAGCCCTTTGTAATTGTCAACATATAAGGGATGACCACGCAGGCACGACGAGGTCGAGTTGGTGGAACAGGCAGAGGAGAATCAATGGAACTAGAGGAGGAGGATGGCTTCTGTGACCGTGGGCACTGTCTGCGATATTCGCTCGGACGACGTCGGCACTGACTAAACCGGTGTTTGCAAACCATCGGACCGGGATACTGGCTAGGTAGGGAAAGGCACCCTTACGGGAGGTTGTGTTTGAACAGGAAACAACAAAAAATCCTCTTCTGGGTAAACTTGGGGAACTGGATCCATAGTTTGTGGAAGTGGAGGAAACGCGATTTCATCGAAGGTAACATCCCAAGAGAAAAAAAATCTCATCAAGGTAGAGGAAAAATATCGATACCCTTTCTGATCTTTAGGATATCCAAAGAAAACAATTGGACTGCGTTATGATATAATTTAGAAAGAGTCGATCGGATATTCCGAACATAGCACAAGCAACCAAAAATCTTGAGAGGTAGAGAAAACGGCCATCGGTCGGGATATAACCAAAAAAAGGGAGTAGCACCATTGAAAACTGACGATGGCATGCAAGTAATAAGATAACAAGCTGTAAGAACCGCATCTGACCAAAACCTCTTGGGAGTACATGCTTGAAACATAAGAGCACGCATTGTTTCCAAGATATAACAATTCTTGCTCTGCCACGCCATTCTGTTATGGTGTGTAAGGACAGAAAGTTTGGTAGATGATGCCATTGTGAGACAAATGAGTATTGAACTCGTGATACTCACGACCATTGTCACTTCGAGAGCATTTAATCAGAACACCAAATTGTGTTTTGATTTCAACATAAAAATTATACCAAATTTTAAATAATTCAGAGCAATTTTTATCAGATAAACAAAAGTGACACGTGAGTAATCATCAACAAATGTAACAAAGTACTTGAAACTCATTATTGATTCAATCGGACAAGGTCCATGTACATCAGAATGCACTAACTCCAAAGGAGCGGATGTAATTTTATTACGACTTGCCGGATAGGAAACCCGGAGATGCTTAACCAAATGACACAACTCACAATGAAAAGAAGCATGGACATCTAAAGATGGGTACATTTTCTGGAGAGCTTTGATTGATAAATGGCCTAACTAACAATGTAACTCGAAAGGATCGAGTTTTACTCCAGCACAGACAACAGAAGAAGGTACGTCAAATATGCCCAAGCCTCCAGCCACGTCCCTTACCAATAGTCTTTCCAGTCTTTAGGTCCTAAAAAATACAATTATCAGGAAAAAAAATGTTACCAAACAATGCATGTCGCGAGTAATCTGACTAATTGAAAGTAAACTATACGGATTTCCAGATGTATGTAATACGAAATTGAGTGACAGTCCGGAAGAAAGACGAGTACTTCCAATTCCAAGGACTGTTAGTGAACCATCATTGGCAACAGTAAAATCGGAAACACGACCCATCGATACATAATTGTGAATCATACCTGCGTCGCCAGTCATGTGAGCAGACGAACCAAAGTCAATCACCCACTACTTCGACCTTACTATACATGCTGCCGAGTACCAGGCTGTGGATTCAGATGTGGATACTTCACCACAATGTTGAGCTTGAAAGTCAAAAAAAATCTGTATATGACTCTGCAGTCATCTAAACAGATCGAACGCCACCATCAGGAGCATCTGATGTAATATTGGCGGCAAGAGCTTTAGGATACTGCCATTGGAAACAGCCTTACAGACCACAGTTGAAACATGTGCACGGCCTACCTCCGTCACGACCGTCATTGCCTCGTCCATCATCATGGCCAGCATTACGTCTACCATGTCATCCACCATGACCACCCCGAAATCCAGCACGAGCAGCACCAAGAGCAGATCGATCAGCAGGAGCATCACCCGAAGTGGTCTCAACGACTATCGCTGTCCGTAGAACATGAAAGTGAGCTTCCATCAGAGATGGAACATCAGATCCAACAATGATCTGAGAGCGAACAGAATCTGTATCAGGACGGAGAGAGACAAGATATATCATAACATGAAGCTGCTCACGTTGAGCCCTCGCTTCATTGATATCAGTCGTTAGAGGTAATACGCGATCGATTTCATCAATCATAGCTTTAAAGGCCCAGAAATGGTCTTTATGAGATTTGTCTTCCTGATTTCCTCAATAGACACCAACGACCAAATCGTAGATACGAGACAAATCACATTTCCTATTAAACGTCGCTGTTAAAACCTCCCATAACTCCTTCACCGAATTCGTATTTTGACCATTTCTTCCACCAATGGTTCCATTAAATGCATCAACTGTGTAAATAGTCGACTGTCATCTGTCTGTCACTGCTCAAATCTGGGATCAGTCTCTACTGGAGGATTGTCAGTCAGATGTTTGGACAAACGCATTCCTCGAAGCGTCTTCTCGATCTTCTTTCGCCATGTCGAAGAGCCTTCTGGTCCATCAAACCGTCGATCGACAAGTCGAATCGATAAAATCGTTATGCCAGTGCCTGTTGGTCCCATCATTGTGTTTCAGACACTAGTGTTTGCAGCATTGTTATTCGTCTCAGAGCTAGACATCCCTCAGTGTTCCTGATTCGACCATCGATTTGGTCTGTTCAACTTGATAATCACATCAACTCTGTCATTGCCCTAGAAATGTAGCCAAAACCGGCATGCGCATGAGAAACAGAGATTGAATATAGATCATACAAGCCAGGACAGAGGCAACCCAGATTACCCTCTGTTAGATCATGATGTGAAGATCAAGTAAGGATAAACAAAAATTCACGCAAAATAGGCAACTTGTATGCTCTTTGTTAATTTCTGAAGTCGATGTTGAGAGTTGGAGGTTCCAGCAAACAAACCATTGTTTACCATTTGAGGATCCCAACATTTTTTTTGATATGAAAAGACGGCTAGGGTTTGGGGTAGGTGGAGGCTGGGTCAGGGTTTATGTACATCTTAGTGTAGGATAAAGAGGGATAATCAGGGGGGAGGGCAGCAGGGGGCGGCAGTAGGGGGACCGAAAGGGGGCGACAGCAGCAGTGGGAGAGAGGGGGAGGCAGGGGGTGGCAGTAGGGGCGACAGTAGGGGCGACAGGGAGTTACATGGAGGGGCTAACCAGGTGGGGGCGACAGGATTTAGGGTTAAGAGTTTTGTTTTGTGGAGAGAGAGAGAGAGAGGAGTGGATGGGTTATGGCTCTGATACCATACAGTGTTCTAAATGGCGGCTGCCTAGGTGGCGCCTAGGCGGTAGGCAGTCTCTCTCCGCACCACTTTTCGGTAGGCGGTGGAGTAGGCGGCCAACGGAGGTTGGCGGCATAGGCGGAGGTGAGGCGGTGTAGGCGACCGCCTAGGCGGAGCAATACCTAACAAGATATTTTGGACAAAAAGATTTTGTAAGCATTATGGGCCTATGGTTCACTTTTACAAAAATAAAATTTTATAAATTTTCGTTCTACAACTTAGTTATGCATGGAACGACCTTAAAATATGCATATTATGCAAGAAACAATGGTACAACAGTAAAAAAAAAAAATCAAAATATATCGACCGCCTAGGCGGTGCCTAGGCGGTAGGCGGACTCTCTCCGCCGTGCACCCGCCTACCGCCGTTTAGAACCTTGATACCATGTAGAGTAGAATAATAGGATGATTATTATTGATGAAAGAGTTACATATATATATAGGAGATGCTAACCCCTCTCACTATTATTCTATCTGATGTGAGACTAAAGCCCAATACTACTAATATTACCACTAATACTTAACACATATGCTATACAACTTTATCAAAGCTGCTTCTGCTAACTTTTTTTGAAAAGCAACATATAAGTGTGTTTGGTAAAAGTTGCTACTGGTTTTCTTTTTTCTTTTTTGAAAAGTTACTCCTCTTATTGATTTCTTTTGGGAATTGGGAGGAGTTCCTTTTAAAGTGGCTTTAGGCTTGATTTGGAATTGTTGTTGCTCTTCAAAAGTGCGGTACCGTAAGCAGCTTTTGACAGTAGGTTGGAGGCTATTGTCAAAAGTTACCCTAAAACTGAACCTAGTTTTGAGAAATTTCTTGACAACCTGCTATTACCAAACGCTTTTGGATCACTTTCTGGAAAAGAAAAAAAAACAGCCTCCATCCCAAAGCCAGTCTTAGCTTACCATCCGGCTTTTCCCCCCAAAAAAATAATAAATAAATAAACAGATAGCACTGTACTTCAGCATTTTCTAACAATTACATCTTTAAGTTTTCAATAATTTCAGTATTGAAAGTTTTGTCCTTTTTTTTTTTACCAAACTCTTTATTGGTCTGATTTCTATCTTGAGGGGTGAAGAAATGGCAAAAACAAATGAGCTAAAGTCAAGCGAACAAGGCAATGCCAACTAAACAACTCGAGTGAAAAAGCAATCTTTTCAATAATTTCAGTACCGAAAGTCTTGTCTGTCTTTTTTTTTTTTACCAAACTCTTTATTGGTTTTGAAAACAGGTTATCGATCGATGACTGTACGTATCAGCTGCTTATGACGACACATTTTTGCGAGAGAAAGAGAGGAAGGAAGGAAGGTACCGGTGAACGCGATGAGATCGGGCTCCTCGGCCAGTATCATCCTGGCGAGGAACCGGGTCGTGTTCAGATCGGAGCAGCGGGCGGCCTCCGCCGGAGGGACGTCCCTGCACCGCGTGACCGCGCCGTTCCCATAGTGCATGTCCGCAACCTATAACATCACCATCATCTATTTATTCATTTCATCTCTACAAATAAAAACAAAACAAAAAAGACAAGAAACAAATTTTCGATTTCCAAAATCAAGAATGAAACCTGGAGGATCTTGAAGGTGCCATCGTGGCGGAACCGGAGGGGGAGAACGGCCGACCTCTTCACCCGGGGAACGGCGGCGGGAAATTCCGCCAGCGGTCGGAAGAGGAAGAGTAGCAGAATGAGGAGGAGGAAGGAGAAGATGGAGCACCACATGAGTCGACCGGTCCGGTCCGGTAGTTTGCCGGTGCTTTGTCCTTGACCCGCACGGGTGAGTCGATTCTCCTTTCCGACGGAGAGAGAAAAGAGATGGGACCCACCAGCTAAATTAGACAAGACTCTCCAACTCGAGATACAGAGATTATTCAGCCCCACTTAATATGGCTATTTATAAGGGCACAGCCTTTTTTTACTCGGGACTAACCAGGATTAGGACTAGCCAGGCTTTGAGGAACTTTTACTCGGGCTGTCCAAATTTTTTATTCAGGGGCTGTCCATTTTCTTCTTCTCCACTCTCTCTCTTCACAAACCCTATCTTTCTTCTTCTTCTATCCATCTTCTTCTTCTCCACCATTTCCATTCTCACATCTTCATCAAAGCCCTTATTTTTTTCTCATCATCATCTTCTTCTTCTCCACCGTTTCCATCATCACCATCTCCATCAAAACCCTAGTTTCCTTCTCTTTCCCAATTTCGATCGCACCCAAAAAATTAAATAAACCCTAAAATGTATGAAAATAAAGGTTAAATACTTCTTTCCTCACAAAGAATGCATGAAAATAAATCCTAAAATGCATATTTCACTCTATTACCAAGATTGAAATAAACCCTAATATATTGTTTTCATTCGGGAATGTCGACTTTAGGACTGCCCAGAAATTGTGGCAGTCCTGAAAGGAACTTGCTGTACAATCTTTCAGGACTGCCTCAATTTCTGGCAGTCCTCAATATGTCTAGGACTGCCAGAAATTGTGGCAGTTCTGTTGTAGAGCATGTCCCTTTCAGGACTGTCACAATTCCTGGCAGTCCTCATTACTTCTAGGACTGCTAGGAATTGTGGCAGTCCTCATTACTTTCAGGACTGCAACAATTCCTTGCAGTCCTCATTATCTTTTATACCTACAACTTGGATAGCCCTGAGTAATTTTTTCAGTGGCAAACTTGTAAATAATGAAAAACTAACACTTGGACAGCCCTGAGTAAAATGTGTTGTGCCCTTATAATTTACTACTTAATAGTGTCACACTATCACATACACTCGGCTCATTAATTTTTCAGGTCTTTTGGCATTCTAGTAAGCTTCAACTTTGTTGGAGCTTTTCCTTTAAGGACCCGTTTGGTAAATTGTAAGTGTAGAAAGATATAGATTTGGACTTTCAAGTAGGAAAGAATGATAGTAATTCATTTACTTTTTTGTGCTTCTAGTAGGGACAAAGGTGTTTGGTTATGATAAGAAAGTGAGGAGTGGAAAGTAAGATTTAAAAAAAATAGTACTTATAATTAATTAATATTAATAAAATATTTGATTAGCTAGTTTATTCTTCTTAACTAGTTAATTCTTCTAATTATATAATCAAAAAACTTTTTGATACTAATTAATTATTTTATTTATTACTTATTACTAATAGTTATCACTAATTACCAAACTATCCATTACCAATTATCTAATAAATATAGTTAATAACATATTAACATATATTAACACATAACATTGAAAGAAGAGAGCAACAGCTTCCCAAAAAAATTTTTTGCTCTGCTCTCTTCTTCCCACCGGCATTTGCTCTGCTATCTTCTTCTCCAACGGCCCCCTCCTCCCCCACCCCCACCCCAACCCCACCCCAGCGCCACCCGAGTTCGAGACGCGGACGGAAGCTGATCGCCTGTGGCGATCGCCATAGCAGCCACCAGCGATGAGGCCAAAGCAGGTGGCAATCGTCGGAGCGAGGGCTCCATCATCCACGACCCCGCCAACGTCGCGGCCGCCCCCATTCCCGTCCCTCGTCGTTGTTCGCTACTAACAACCTGGAGACTGATCCATCCTAGTGAGTAATTATTATTTTTACTTCCAGCCCACATCCTATTGTGCAACAAGGAAGTGAAGAAGAGGATTTTGGAGGGGGACAGGAACTGAAGTGTGTCAGAGTCTCCATTTCCCTCTTCCAAATACAACTGAACCAAACATTGGATTTGAAGATCCATAGCTCACTTTCTCAAAAATCCTCACTTCCGGCCACAAAAATAGGTTACCAAATTGGCCCTAACATGTGAAGAGAACTTGCTCTCAACACATGCCTAGTGAAGTTTAGTTCCACATTGGAAAAACACCATGAGTAGTATCTCTAAATATACTTGGTATGTTGTAGAGATGTGTACATGGGGTGGTGACCCTAAGGAGGGAACCATGTGGGTGATTTTACTAGGAGGTAAGGATAAACCTCTATGTTAAAGCTTAATACTTTTTGCTCTTGGAAATTAATTTCCATTAGAGCTAAGCCCCGTAGGGGCTTAGCGACTCGGACTCGGGCTCGAGCTCATGAGGCGTAATGTGGCATTTTGTTGGCACACTTTGCATTTGTTGCGCTTAAGTTGCGCGAGCCTCTGCGCAGCCGATCGCGCTTCCGTTCGCATGACCCAATCGCACGACCAATTGGCGCTGCCCAGTGGCGTGCGCCAATTCAATCGTGTTTGTGCACGATTTGAGCAGTTGCTGAATGTTCGGAGCGATTTTTTTCACGTCCTGAATGTTATGTATATCGAGCAGTTACTGGACGCACCTATATAAAGTCCCTCTCTTCTCTCGCAGGGAACAGTACACAAGTATCAAAAAAAAATTTATGAAATTCTCGAAGTTCAGAACAGAGAAGAGAGGTCCTTTGAGAGAAGAGTCCGTGCGCCATCTGAGGAGTCAGAAGAGCGGAGTGTTCTAAAGTTCTTCGTCGAACTTGCTGGTTCTTGGAAGCTGTTCGTGTGGGCCGAATCAAGCTTTGAGCACCGGTGATCATTCACCCCAGCAGGCCATCCTCTCCTTCTATCCACTTTTACTCGTTCTGAACGAGAACAGTTCTGATCTAATCAAAAACTGTTAGTGGACAATCGTTGTTGCTGCTAACAATTCACTTGTACCTTCTTTTTAGAAGCATTACATTTGAATTCGTTTCCCAGAATCCTCCAAGGATCTCTGTCGTGTACCTTCTTTGAAGTATTGCTACGAAACATTGTTTTTACAATCGTTTTATTTCTCAGTTTTCCATCGAAAATTATGTCCCGGGACTAACAATCTCAAAGCTTGATTTCACAAGATGGAAAACTTCCATGCTTCACTCGTCAATCCTAACTTCTGCAAGTTAGAACAATTTGATGGAGAGTACTATCAAGTCTGGAAGAAAAAGGTTACTCTCAATCTTCAACTTTCTCAAGTTGATCATATTGTTTTTAAGGAAGAACCTACTATTCCAGAAACTGGGTCTACAGCCGCAATTACTACAGCTACTAAAAACTAGGCCAAATGGAGAAGGGAGAATAGCATTTCTAGGCTTTTAATCCTTAATGATATGGAGGACTCCCTGGCGGAATCATATTCTAAGACGACAATTGCCAGAGAGATATGAGAGTCTTTGGAGAAACTGAACGAAGAAGACAAGAACATGAGCAAAATATTTGTGGTTGAAAAATATCACAAGTGGCTCTTTGAAGACGAGAAGTCTATGCTGCTGCAGGTGAAGGAGTTTCTGAAACTGCGACAGAAGTTGGAAGATGAGGCAATGCCCCTCCCCAACAAGTTTGTTGTTGGAGGGATCGTCTCGAAGCTCCCCGCTGGGTGGAGCAAGTTCTATGCAAACATGCATAGAAAGAAACTGGAGATCAGTCTCGAAGATCTTCTTCAAGAAATTTATGTTGAGGACCAGATGAGGGCTCAACTGAAGGTGGACGCATTGTCCAAACAACTGGCTAATGCCAATTTGGTTCACACCAAGGAACACAAGGAAAAGTAGGTGGCTTTCCACAGCAAAAAAAAAAGACCCCAATAATCTGAAAGTTAAGGGGACTTCCTTTAAGCAACAGAAGGCAAAATCCTAGATGTCTTGTTTCAAGTGTGGCAAGAAGGGCCACTTCATGAGTGAATGCAAATCGAAGACCGAGTAATCAGAGCAAGGTGAGCCTAGTAAGGTTTCAATGATCACTGATGTTGTTACCATGACTGCTCAGGTCGATGCGGTGGGGGCTGACTCTGACTGGTGGGTAGACACTGGTGCCACCTGCCATGTCTACTCAAGCAAGGAGTGGTTCACCACCTATACACCAACTTCTGAAGTTATTATGGTGGTGAACCAAGCACAAGCTGAGGTGCAAGGGATCGGGACAGTGGTATTGAAGCTGACTTCTGGTAAGTCGCTGACGCTTCAAGGTGTGAAGCATGTACCTGCTATCGCAAAGAACCTGATCTCGGGAGGCCTACTCTGTAATACAGGCCTAAGGATGGACATCAATGTTGGCCCGATGGTGATATCCATAAAGGGAACATACTTCAGAAAAGCTTTTATACCGGAGGAATGTTCAAAATTTAGCTTGTAAATCAGTCCAATGTAATTAATGCAATCACTCATTCAGTTTATACTCTTGAGTTGTGGCATAATAGACTAGGACATGTTCATTGTAAAAGAATAAATAGAATGTCTAGTTTAGGACTTATCTCCAAGTGTAGGGATAAGGTAGAGAAATATAAAGTTGTGCTCAGACGAAGATCATAAGGAAACCCTTTTCTCGGGTTAATCAAAGCACATATCTTCTGGAGTTGGTGCACTCCGATATCTGTGACTTCAAACAATTCTCTACAAAGGCCGGGATGAAGTATTTTATAACCTTCACCGATGACTTCTCTAATTACGCGTTCGTCTACCTGCTGAAGGCCAAAGACGAAGCATTCGAGAAGTTTAAAGAGTTCAGGGCCAAGGCTGAATGGCAAACTGGACAACAACTCAAGAGAATAAGAAGTGATCGAGGAGGAGAGTACCGATCTCATGAATTCGCATCATTCTGCAAAGAACATAGAATTTTTAATGAGACTATTGCTCCGTATTCTCCTCAATCAAACGGAGTAGCAGAGAGGAAGAACAGAACGTTAACATAAATGATAAACTCAATGCTGTTGACTGCGGGTCTTCTAAAATGCTATTGGAAAGAAGCTGCATTGACGGCCACTTTTATTCTAAATAGAGTACCTCATGCAACTTTGGACGTTACTCCTCATGAACTCTGGTTCAAAGTCAGACCTAACTTGAATATCATTCGAGTGTGGGGGTATCTGGCATATGTGAAGCTTCCAGATCTGAAGATTCAGAAGCTCAGGACAAGGACTACAAAGATAATCTTCTTGGGTTATGCCGAGAAGAGTGATACTCGAAGATTTCTTAATATTGAATCAAATCATATTATTGAATCTCGTGACACGGAATATTTTGAAAACAAATTTGCAAGGCACAAGAACATTGTTCTTACAGATGTTCCGGAGAACAATGAGGGTACACAGAAAACTGAAGTTTTTAATGAGAATATAGTCCAAGAAGATGTTGTTGTTGAAACAACGGTTGAACCAGAACTCGCTGAGCCGTCAGCTAAGCGTGTGAGGAGGCTGAAGGATTTCGGAAATAACTTTATCACCTATCATGTGGAAGCAGATCCACTTACCTATATATGATGAGACGATGAAGACCAGAGACACTATTTTTTGGAGGGAGACGATAGACAATGAAATTGATTCAATCACCTCAAATAACACTTGGGTGTTGGTTGATATTCCTAAATGAGCAAAACCCATCGGATGCAAATGGATCTTCAAGAAGAAAATGAAAACAGATGGAACTATTGACAAGTTCAAGGTTACGCTGGTAGCCAAGGGATTTTCTCAGAAGCAAGGGATCGACTATTTTGACACGTATACTCCAGTAGCCCAGATGACCACCATCAGAATGTTAATTGCTCTCGCAGCAATACATAAGTTGGTGATACATTAGATGGATGTAAAAATAGCTTTCCTAAATGGTGAGCTGACCGAAAAGATTTACATTCTGCTTCCTTGGCCGGTAGTAGAAGGCTTCAATGATGCCAGCTGGTGCTCAGAGTTAGAGAGCGAAAAGTCCATAGGTGGATTCATTTTCACAATAGGTGGAGCTGCTATATCGTAGAAGTTGATGAAGTAGATTATGATCTCGTGGTCCTCTATGTAATCTGAGTTATTTATACTTGATACCGCAGTGAAGGAAGCATAATGGCTTCGGAAGCTCTTGTATGATCTTCCAGTGGTTGGGACACAAATATCGATAATACCGATATACTACAACAACTAGGCAACTGCGATGGTGGCATCAAATGATCTCTTCAACGGAAAGAAGTGGACTGTGGGATTAAAACACAGGGCAGTACACGATATCATCAAGAGAGGTGTTATTAAAGTAATTGATGTTCGGAGTCAGGAGAACCTGGCGAATCCGTTCACCAAGGGCCTCAAGCGCCAGCTGGTCGATGACACAGCAAGTAAAATGGGCTCGAAGGCATTCTGATATTATGTTATTGCAATCCTACCATAAAGTTTTATGCTATTAGTTCAAAGAGAAATCTAATAGGCATCTAGCTTTTGGTTCAAGGGAGGACCATTAACTAGGAAAATATCATGAACAGTGGGTACATGTCCTCTGTGGCATGGAGAGGTTACGGACCTACAACCACTGTTGTCTACTTTATGTTTTCTGCGAAAAACGGATCCGGTGTTGAGGTTGGCTTAAACGCCTTAATGAGTTCTCAGACATAGTGAATGCCTGGTGTGCGTTACAAGAAGCACGGTAGCGCAGCACTACAAGGAGTGTAACTCCATGCTACAGTAGGGTGACTCCTGTTATGGTTATATACTAAAAGCATCACTTTTTTAGTAACCTTATTTCTTTAAATTTTGAATGAGAATCATATGGGCAAATGTTTGCATATTGTATTTGTTGCAAGTGTTAATGCAAATGTCTGATATTCTATATTGTAGATAATATGGTGTGTGGTGTCACACAGAAGATCATATTATCAGTTCCCTATGGAGTATATAAATAGTTCACAACCTAGATGGACTTGGACAATCTATTGGAAAGGTTGTAGTGTAATCTGGTATTAGTCTATCTTGACTATAGGTTTACACTAGTACACTTTATGTGTATTGAACAGGACCACTTGAGGTTGTTCTCTTTGTACTGACTACATAAGAGAACAAACACCTCTGTTATTATGGATGCTTGTGCTCTTAACCCGGATATAATAACGGACATGTATATGCAGTGTGCATTATTTTGACATATAAAAGAGTGAGATTCATTATGGATCAACAACCTCTATGAATTGGGTAATAACATTGTATGTATGATGGGCTGTTGATTATAAATGGAATCCATGTCCCGATACATCGGGTTGATGATGTCCTCTTAAGGAGCTCATAAGGATTGTCATGTAAACCCTGCAGGTGGATTATATCCGATATGACAAATAAAGTTGAGCGGTACTACTTAAGGATAAAAGATGTCAAATCAATATAGTTGTCAGTAACTTAATTTGATCAACGGACATACGATATCTTAACATGGGGAGCCAAACGAGCATATAATAAAAGGAGCCTACAAACATAATTTGGGATTAGGGAGGTAGTGCAACAATAGCTCATTAGTGGATCGAGCTATTGTTAATGGGCCTGGATTGTGTGTTCGGGCTGAACACGGGATATCCAGATCCGTTAGGAGGCCTAACCCTAATTTCTCCTCATGGTCCCTGCCGTAGCCTATATATATCCTCTATTCTCTGGCCGCCATATTACCGATTAGAAATCTGAAACTTTCTCTAAATTTGTGATTCACGTAAGGAGAGAAAAAGAGGGCTGCCAAGAAGAAGAAAAGGTTGGGAGATCGTCGTCCACACGACGTCCAACTTGAGGAAGGAATACGTACAGAAGATCTTGGGATCGTCCGCTCGAGATTGCCAGGAATTACTTGTCTCCTTTCTGCAGCAGGTATAATTCGTGAACCCTAGTTTCCGCCTATGAAGGGTTAGAACACGTATTAGATCTGTTTAACTTTCTATCGATCAATACGCACACCAAAGGAAGGGTCCTGGGAATCTCCAGTTCCATAAATTGGTATCAGAGCCACTTTGGATCTACGTATTGATTGATACGTCCATGTTGTCCAATAAAACCTGCACTGTGTAATAGTTGGTAGATGTAGATCTGTTCTAACTCGATTTTGCAGGCATCTTAGATCCAACTATTATGGTCCAATACATGTTTTTGATTGTGTTGTTTAAACCACGGATATGTCGTGGATGTTGTTGTTGTTGTGGATGTAATTAAAATTACGAGGGTTGATCGTGCTTATTATTTTAATTTTGCAATCTAGATTATGTGTGAACTCCTTCGGGAGGCATAGGATTGATACAATTTTAATTATTTTTTATCAATCGTGATGGCGGAAGTGGCTGTTTTTGACGTCGGATGAGATGCTGGTTTTAAGCAGTCCAAAGGCAGACAGATGATTTTCGATGAAGGAATCGACAGCCAAAACCATTAAAAAAAAATTCGGGGCGCTGCCCCGAACCCCGCGACCTGACCGGGCAGGTCGAACCCCGAATAGATCTGCACAGCGCCAGATTTTGGATTCGGATAGTTGAGGACAAAGCAGCAAAGATGACCATAATAGTTGGATATTTTCTCTTATTTTTGTCATTTTGCTTTTTCTGATTATGCATGTTTATTATTGTGTGGTTATTTTTTTTTTGAAAAACCAAGCTTCCATTAATAATGGACAACATGGACATAATATCAACCAGTAGAAAAACTCTCATTGTTAAATAACTAAGTGGAAGAGGATATTTATTTAGTTTAAATCCTATGGTCTCTATTATTGGTTTGTAGGTGATGTAATTATACTTGCATGTTGGCTATAGTGCTTTCTTCCATATCGGATGAGTATAATTATGGATCACCAGTATAAACTTCCTTAGGGATAATTGTAGAAAGTCATCTAGTTTGTGTTCACTTCTCTATCTGAAGGAACTCATTACAAGGTAATGGACTTAATATTAAGTAATGGTATACACTTAGATACAAATAATGGTATCCTCCCCATCGGAGTCACTGCTATTATTTGTATGACCAGAGCAAGACCAGCATATTAATTTTATTTGTCATAAAGTTATGTTGACATGATAGTAAAATTAATAAGAAAAATCTACTTGAACAAAGTTGAATTTGTATACGTCCACACTATCATGGCATGCTAAATTCATGGTGTTCAAGGTGTTGGTGAATTTCTTATTATTGTTTTGAGGGAATCAATATTTAGTTAGTTCAAAAAGTTTTTTTTTGCCCTACATAATTTTATTTATGTGATTCTCAGGATTTCAAAAATGGGTTCTTTCAGTCCACTTATGGTGATTCTTAAAGAAAACAAACTTACTGGACCTAATTATATTGACTGGAAACGTAATTTGGATATTGTTCTGACTGCTGAGGAGTACAAATATGTACTTGTTGAGGAATGCCCACCTAAGCCTGATGCTAACTCTGATGAAGAGGTCAAAGAGGCTTATAAGAAGTGGAAAAAGGCAGATGAGATGGCACGGTGTTACATTCTGGCATCTATGTCAAATGTACTGCAACATCAGCATCAGGCCATGGCCACTGCTTATGACATGATGTATAACCTCAAGGAACTCTTCGGACATCAGAGTAGAGCAGCTAGGCAGTTTGTTATGAAATGTTTGATGAATACAAAAATGGCTGAGGGTACACTAGTAAGGGATCATGTTCTCAAGATGATGGGTCATCTGAATGAGATGGAGATCCTTGGAGCTGAAATCGATAGGGAATCCCAGGTCGATATCATTCTCGGGACTCGGCCTAAAAGTTTTGACAATTTCTGCCTTAATTACAACATGAACAAAAGGTTGTATAGTTTGGCAGAACTAGCAAAAGAGCTACAGGATGCTGAATCTCTCTTTAGGCAGAGTAGTCATATTTTGTTTCTAAAAAGGCTTCTACTTCTAAGCCAAAAGGCGGTAAGAAGAAGAATAACATTCAGAAACAGGCAAACTCAGCAAAGAAGGGCATGGGACCCTAAGGCGCGGTGAAAAAGCCGAAAGGCAAATGTTTCAAGTGCAAAGGGTCAGGACATTGGAAGACTGATTGCCCACTTCTCAAACAAGGGAACAAAGAAGGTATATCTCATTTACTAGTAGTTGAAACATGTTTAGCGGTATTATCTACCGGCACCTGGTGTGTAGATACAGGAGCCACTAATCATGTCTGCAATACATTGCAGGGGTTCTAGGAAACAAGACGGCTCAGTGATGGAGAGATATGCTTGTTCATGGGTGATGCTACAAAAGTATCGATCGTTGCATTAGGAGATGTTACTTTATCTTTTGGTAGAAATAAGTCTTTGACATTGAGAGATTGTCTTTATGCACCTTCACTTAGAAGGAATTTAGTTTCTGTTTCTATGTTAGTTAAGGATGGATATTCAGTTTATTTTAATGATAATATTGTTATTAGAAAGAATAAATATTTTATTTGTTCTGGTGCATTGGTTGATAATTTGTATGTCATTAATCCTATTTCGCCCACAATGCAACTTATGGAAATGAATAATATGCCATCTAACTTAAATAAGAGAAAAAAACCTTCTTGTATGAACCAAACATATCTTTGGCACTTGCGATTGGGGCATATTAACCTAAGAAGGATTCAAAGATTGGTTAAAGATGGACCTTTGAGTTTATTGGAAGTGGAGGCACTACCAGTCTGTGAATCCTGCTTGGAAGGTAAAATGACCAAAAGGCCTTTTACGGCAAAGGGGTATAGGGCCAAAGATGTGTTGGAATTGGTTCATTCTGATTTGTGTGGACCCATGACTATCCAAGCTAGAGGTGGCTTTGAATATTTTGTCACATTTATTGACGATTATTCAAGGTATGGATACATTTATTTGATGTACCGTAAGTCTGAGTGCTTTGAGAAATTCAAAGAGTACAAGGCTGAAACGGAGAAACATCATGAAAAATGTATCAAGTCATTACGATCAGATCGTGGTGGCGAGTACCTCTTTGGAGAGTTTAGGGATTATTTATCAGAGGCTGGGATTGCATCCCAATTGACTACACCTGGAACGTCCCAGCAGAATGGTGTAGCCGAAAGAAGGAATAGAACTCTTATGGAGATGGTTAGATCAATGATGAGTTATTCGGATTTGCCAGATTCATTTTGGGGATATGCCTTAGAGACTGTAGCTTATATTTTGAACTTGGTTCCTTCTAAGTCAGTACCTCTTACTCCCACAGAGCTGTGGATTGGGCGTAAGCCTAGTCTGAAACATATTCGCATTTGGGGTAGTCCAGCACATGTGCTAAATGGGAAAGCAGATAAGTTGGAATCTCGTACAGAAGTACGCTTGTTTGTAGGCTATCCAAGAGGAACGAAAGGAGGTTTATTTTATAGTCCTAAGGATCAGAAGGTCATTGTTAGTACCAATGCCCGATTCTTAGAGGAAGACTATATGTTGAACCATAAACCCACAAGTAGAGTTGTTCTAGAAGAACTGAGACGTGAGACACCAAGTACTTCAGTACCAACAGTACAAGAGGATGAACCACAAATAACTGCACAACGTGTCACAAATGTTACACCACAACTGATAGTGCCTCATCGTAGTGGGAGGGTTGTGATACAACCTGATAGATATATGTTCTTGGGAGAATCGTCAGACTTCGTCCCTGAGGAACAAGATTATGATCCCTGTACCTACAATGAAGCACTCCAAGATAAAGATGCAGAGTCTTGGCAAAAAATAATGATATCTGAAATAGAATCTATGGATTCTACTTAGGTCTGGGAGCTTGTAGAACCACCCGTTGGTGTAAAAGCCATTGGATGTAAGTGGGTCTATAAGAGAAAAAGAGGATCAGACGGTAAGGTTGAAACCTTTAAATCTCGGCTTGTAGCAAAAGGTTTTACTCAAAGAGAGGGTATCGATTATGAGGAAACATTTTTTCCTGTAGCCATGCTTAAGTCTATCCGGATTCTTTTATCTATTGCAGCTCATCTCGATTATGAGATTTGGCAAATGGATGTCAAGACAGCTTTCCTTAATGTAAGTCTTGAGGAAGACATCTATATGAAGTAACCAGACGGGTTCATTGAAAAGGGCCAGGAGCATCTTGTTTGTAAGCTCAAGAAGTCCATTTATGGACTTAAGCAAGCTTCCAGATCTTGGAACATATGTTTTGATCATGTGATAAAATCCTATGGATTTGATAAATGTCAGGATGAATCATGTGTATACAGAAAGTGTGACGAAAACATGGTGGTGTTCCTAGTACTTTATGTAGATGACATCTTGCTCATTGGAAACAATGTGAAGGTGTTATCTGATGTAAGGGTATGGTTATCCAAACAGTTTGATATGAAGGACTTGGGAGAAGTAGGTCACATCCTTGGGATCAAAGTTCTACGAGATCGTAAGAAAAGGATGTCGGGCTTATCCCAAGCTTCCTATATCGATACTGTACTAACTCGTTTTAGTATGCAAAATTCTAAGAAAGGTTTCTTACCTTTTAGACATGGAATTGCTCTATCAAAGGATCAGTGTCCGAGGACACCTAAAGAGATAGAGAACATGAAGGCAATTCCTTATGCTTCAGCAGTAGGAAGCTTAATGTATGCAATGCTATGTACGAGACCAGACATCTGCTTTGCCGTAGGCATGGTCAGCAGATATCAGTCTAACCCAGGACAAGAGTACTGAACTGTCGTAAAGCATATTTTGAAGTACCTGAAAAGGACTAAAGAGTAGATGCTAGTTTACCAGGCAGATAGTTTAGTTCCTTTGGGGTATACAGACTCAGATTTTCAGTCAGATAGGGATTCCAGGAAATCTAACTCAGGTTATGTGTTTACTTTGGGAGGTGGAGCCATTGTGTGGAGGAGTAGCAAGCAAAAATGTATTGCTGATTCCACCATGGAAGCCGAGTACGTGGCAGCCTCTGAGGCAGCCAAAGAAGCGGTTTGTCTCAGAAACTTTCTGTTGGACTTGGATGTGGTACCTAGTTTGTCTAAGTCTATTACACTTTATTGTGATAATAGTGGTGCAGTTGCAAACTCGAAGGAACCACGAGCCCATAAGACTGGCAAACATATTGAGCGCAAGTACCACCTGATACGACATTTCGTAAAGAAAGAAAAAGTTGTTGTAATCAAGATAGCATCAGCCGATAACCTAGCTGATCCCTTTACAAAGATCTTACAAGCTAAGGCTTTTGATAGTCATGTTGAGGGAATGGGAGTCAGATGTGTAGCAGCATGGCTTTAAGTATAAGTGGAAGATTTGTAACAGTATACTGAAAAGCAATACTTTGAGTATAAGTGGGAGATTGTTAGGGTTATATACTAAAAGCATCACCTTTTTAGTAACCTTATTTCCTTAAATTTTGAATGAGAATCATATGGGCAAATGTTTGCATATTGTATTTGTTGCAAGTGTTAATGCAAATGTCTGATATTCTATATTGTAGATAATATGGTGTGTGGTGTCACACAGAAGATCATATTATCAGTTCCCTATGGAGTATATAAATAGTTCACAACCTAGATGGACTTGGACAATCTATTGGAAAGGTTGTAGTGTAATCTGGTATTAGTCTATCTTGACTATAGGTTTATACTAGTACACTTTGTGTGTATTGAACATGACCACTTGAGGTTGTTCTCTTTGTACTGACTACATAAGAGAACAAACACCTCTGTTATTATGGATGCTTGTGCTCTTAACCCGGATATAATAACGGACATGTATATGTAGTGTGCATTATTTTGACTCATAAAAAAGTGAGATTCATTATGGATCAACAACCTCTATGAATTGGGTAATAACATTGTATGTATGATGGACTGTTGATTATAAATGGAATCCATGTCCCGATACATCGGGTTGATGATGTCCCCTTAAGGAACTCATAAGGATTGTCATGTAAACCCTTCAGGTGGATTATATCCGACATGACAAATAAAGTTAAGCGGTACTACTTAAGGATAAAAGATGTCGAATCAATATAGTTGTCAGTAACTTAATTTGATCGACGGACATACGATATCTTAACATGGGGAGCCAAACGAGCATATAATAAAAGGAGCCCACAAACATAATTTGGGATTAGGGAGGTAGTGCAACAATAGCTCATTAGTGGACCGAGCTATTGTTAATGGGCCTAGATTGTGTGTTCGGGCTGAACACGGGATATCCAGATCCGTGAGGAGGCCTAACCCTAATTTCTCCTCATGGTTCCTGCCGTAGCCTATATATATCCTCTATTCTCTGGCCGCCATATTACCGATTAGAAATATGAAACTTTCTCTAAATTTGTGATTCACGTAAGGAGAGAAAGAGAGGGCTACCAAGGAGAAGAAAAGGTTGGGAGATCGTCGCCCACACGACGTCCAACTCGAGAAAGGAATACGTGCAGAAGATCTTGGGGTCGTCCGCTCGAGATTGCCAGGAATTACTTGTCTCCTTTCCGCCGTAGATATAATTCTTGAACCCTAGTTTCCGCCTATGAAGGGTTAGAATACGTATTAGATCTGTTTAACTTTC
Source organism: Iris pallida (assembly GCA_029216955.1). Lineage (NCBI taxonomy): Eukaryota > Viridiplantae > Streptophyta > Magnoliopsida > Asparagales > Iridaceae > Iris > Iris pallida. The sequence continues at coordinate 86,013 of JANAVB010028642.1, forward strand.
TATCGATCAATACACACACCAAAGGAAAGGTCCTGGGAATCTTCAGTTCCATCAACTCCACCATGAGGTTCCCGGTTAGGGATAATGCCTCGGCTTTGCGAGCCAAGTCATAGCGGCATAGCACCATAAATAGGCAGGTAGCCTAATATTGTATGATGAAATTAAAGAGGGATAGACAGCACTACAAAGGGGAGGTGTTCCCCATGTTATAGTGGCACGACACCATGATGAGGTACCCGGATAGAGGTAAAGCCTCGGCCTTGCAAGCCATGTCGTTGCGGCGTAACACCGTAAGGGAGCCTAAGGCTTCATGCTGGATAGTATGGCACTACAAAGAGGCTGTGACCTCATGCTACAGTAGTATGACACTACGAAGGTTTCCGGTAGGAGTAATGTCTCGGCTTTAGGCCATGTCATAGCGGCATAGCACCACAAGGGAAGCGCAAGGCTTCATGCCATGTCTCTTTAATAAAGAACTCACCTATAGTGCATAGATAAAGATAGCAGGCCGTCTCTTGAGGGTAAACTTGTAGATGCCCAAAATTATACACTGAAACTAGGCTGGCACAGGGCCTTTAATGTGCAGCCAGAAGCACATGTAACTACATTATGTGAGTGAGAAGAATTTTAGATATGATTCAGAATTCAAGGCTTAGTCCATTCTTGTGTTATAGTCTGTTGTTTGACCCATGCGGGAAGATTCAAGTCGTCAGCGATATCTCGCCTAATGCATGATGGACAGTTACTGTGGGGAACACTCAATTCCATATATCGAGTTATGTGGGGAATTGTTGGAGCTTTTCCTTTAACATGTGAAGAGAGCTTGCTCTCAACACATGCCTAGTGAAGTTTAGTCCCACATTGGAAAAGTACCATGAGTAGTATCTCTATATATACTTGGTATATTATAGAGATGTGCACATGGGGTAGTTATTGGCCCATTGGTCATAGTCAAACCTGATTTTAATAATTGATCAAACTCTGTCTCGATATACGGAATAATTCAGATGGTTACTCAAGACGTTTTGGACACTGCTCAAGACCGAAGCTATGTTTGCCACTCGAGACTGTATTTTCTTATGCGATGTAATTTTTATTTTTATTGAGTCTAGGAATACATTGTAAACCAAGTCGTACTGGCAAATAGGCTATCCAAAATTAATTTTTAAAATTGACCTATCGTTTTCAAAATTGACCTATGTTTTAAAAAACATCTCTTATTTACAAAAGCTTCTGAAGGATTTTAAAAAGCCAAAAATATTTTTCATAAAATAAACCTAACCAACCTTGACAGAACTCGGCCAGAGTTCGGCCAAGGTGAACATTATATGAACGTTGGTTTTTGAACTTGGTCTTCCTTCAGTTGCGATTTGTTACAAAGAGTTCTGTCCGAATTCTGCCTTTGGAAAAACTATAAATAAAGAGGAATTTTGATTATTTCAAATCACTCATTCACTTTCATATCTTCTCTTCTAAAGCTTACGTTTCTTCCAAAGAGTTTTCAAAAAGCTTCCATTTTCAAATTTCAAGCCAGTTACAATTCTCTAATCAATTTATCGGTATGGTACGGTCTAGAAGATTCAAAAGAAATTATAATCAGAGGCTTGATTGAAGAAAGACTCTTTAAAACCGAAGTTGGTCGAGTTATTCGTATCAAAGCTCGCATCTGTAGAAGTTGCAAGAACTTCGTATGAAAACTTGCGGGATTTTACAATAGTGGATTCAACTTGAAGCTAGAGTTCTTCCGACTGGACTAGTCCTCACAAGAGAAAAACAAGTATAAATCTCTGTGTTTGCGTTTGCCTTCTGAACTCTTTTCTTTACAGTTATTACTCTGTGATTATTATTATTTCTGTGATCTAACTGCTAACAAAGTTTTTCAATTAGCAATATTCTATTGCCTACTCTATTCACCCCCCTCTAGAGTATTCTGCTTTACGATTTCGTTCCTACAATTGGTATCAGAGCGGGTTATACAGGTAAAGCAAGATAAACTACAGTTATTTTCTATTGTTATATAGATCACAACATTACACATGGCAACTGTGAAATTCACAAGTGAAGGCCAAGCCACAAACAAACCTCCACTGTTTGACGGCACAAACTACACTTATTGGAAAACACGGATGAGTTTCTTCTAAAAATCTCTTGATTTTGACTTATGTTCTATAGTTATTGATGGCTACAAAAAGCCTCCTCGTATTACTGTTGAGGGAGTTTTAGTTGAAAAACCCCATGATAAATATACCGAGGATGAAAAAAAAGGCCAGTCTTGACGCACGTGCTATTAACGCTTTATTTTGTGCTTTAGACAGAACTAAGTTTAACAGGGTGTCGACTTGCACAACATCAAATAAAGTGTGAAAACTTCTTGAAGTAACCCACGAAGGAACAACCAAGTCAAGGAGTCAAAGGTCAGCAGACTTACTCAAGAGTACGAGGCGTTCAAGATGAAGCCAAATGAATCTGTCACTCAGATGTTTATGAGATTCCTGGATATTTTAAATCCTTTGTCTTCATTAGGCAAGGAATACAATACCCACGAGAAGATTCGCAAACTTCTACGAGCTCTCACAAAGAACTGGATTCCAAAGGCTACAACAATCATTGAAGGAAATGACCTCTCAACAATGTGTCTGGAAACACTCATGGGTAAGCTACTCACTCACGAGTTGGAACTTCAAGACTTTAAAGATGCTACACCAAAGGAGAAGTCAAAGAAGTCGATCGCTTTGAAGGCTCAACATAAAAGAACTATCGAAGATGATTCTGATGACATCGACTCTGACTTTAAAGATCAAGCTCTTCTGGTAAGAAAATTCAAAAAGTTCATAAGATTCAACAGAAGAACAAAAGACAGCAACAACAACAACAACGAGAAAGATCCTATTTGCTACGAATGTAAGAAGAAAGGATATGTGAAGAAAGATTGTCCAACAGCATCATCATCAACAAGAAAAAGCAGCAAATATGACAAAGGCTACCTGAAGAGATCTACATCAAGGAAGTACGCCAATACAAGCATATGGCATGAAAGCGAAGCCAGCGATTCAGAAGACGAACAATCAGATGACGCTGCAAATATATGCTTGATGGATTGCGATCAGGTAATCACTAATCATCTGTTTGATCATTATGATGATTTTACCTTTGAGCAATTAGGAGAGGCTTTCAGTGACCTGTTAAATGACTACAGGAAACTGTATAGTAAATATGAAACCTCTAACAAGGTACTCAAAGAGTACAAATGTGAGATAGGAAGACTTATCGACCAACTAGCTGATGTTAGAAATAGTGATACTTATATTGAGTCTGGTGAGCTTTCTTCTTTTAAGCTGTTGTTACATGAGACTATCAAGTTATCCGAAGAAAAAGACCAAACTATCATCCAGCTAAAGGAAGACCTATCTAAGGAGAGAAAGAATCTCCAGTATGCACAAGTCAGAATGGAAATGCTTACATCTACTATACTAGATTATATGACACCTCCAAAAAGTTAGAAATTAGTTAGGAATATAGTCTGAAGTTGCTGCTTCCTATTCTAACACATGTCAATTACCGAATCATCGGAACACACCCAAACCAAACACTGTCAGACCAAACCACACCAAACCACACCAAACCTATGCCCAAGAAGACTAATAGGCATGTATTTTTCTATACCAGAAAACCAAAACCTACCAATCATGCACCTCACACAACTTTCAACACTCAACATGCAAAATATTATTATTGTGGCCTCATTGGTCATATATCCTCTGCATGTAGAATCAGAAAGTTAGTAGATTTAAATATTTATACATGGATGCCAAAAACTAACCTGTCAGGACCCTACAAGAAATGGGTACCAAGAGTTTCATCTACAAACTGTTTTGTAGGTGGAATGCCCTTTACATGCTAGAAGCAAATAGATCCTTGATAGTGGTTGCTCACGGCATATGACTGGTGATGCATCATTATTTGCAATACTGTCGAAGAAGAATAAAGAAGGACATGTCTCCTTTGGTAATAATTTAAGAGGGTACATAATTGGTATCGGTGACATTGGTAAGACTTCCTATCCTGTGATTAAAGATATCTGTCTAGTTACCGAGTTAAAACATAATCTGCTCAGCATAAGCCATTTAGCTGATCACGTTTATGGCATTAACTTCGTCAAAGACAAATATACTATAGTTGATAGCTCAACTGGTAGTACTATCTTTGAAGGTATCAGGGAAGACAATATATATGTTTTCTATCTGTTAGAAGATGCTAACAAAGCAGGTAGATGCTTGATGGCCAAGAGCATTGAGAGTCAACTATGGCATATGAGACTCGGCCATGCAAATATGGATACAATTTCAAAACTATCTACAAAGAAGTTGATACGTGGCTTACCGGACATATCTTTCAAGAAGGATACGGTATGTAGCGAATGTGAAAAGAACAAAGCTACCCGATCTGTCTTTAAATCCAAGAATGTTGTAAGTACTACTAGACCTCTACAATTATTGCATATGGACTTATTTGGACCCAGTAGAATTGCTAGTCTAGGTAGTAATTTATATGCATTTGTCATTGTAGATGATTTCTCTAGATACACATGGATATATTTTCTTGCACATAAGAACGATGCTTTGTCAGAATTCGTCACCTTTTGCAAGAAAGTACAGAATGAAAAAGGTTTCATGATTACTCGCATTCATAGTGATTATGGTGGCGAATTTAAGAATGCAGAGTTCAAGCAATTCTGTGACACACACGGTTATTTGCATGAGTTTTTTTGCCCTAGGACTCCACAACAAAAATGAGTTGTGGAACGTAAGAACATGATTCTATCTGAAATGGCTAGAGTAATGTTGAACCAGTTTAGTCTACCTAGATACTTTTGGACTGAAGCTGTCAATACAGCGTGCTATATTCTCACTAGGGTTCTAATTCGACCTATATCGAAGAAGACTCCCTATGAGTTATGATTTGATAGAACACCCACTGTTTCACATTTTAAGATATTTGGTTGTAAATGCTTTATTCTTAATACTAAATACAATCTGAGTAAATTTGATAAAAAGGCTGATGAAGGTATAATTTTAGGTTATACGGCAAATAGCAAAGGGTACAGAGTCTTCAACAAGAGAACCATGATCATCGAAGAATCAATTAATGTCAAGTTTGATGAACTAAATCAACATTCAGTCGATGACGATAATGAAGACATGATTACACCAAGTACAGCTACTGCAAAACCTTCACACAAAGATACAGAACCTTCAAGCAAAGAAGCCGGAACCAGTAATCCTGAGGATACGCCAAAAGAGATAAGATTCTTGGCAGATCATCCAAAGGACTTGGTAATTGGTGAGATTACCAAGGGAGTAAGTACTCATTCCTCTAATAAAGATATAGCATCTTGTGTTGCTTTTGTTTCACAGTTTGAACCCAAAAACATTGAAGAAGCCTGTAGTAATAATTTTTGGTTAGATGCTATACAAAAGGAATTAAACCAATTCGAACGGAATCAAGTTTGGGAACTTGTTCCCAAGCCCATTGATCATCCGATCATTGGCACCCATTGGGTATTCCGAAACAAATTAAACGAGAATGGTTTAATGACTTGTAATAAGGCTCGACTCGTAGCTCAAGAATACAATCAAGAAGAAGGTATCGACTATGATGAGACTTATGCCCCAATTGCGAGATTAGAATCCATTCGCATGTTATGTGCATTTGCATGTTTTCATAATTTTAAGTTATTTCAAATGGATGTTAAAAGCGCATTTTTGAATGGTTTTATAAAAGAAAAAGTTTATGTAGCTCAACCTTCAGGTTTTACTGATTTCAAAAATCCTGATTATGTTTTCAAGTTGAAGAAAGCCTTATACGGTTTGAAACAAGCCCCTCGTGCTTGGTACGATCGTCTAAGCTCTTTTCTACTTGACAACAGTTTTTCAAAGAAAAAGGTTGACACTATACTGTTTATAAAATCTTTGAATAATAATCTTCTTTTGATTCAAATCTATGTAGATGATATTATTTTTGGATCTACTGATGAATCTCTTTGTCAAGAATTTTTAAAGTGTATGCAGAATGAGTTTAAGATAAGCATGATGGGAGAGCTGAAGTTGTTTCTCAGACTACAAATCAAACAAACCAATAATGGGACGTTCATAAATCAAGTAAAGTACACAAACGATCTATTAAAGAAGTTCAACCTAGAAGCAGTCAAACCACTTAGCACTCCAATGGCGACTTTAACCAAGCTTGATATTGATGAACAAGGCAAACCCGTCGACATACGTAAGTATCGAGGTATGATCGGTAGCTTACTGTACTTAACTGCTAGTCTACCAGATATTATGTTTAGTGTTTGCTTGTGTGCACATTTTTAAGCCAATCCTAAGGAATCACATCTGTGCGCAGTTAAGCGTATCTTCCGATACCTTAGAGGCACTTCTTCTGTCGGCTTATGATATCCTAAAATTACGTCATTTGACCTAACTGGTTATTCTGATGCTGATTTTACCGGATGCAAAGTAGATAGAAAAAGTACCAGCGGCACATATCATTTCCTAGGAAAAGCCATAGTCTCTTGGTTTAGCAAAAAGCAAAATTCTGTCGCATTATCAACAACTGAGGTTGAGTATACCGCCGCAGGACGTTGTTGTGCACAAATTTTATGGATGAAGCAAACTTTAAAAGACTTTGGATTGCATTACACATACATACCCATTTTCTGTGATAACACTAGTTCTATTAATTTGACTAAGAATCCAGTATATCACTCTCGTACTGAGCATATCGAGATTCGACATTATTTTCTTAGAGATCATCAACAAAATGGAGATATAGACCTTGTATACATAGACACACAGAATCAATTGGCTGACATATTCACAAAACCTCTAGCGGAAGATCGTTTCAATTATTTACGTTGATTATTAGGAATTTTAGATGTCAATAATATTAATTAATTTTGTTTTATTAATTATTTTATTCAATACTTAATAACTGTTTTCGAGACAAGCATAAAAATAGTCTGTTTGTCACCACGACTACGGTCGAAGCGAAGCGGTACTTAAGTGTTCTCCGGTGAACGTCCGTTAGCTGGAACAGTACTCCTACAGCTAATCTGAAACAGATGTTGAGTAAAAAAATTAATTTATAAAATAATATTAATTATATTATTTGAAATTTAAAATTACTAAATTTTGAATTAAATATTTGAAATGAGTTAATGAAAAGGATATGGCCCACAAATTTTTTTTAAAAAAAACCCAGGAGAACCCTAGGCAAATTCGGCCAGAGTTCGGTCCGAATTCGGCCAGAGTTCTGTTGGTGCTGTATGCGTTTTAAACTAGAACCTGAGGCCTTCTCCTCTTCATCACTTCTAAACCAATTTATCATCATCACAGCAGCAGCCGAAGAACACCCCAAACCATAGCTATTCTCCGCTCCTTTTCTTCTAATCTACGTGGAGATTTCCGTCCAAAATTTGGATTCGTGCGGAGAATCGCATCCTCTACAACATACTTGATTCTCGGAAGGTATAACTCCTTCTCTCATCCATTTACAAATCTTTAGGGTTTCTTAGTTTTGGGAAAGAATGCCTAAGGGATTCAATCCATTCAAGAGGAAGAAGACCCATACCAGTGAAGAGACATCGTCTTCTGATCCGAACACGGATTCCCTCTTTTCCCCGGTCCAATCGGATGACGGCGTATCGGATGAGTTTTACTTCAAAACTCATGACCAAGCATTGCTTTGGTATGTCGATTTTGCTATACGTACTATATGCACCGGCGCTCCGATCAAGTGCACTGTATTTCCTGATCATCGTCCCTTCTTTAAGGCATTAGGGTTACACCATCTTGCTACCCTACAATTCCCTATAGCTACTAATGCCCTTAGATTGTTATATTGTAACTTTGTGTTATACACTTTTACCGCAAGGACTCGTATTGACGGGATCGATATCGAGTTCGATGATGTATTGCTAGCAGAAATCCTTGGTATTCCAAATAAAGGTGCCCCGCTCGATGACATCATCGACTTCGATTTTCCCGAGGGCACGACTCTTGTTAGTTTCAAGAATAAGCTTTGTGCGCCCGCACATGCTCGTCCTGAAAAGTTTAAGGCCAACAACTTGAACTTGTTTAACTCCGAGTTACATCGCATCATCTATTCCACTCTTCTTTCCAAATCTACTTCAAAAGATGATGTCACTGCACTAGAATTTTCTGTCCTATATCACATTCTTAAGGGGATTCCTTTTTCTGCCCCTAAGACTATCATTCAAATGATGGGTAGATATCGCGAAAGAGATTGCAATCTCTCTTATGCGATGCTTATCCCATGCATTTTTCAGCGTTTTGACATAGACTTATCCACTTGCGCTCTGGACCCTGAGCCCAAGTTTCTCAAGCTTTCTGCTCCTCCACCTCCTGTACCTGCTCTTGCTGCACCTGTTCCTCCTTAGTCTTACCCTATCACTTTTAAGGGCATTTATTAGCCCCTTTCAGATCTGCAGACTTTCTTTGTTGACACTTCCAGGGAACATGAGTTCCGTGACGTAACTCGGTTCCAAGCTATTGCCAACTCTTTTGCCGATCTCAGATTTGCTCAGACGGGTCACTCTGCTAGCTCTCTTCCTAGAGACCCTTCTATATCTGGTTACCGCATTGATGATGAGGCGGTCCACTCTCTGTTCCAGCCAGGGAACGCTTACAATTGGTATCATACTTCTGGTGCTACTCCACACACCTCTAGAGCTGGCACTTTTGGAGCTGGTCCATCTGGACATGGTGGACATGCTGGCACTGCAGATGATGACGATGACGATGAGGATGATTTTTGATTTGTCATACTTTTGAGACTGATGATTTTGTCTTTTGTTTACTTGGAAATGCTCCGACATTCCAAGATAGTATCAGTACTCTTATTTGGATATAATTTGTGACTTTTTGATGGACATGTTATATACTTCAGTTTAGCATTTTATTCAGTTCAGCTTTTCTTATAGCATTATCTCTTATTTATGCTTCCATTTACACTGTCTGTGACATTTATACCATGCCTGTGATAATTTTTTTATATCCATACTTTTGTGTTTCTTCACTGATTGTTACTTATACATATATTGCGGGGGAGCTTTCTCTTTTGTAATTATTTTGCTAAGTGACAACGGGAGAGAAATAAGATCTAACATCTTCATGGATACAGGTTATGAACAATTTTTTTAATTATATATCGGTACAATTTTGATTTGCTAAAGACCAAAGATGTTATATCGGTCAAGGTTTGTCAATTATCAAAATGGGAGAGATTGTTGGCCCATTGGTCATGGTCAAACCTGATTTTAATAATTGATCAAACTCTGTCTCGATATACGGAACAATTTAGATGGTTACTCAAGATATTTTGGATACTGCTCAAGACCGAAGCTATGGTTGCACTCGAGACTGTATTTCCTTATGCGATGTAATTTTTATTTTTATTGAGTCTAGGAATACATTGTACACCAAGTCGTACTGGCAAATAAGCTATCCAAAATTATTTTTCAAAATTGACCTATCATTTTCAAAATTAACCTATGTTTTTAAAAGCATCTCTTATTTACAAAAGGTTCTGAAGGATTTCAAAAAGCCCAAAATATTTTTCATAAAATAAACCTGACCAACCCTGACAGAACTCGGCCAGAGTTCGGCCAAGGTGAACGTTATGTGAACGTTGGTTTTTGAACTTGGTCTCCCTTCAGTTGCGGTTTGTTACAAAGAGTTCTGTCCGAATTCTGTCCGAATTCTGCCAGAGTTCTGCCTTTGGAAAAACTATAAATAGAGAGGAATTCTGACCATTTAAAATCACTCATTCACCTTCATATCTTCTCTTCTAAAGCTTAGGTTTCTTCCAAAGAGTTTTCAAAAAGCTTTCATTTTCAAATCCTAAGCCAATTACAATTCTCTAGTCAATTTGTCGGTACGGTACGGTCTAGAAGATTTCAGAGAAATTGTAATCAGAGGCTTGATTGAAGAAAGACTCTTCAAAACTGAAGTTGGTCGAGTTCTTCGTATCAAAGCTCGCGTCTGTAGAAGTTGCAAGGACTTCGTATGAAAACTTACGGGATTTTCCAATAGTGGATTCAACTAGAAGCTAGAGTTCTTCCTACTGGATTAGTCCTCACAAGAGGAAAACCAGTATAAATCTCTGTGTTTGCGTTTGCCTTCTGAACTCTTTTCTTTACAGTTATTACTCTGTGATTATTATTATTTCTGTGATCTAACTGCTAACAAAGTTTTTCAATTAGCAATATTCCGCTGCCTACTCTATTCACCTCCCTCTAGAGTATTCTGCTTTACGATTTCGTTTCTACAGTGGTGACCCTAAGGAGGGAACCATATGGGTAATTTTACTAGGAGGTAAGGATAAAACTCCATGCTAAAGCTTATTGCTTTTTGCTCTTGGGAATTAATTTACATTAGAGCTAAGCCCCGAAGGGGCTTAGCGACTCGGACTCGGGCTCATGAGGCATAATGTAGCATTTTTTTGGCACACTTTGTATTAGCACGACAGCATCGTCGCTAGACGCATAATGCGCTTAAGTTGCGCTCGTTGTGCGAGCCTCTGCACAGCCGATCGCGTGCCCGTTCGGGTGGCCCAATGGCACGGCCAGATGGCACAACCAATTAGCGATGCCCAGTGGTACGCTAGTAGCACACCAGTTGGCGCTGCCTGTTGGCGCGACCTGATGGTGCTGCCAGATGGTGCAGAATTGGCGTATAGTGCACGTGTGAGCATTTGGCACAGCGATGCACGATTGTGCATGTTATGCATCGTTCGCGCGCGCTATGTGCTAATTGGAGCGAACTGTGCAGGGGAGTTGGCACATCCGGACTTAGTTCATGTTCAGGGGCAACCCCCACACCTAAGTTCCGTAATGACCTTGAAGACAGCCCCATGCTATACGCGGTGGGTTCTGTCTTTTTGCTATGGGCGCATACTTTCCTGAAGTCCTGGCAGTATGCCTGGCCCTCCTGGATGTGGGCGCATAGAATGGGTCATCAGAGCCTGGGCGCATGGCCCTAGGTGCATAGCCTATCGAAGACAAAAGTCCTCTGGCCAGAGTTATGCTCCCACATACTGCCTTGGGCGCATAGCTCTGGGGGCATGCTTTGGAAAACAATGATTTTTTCTCCCAGTTTTGCCTTCTTCGTTTGTGAGCCTCGCTGAGTTTGTCCAGAGCGTCGAACACTTCAATTCTTGGCATCGTAGTGTTTTTCTTTGCCAAGTTTCGAGTGTTGAACACCCTGTTGTTGATTGCACAAGAGGGAAGTCGCTGGGCTAGTAGAGCCCGGAATGGTATGTGCCTTCTTCTTATCAGGAGCCTCTTTGGCAGAGCTATGCGCCACAGGGGAGCTCCATGCGCCCACATGGAAGGCCTATGTGCCCACGTGACAGAGTTCTTCGGTTGCATATCTTCTACGACACTGGCAGGATATGCACCACGAGGCTTCGGAAGCCAAGTCTTGTGAGACTTGTTTGGCTTCACTGATTTTGAGGGAGTAGAGCCGTCCCTCGAGAGCATCTCTTCGAACGCCTGTTGATCGAACTTCACGATCAACATCTTCTAAGTGCTCCCCACTTTATCGGTATCAGATTGCATCACCACCTTCTCATCAGAGGAAAAGGTAGTCTCCAGCAGAGTCGCCATTTTTGTGGATACACACAAAAAAGTAGAAGAAATGCTGTATTTTTTTATTGGCGCAAGGCACCATAAATCAAGTACGCCTGAGAGATCCTACACTGAGGATCCCCGAGTAAAAAATAAATTCTGGAGAATGGGACGATGGAGATCGAGCGGCAGTTGCTCCTTTACTCCGTTGACACTCCGATTACAAAAGTGGAAGAAAACCTAAGAAAATTGCAAACTTTCAGCTCACTGGCAAGAAGGGCAGCAATTTGGCTCTTGAAATGCTCTTTGTTCTGTCCATTTTTGAAGAGGTATGAGACCCCTATTTATAGTCGTTTTGCACTGAAACGACTGTTATGCACCCACAGGTAGAAAATACACTGATTTTACTGTGGGCGCATAATACCCCTTTGGCGCATAGGGTGTAGGCGCATGGATACTGGATGATCGTAGGTAGATCATGGGGTTGATGTGGACGCATGCTTTGGTGCACGATTGCTCGTGGAGACTGACGTGGCCGCATGCTTCGGTGCACGATTGATCGTGGATGTTGACTGAGTCGTAGGGATCTGCTGCCTTGGACGCATAGTGTGGGAGTAAGTTTATGCGCCCACACTTGGGTGCATATGGGCGCATAGCTCCTCTTCGATCATGTGGGCGTATAGCACCTCTTCGATCATGTGGGCGCATAGCCTCCCTTTGTTTCTGTGGGCGCATAGCTTCTTTTGTCTTCTTCATGTGGGATACATAGTCTTGTATTTTTCATGCTTCTACAATACTGTAGAAGCATGAAAAATATAAGAGAGCGGCGAATAGATTTTATGTGTCTAAAATGAGAAATCTCAAGTCTGGAGCAATTTTTCAGAAGCCGATGAATCTTGAATGGTCAAGAAGACACATAGTCAAAGAGGGCTCAGAAAGACGCATAGTCTATTTTGACGCATGACTTTCTTGTAAACCTTGGGCAGTGTGCAGTCCATAAACTTTGAGGAAGGTGTTAGTGCTTACGTCATCGTCATTATTGCATTTCTACAGCAATACAGGGCAGTCTTGTGTGGCTACTTCCAAGATATTTGTTAAAAGTTATTTGTAGTATGCAGTTAGATGCTATGCGGCTAAAGCTATTTTGACACATAGTAAAAAGATCCTGTGCTGACATGACAGCGTTTCGTGCAACACGTCTTAAGCCACGTGGCGAGATATACGTGATTCTCGATCATGTTCACTCCCCACTAACCCTAGATGATTACGCGCCTATCCATTTTCATGCGCCTCTGAGGCAGGAAATAATGTACTTTTCTATCCATGCTTACATAGCCGTTCTAGTGAATAAAAACTATAGATAGAGGACAACTTTTTTCTTGACATAGATATACACAAGGACAGAGAGGCTACATATGCTTTCTAAGAACTTCCAGAGAGAGCTTTCACTGATAAAGTTTCCTTTACTGTTAAAAGTTCGTCAGTGAACAAGCTTCATCAACCTTCGCATCGAATCGTCAACAGAGTAAAGAAGTCAAAGTAGACTTAACTTCCATCGCCCCAGTTTCCAGATTTATTGTAATCAGAATTCTTGTTAATATAGAAGCATGAAAATTTCAGCAGACTGGACATATGCGCCCAAGTCACCAAAGAGCCTTATGCGCCCAAGTCACCAGTGAGCCTTATGCGCCCAAAGCTTCCAGCAAGGTCATATGCGCCCAAGCTCCAGTGAGGTCATATGCCCATGCTCCCGAGACAAGCTCCTCCAAAGGGGGCGCATAGCCCTGTTTCAGGCTATGCGCCCAAGCCAGAAGAGTCCCTGACTCGGTCAAAGTTACGATCAAAACGTGCACAGAAGCATACGGCCACGTCAGTCTCCACGAGCAGTCATGCACCGAAGCATGCGGCCACGTCAGCACCACGATCAATCCATGACCACGCAGCTTACATGCGCCTACATCCTATGCGCCCAAAACAGGGCCATACGCCCACATGAAAACCAGTGTGATTTCTCATGTGGGCGCATAACATCATTCCAGCTCAAGAACTACTATAAAAAAGGGGTCTCATCCCTCTTCAAAGACAGAACGGAGAGCATTTTCAAGGGCCAAATTGCTGCACTTCTTGCCAGTGAGCCGAAAGTTAGCAATTTTCATAGGTTTTTTTCCACTTTTATAATCGGAGTGTCAACGGAGTAAAGGAGCAACTGCCGCTCGATCTCTATCGTCCCATTCTCCAAAATTCTTTTTTGTACTCGGGGATCCTCAGCGCAGGATCTCTCAGGCGTACTCGATTTGTGATGCCTTGTGCCAATAAAGAAAAGACAGTGTTTCTTCTTCTTTTTGTGTATGTCCACAAAAATGGTGACTCTGCTGGGGACTACCTTTTCCTCTGACGAGAAGGTGGTGACGCAATCCGATACCAACAAAGTGGGGAGCACTCAGAAGATACGGATCGTGAAGTTCGTTCAGCAGGCGTTCGAAGAGATGCTCTCGAGGGACGGCTCTATTCCCTCAAAATTAGCGAAGCCAAACAAGTCTCGCAAGATTTGGCTTCGGAAGGCTCGTAGTGTATATCCTGCCAGTATCATAGCAGATATGCAACTGAAGGACTCTGTCACATAGGCGTATGGCTCTGCCACAGAAGCTCCCAAATGAAGAAGGCTCACACCATTCCGGGTTCTACTAGCCCAACGAATTCTCTCTTGTGCAACCAACAACAGAGTGTTCAACGCTCGAGACTTGGCAAAGGAAAACACTACGAAGCCACGAATCAGAGTGTGCGACACTCTGGGCAAACCCAGCGAGGCTCACAAACAAAGGAGGCGAAGCTGGGAGAAAACAGCGCTGCTCCACCAAGCATACGCCCAAAACTATGCGCCCAAGGGGGTGTGTGGGCGCATAACTCTAATCAGAAGGTTTCTGTCTTCGACAGATTGGACATCCAGGGTCATGCGCCCAGGCTCAACTGATCCATACTATGCGCCTACATCGAGGAAGCTCAGACATGCTGTCAAGAAGCATGAGCCCATAGGCAGACTCTAGGGCCTATGCGTCCACAACAAAAAGACAGGCCCCAACGCGTATAGCACGGAGCTGTCTTCAAGGACATCATAAAACTTAGGTGTGGGGGTTGCCCCTGCATGTGAACTAATTCTGGATGCGCCAACTCTCCTTACAAACCCACATGCAAAGCTCGACGATGCATGTGACATGGATTTTAAGGCAAAACTCCCTTTCGCTGACTTACGCGACATGATAAATCATAAACGTAAAGCGAGGAAGGACACAACAATTTATGGTGCACATCCGTGCACCAGCATTGTCATCAACAGTTGCTGCTCCAAAGCAACGAGAGTGCCTTAGAGACAGTCCGTATTTCGACGGCTGTATTTTTTCGACGATGAAAAGTCGCTGTGTGTTTCATCCAACATGGCTTCATGGGATCCCCCTTATGGAAGCCCCAATCAAAGACGGTAGACCACGAACCCAACGTTCTCTCTCAGTTCCGCGAGAAGAAGAAGAAGTAGTCTACCAACAGATGGCCAGCAGGCTGTCACATCTGAAGGAGTCTATATGGGTACTCGGTCAAAGGCAAAATTCTGTCACGACCCGCACCCTAGAGTTAGAACACGAGAACGTAACAACGCCCAGCCTACGCCGCAGTGTCGGCGGTAGAACGCTGTCCTAGGTCTCAATGCATCTAACAGTATAAGACTAAACAGTTTATACTCCCCGAATGGGGGTGACATAGCAGATACAGTCTCAATTACAACTAAGGTAGAGCAAGATAAAAGATAGGTAAAACATGAAATCCAAAAGAGATACAGCAGATAGAAGCCTAAGTGTCTACGATACACAAATCCAGAAATACATCTCAAAGCTCAAATACAGTAATCCATAAAATAAATACAACTCCAGACAGCTGGAAATAGCTAACTAAACAACCTCTAATGTGTCTCCTCTAGGCTAGCAGGCAACCTCCAAGCTATCTGTAAAATTTATCAACAGGTCCAGTCAGGACAGGAGCGAGCACAATACATCTCAACAAGTCATAACAGGAAAGGAAATGTAATCATGCTAGAGAATAAAATACAGGATCTGAAGAAATAGCATAATGTAAAAGAGAGACTGTAAGTAAATATCTATGATATATATAAAGAGAGACAGTGCTAGTGATTCAGAGTACTGTATAAACATGTGAATGGCTAAGGACTGATTCATGATTACACTATTGGAAATTGATTCATGATTATACTACTTGGATTTATTCACATGTTCACTTATACTCCCCCATCCCCAATCAATACACAAGGATCCATTCAAGTTACGTTAAGATTCATGATTATACTACGTTGCCCATAAAGGGTGATTCATGAATTGATTCGTGAAGGCTCGGTGATCATGAGGGTACATGAGTCACTAGCTGATTCCCGAAGATTCATGATGATAGAAGCATATAATATGTGATGTAAGTGAAACACACATGACAAAAGTATCTGATGCTCCCAAGAGGGATAACATCTCATAAAGGGATCCATATAGTACCAATCCGTGTTACCAACGTGTCAGCATCAAGTAAGATAGTCTAAAGCAGGAAATATAATCCTAAATATGATATGAAATGATCAGAGAATGTACTCGCCTGATATCTGAATGTCCAAGGTAAAGATACTGTCCAAGGAGAGGTGTCTGGCTCCTAATTAGAACAGCACAAGTCACAACATGTCCAGAAGGGTAATATAAAGCACTACAATGCATTCTATATGAATCTAGGTCAAACTAGGCCAAAGTCAACCCTTGGTCAACTCTGGTCAACTGCACTAGTCAAACTAGGTCAAACTAGGTCAAACTAGGTCATGTCCTAACCCAGCAAGTCTTACTAGGCCTAACCAAGACTATCCTAGCAAGCACACATCAATACAAGGCTATACAAGCCAATATACACCCAACTCTATATAGCATGCAATTATTCAATACTCAAATAGGCAAGAATTCACATTGGATATACACTAGGTAATCTATTACTTTAAGCTATATATGTCTACACATATATACACATGCATATATTGGTATTCAACATTAGGTCTATAATCATGGCATTTCAAATGGTTATATAAACATATATATATTACAACACAATATGCTAACATATATAAACATATATATTACAACACAATATGCTAACATATATATATATATATATATATATATATATATATATATATATATATATATATATACATACATACATATATATACATACATACAAAAAAAAAAAATATATATATATATATATATACATACATACATACATAGCTAAGTTAACTATATTCATAAATACTTATTTAAGAGGCTATGTGTGTGTATGTGAACATGGCAAAGGGGCAAGTGAGGGTTAAATGGGCATACATAGTGTATACATATCAAAGAGTGTCAAAGTGTAAGTGAACAGTGTGTTAAGTGTGATAGTGTCAACATAGTGTAAGGGGGTACATGAGGTAATATAGGATTTGTGTTAACATAGAATATTACATCTCATTAACTTGTATATTGCATACATTACATCTATTATTACATTACATTCATGCTTGCATTCATTCATCATTCATTTATTCTCTTGCACTACTATATGCACCATACATTACATACTATGGAACCTACATATTCATTACAAGCCATACTTATACATGCTTATATTAGATAGGATACTTACACCTCATACATCATTTATTTAACTATTTACTCATGCTTGCATTCTCTATTTAATTACATAATGTATATACATTAACATGGGTTAAAATCAAATAGAACATTATATTACACACAAGGGTACATAAAATGCATATGCCGAATAGCAACTCCTACTAATAATCAATACTGTACTATCTCAGCATGAATTAAAATCTTGGATTAAAGTATGTTATAGATCTATGTGTTAGCTTTCCGAAACTTCAAACGGATCGCATTTTCGTTTCCGGAAACTCCCGGAATCGCGAAAACACCGAGAACGCGTTTGTCTTTTGTACAGCTGACACTCAAATAATTCTCCAGAAAGTTACAGAAAGAATTAGGCCTATTAATACATGTTTTTGGTAAGATAACTTCAATACGCTTCTTTTAAAAAAACGGAAGATTAAACCGAGCTTTGAGCTATAAGTTATGATATTTCTAAGTTAGGGCTGAAATTAAAAACGTGGATAAAAATCATGACGGATTTGGATAGTTTGAGACAAAAGAACACAAGTATATAACATAATATATCAAGAACTCACTCTCTACACTAATATATATATATATATGAGACACTATAGAACACATCTCCAATATAAAAATATGAGATTAAACATGTAATAATTCATTTATACATAGCAACAACACATAGTGTGTCCAAATTTGGGATTTTCCCACGTGGACACAACACAACATAAAGGACACTCCTATGACCTCCAAATGGACACAAAATGGACACAAATGGAGATGCAACCATGGGGGTCATTCCTATGGGTTCAAAATAGACCTATATGCATAAGGAAATAAAAAGAAAAAGGGATTTATACCTCCCGGTAGATCGAATCGAAGAAAAGCCTTCCCGGAGCGACACCGACACGTAGAGATTCCAAAAAGACACGAACGAGCTCCGAATCCTCCCAAACTTGGGTAGATTCCTTCTTGGCTAGAATGAAGAAGGAAAGAAGAAGATTTGGTAGCGAAATGGAAGGATTTGGTGGAGAAATTGCTAGGGATTGCTCTCTAAGAATTTGGGGAAGAACAAGAGAGAGAGTGTGGATGAGAATAATGAAATGAACTTGAGCCTATCCTCTCCCAAAGCGGCTGGCCATATGGGGCTATTTGTCCTATTATGGTAAGGTCCAAAATGCCCCCACTAACCTATTCTATGAGTATTAGGAAAGGGCTAATTGGTTAGGGCTAAATTAGTCATTATAAAGTCTCTAATCACACTAACCTTATCCATAATAATTAGTCTAACCTCTAACTAAAATATTTCTATCATGTGGACTAAATTTAATATCATGTGGGCCATGTCTAACTAGTGTGTGGGTTCCACTAGAGTCAAACTACCCCCGGGTCCCCGTTTCAAGTCGGATTGAGTTAAAATTCGAACCCGACTCAAATAACCCCAAAATAATATCATAAATAATAAAATAATATCAAAATAATTCAAAGAGGTCAAATGCAAAAATATTCTTAGGCCAAAAATGACATTAAAATATCATAATCACATGGTTAGGCTCTAGGTCAAACAGTCTCTAGGGTTTCACTAGCAAAACGTCAAAACCACAAGTCATTGATTTAAATAATTTTAAAATGATTTAAAATCACCAAAAATCATATCATGAATTAAATATCATTATTAAAATAATTATAAACACAAAATTTTGAAATTACCCTCATTTGAAAAACTGGGTGCTACAAATTCCGTATAGATGACGAGAACTCCCAAGCTGGGGGTAGAATTCCCTCAGAGTCTGAAGCGGATGACCTTCACACTGGGGGTAGCCTTCCAGAGGACGACGATCTTTCCGAGTCTGATGGCGACTATCTACCTCCCCTACCTGAAGATGAGGGACTTGTCAACTCAGAGACAGACAGTATCAGCACCAGTTGTACTGTTTCCTCTGTTCATCCTTGCATGTTATCTACATACATGGCAGACGAAGAAAGACCTGAAGAAGCCAGTGATTAGACCAGCAAATGGCTAGAGGGTCTTGAAATAGCATTTGCCAAGATCACTGATATGCTTACCAGTATCATGACGGTCTAAGCTGCTGGGGCTGTTCCTCCACCTCAACAAAACGTCTCGGCTCACGTTAGTCCAGCTCATAGCAACAACCCTCCTTCACTACAAAAGAAGTATCATTCTGTTGCACCTCCCCCGAATCTTGTAAATGCTGGGGGTGGTCCTTCGCCAACGACGCCTGACAAATGTTCAGCAGCCATTTACCATTACCTGCTCAATCAACAGGATGCAATTGATTCTCTGGTTGCCCATCTCGACACCAACTCACACAAAGTTGAGCTTTAGAAGATGGGGATATCTCAACCTTATCCTCCTGAATGGGAGAATGCTACTTGCCCTTCTAACTACAAGCTGCTGACGCTAAATTCATTTGACGGATTGACTTCTCCTCGTCAACACATGACATACTTCAACACGCAGACTCTACACTTACCTAGGGATGATCCGTTCCTGTCAAAGTTGTTTATTAGCACCTTGTAGGGGGTAGTTTTTGAATGGTTCTGCAGTCTGCCTGACGGTTGTATCAATTATTTTAAAGACTTGAAAAGGTTGTTCCTCAACAGGTTTTACGAGAGTGGCATGCATGTTAGTATGTCCACCCTCATCGAGACCAAGCAAATGAGAACTGAGTCTGTCATTGCCTTCATCGAACGCTTCAGGCGGCTAGCATTGAAGATGCCCTTCGGCATACCAGACTCAGAGCTTATGGATACTTGTCGACATAACTTCCTTCCTACAGTAAAGTTCTATCTGGGTATACATAAGTATGATACATGGCCAACTTTCATTGGGGCCGCTGATGCTGCTGAAAATGACATCCCTAATCTGGAACTACTGGGGTTGAAAACACCCAAATTTGAAGACAAGGGCAAGCATCCTCAAACTATCCCTGTCCGTGGGGGTAAAGGGAAAGAAGTCCTGAAGGTCGACACTTCTAAGGGAGCTTCCAATTCTTAGGGCGCCTCTGACAAGCCTAAGGGGACCTTCTCCTTTGACGAAGACGATGTCATTACCATTTTTCACACATTGACAAAGGGTAATAAACTGATATTGCCTCCACCATGACGTCCTGTAGAGGCGAACCAACTCAACGATCCCAAGTACTGTCTTTATCATCAGTACGTGCATCACTCTACCAAGGATTGCATCGTCCTGAAGAAGAAGATACAACAGCTTATCGACAGCCAAGTGATCAACCTCGAAGCTGAAGACAAGGTCGTATCTTCTAACACGATCACTCTTCAGTTTGGTGACTTTCCTCCCACAGAAGTCTCAGACGGCGTGGTCCCGATCCCCAAGGCAATAATAAAAGTCGTCAACCTGCCACCAGCTCGTAACTCAACCTTGGTGCCACTCACGACTTAACGTGGTGAGATCATGTGGGTCCATCCGAACCTTGTGCAAGAAATAACGCAGGGGTAGTATCTCCTAAAGCAAAAAAGGGCAAGAAATACAAGTCATGCCATATGGTGTCCTCTCCCATCTATAAAGTTCTATCTGGCGAGACGCGATCGGAGAAGGCTTATATTCGGACTTACCACCCCGCACAAGAAGAAGTAGTACCTTCTCAAGCTCTTGCTGCCCCTACAAACTTAGAAGCTGGCCCGTCTAAGCCTTCAACTACCGACAAAGCCAAGTAGAAGAAGACGTGATTTGACAAGTCTCTGAAGACGCCAGCTCCCGAAGGCATGGATCGGCCCTACAACTTCGATATACTGGCACAGCTGGCCAATACACCTGCCAGGTTGTCTCTGTTTGATCTATTGTGACTCTCCAAAGAAACGCGGAAGGCCTTAAGTGAGGCATTACTACATGCCGACTCTTATCTCGTTGAAGTCAAAGCCCCCGCTGAAGACCCTGTCTCCTGTCCCCACTGCCACAGTACTATGGAAGTGGTGCCCAACATCACCTTTTCAGAGGAGGACATGCTACTCAAAAATAATTGTCATGATAGACCTCTGTACTATACAGGGTATATCGGGGCGATTAAGGTGGATCGGATGCACATCGATCCAGGTTCCTCCCTCAGCATCATTCCTAGAAGTTTGCTTCGAATTCTAGGAATCCCTCTGCACAAGCTATCTGCAACCAATACAACTATCATGGCTTTCAATGCTGGGATAAGCCACCCACTGGGCAAGATCCGTCTCAAGTGCCAGATCGGTGATCTCCAAACGGAGGTTTCTTGCTATGTGATCGATGCCAATGTATCCGACAACGTCTTGTTGCAACGTCCATGGATACACGAGAACATGATCGTTCCTTCCATACTTCACCAGTGCTTCAAGTACGTCAACAGCGACGGCATCGTGAAAACAGAGTTTGTCGATATCGATTCTTTTAAAGGCATCGAAGCCTACTATGGAGATTTGGTACTTTACCAATCTCAGCCCCCCAAGGATGATGACAACGAAGCTGACAATGAAGCTGAAGCAAGTTCATCCTCCAATGATGGTCCCCTGATTATCCGAGTCAAAGGACGTACTACTCCAAAAAGTACTCCGTAGCCTCTTACAATCTGGGTGAAAAAGAAGAACCCTGATAAGGTCAAACCATTGACCATCACATTTCACAAGACACCTCGGGAGGAACCTGCTAAAGTCCGTCCTTCCAATCCTGAAGAATTACCCTATGTGGTGAACTTGGCCAAGACTGTGGCTCCTCTTCCAGATGACGATCCTCTCAATGAGTATATCAATACTCATAATAATATACCTTCAGTGGATGATGTTATCCCTAAAGAAGAACTTGCATATTTTCTTAGTAAAGGTTTATCTTTGAATTACTCTGATGTCTATCAATCTGTAAACCACTACATAGATACGATATACGCTCTGGATCACGGCATAGGACCACACCTCTGCATGCCGGTCACGATGCCTCACCTGCGAGAAAAAGTTTACCCAGAAGTTATCCACTACTTCATCATTCCAGCCAGAAAGAAGGGTGAAGAACTAATCATTTTCGGTCAAATAATTGGCGAAAGAAAGTTCGTTTCGGACTCTACTTCTTCCAAGCACAACACGGAAGCTGACTATGACTCTGGGAAAATACAACTTTTTTGATATAGTTGGCAGGCCGAGAATATCATCCAGAATATGGGATATGACATCAAAAGCGACTAGGGGCAAAATTACGGTCGGGGACGACGGTTGCCAATACGACACTTTGCTCCTTCCGGCAAACCCGAGAACTACTATCAACGAAACAGTGTTGGTTTGGGTTATGTCACTCCTCCAACAACTTTTAAACGATCAGATGATGAAGCAGATCGTTGTTCTCATTCTTCTGATTCCTGCCTCTGGTACTCAGACTCCAACGTTGGCGACATGTTCAAAGCAACTCTGTCCGTTAACATGGTTTTAGTTGACCAAATTACAGACGATGTCTAATCGATCGAGCTTGAACGATAAGCTCAAAAGATGGATACTAGGTGGGAGCTGCGTTTCGAACAACGTGAACCACCTATCGAAGACGAAGTCGTCCAAGTCAATTTAGGATATGAATTATCTTTTAAACCAATTTTCATTAGCAAAAGTCTATCTGGCGATGAACGACAATCTCTTATACAGCTTATAAGAGAATACATCGACATCTTTGCATGGAGCTATGAAGACATGCTAGGCCTGGACCCTAAAGTCGCCATGCACCGCCTAAATATTTTATCTAAAGCTAAGCCAGTGAAGCAGCAACAACGACGATTCCGACCAGATGTCATGGAGGCCATCGAGAATGAAGTCAAGAAGCTCATTGTCAGTGGATTCATTCGCGAAGAATAACACCCTGACTGGGTTGCCAATATTGTTCCAATCATGAAAAAGAACGATAAAGTTCAAGTCTGTATCGATTATCGTAATTTGAACTCTGCATGCCTGAAAGACGAGTTTCCTCTACCGATCATCGACGTAATGATCGACAATACTTGCGGCTTCGAACGGATGTCCTTCATGGATGGATTCTCAGGCTACAACCAGATCAAGATGTTCCCCGACGATGAGAAGTACACATCTTTTCGAACATCGTTGGGGGTATACTGCTATACGGTGATGCCCTTCAGATTGAAAAATGTAGGGGCGACATACCTGCGAGCCATGAACACAATTTTTTGCGATTATTTGCGCAAAATGGTGGAGTGCTACATAGACGATATCGCAGTTAAAAGTCATCTCAAGGGCAACCATCTCCAAGACTTGAGAACGGTGTTCTAACTAATGTGTGCACACCAACTCAAGATGAATCCAACCAAGTCCTTTTAGGGAGTCTCCAGCGACAAGTTCCTTGGTTCCATCATCACTTCAAAGGGTATACATCTTGACCCGGAGAAAGTGAAGGCTATCCTCGATATGTATCCTCCAAGAAACCTCAAAGAGCTACGTGGACTGCAAGGAAGGCTAGCCTACATCAGACGATTCATTTTAAACCTTTCTGGAAGGTGTCAACCATTCACTCAGCTCATGAAGAAAGGCATATCTTTCGTCTGGACTGAACAATGTCAACGCGCATTCGACGACATCAAGAAGTATCTCACAAGCCCTCCAGTATTGGTAGCTCCAATAATGGGGAAGCCCTTCTTACTATATGTCCGTGCTATGGACCATTCTCTTAGCGCTCTATTAGCTCCGAAAAATGAAGGCAGCCATGAACAGGCAATCTACTACCTCGGCCGCACAATGGTGGGTGCCGAGCACAGATACACACCTGTGGAAAAGGAATGCCTTGCATTGGTATTTGCCATCCAGAAGATACGCCACTATATGTCTGGGCAGACTATCCACATCATATCTAAAGTCAATCCTCTCAGAATACTCATAACTAAACAGGGTTCTCTCAATTCCCATTTAGCTACATGGGCAATGCTGTTGACTCCATACAATATGCTCTTCGTTCCTCAAAAGGCAGTAAAAGGCCAAGCATTAGCTGATTTCCTAGCAGCTCATCCGGTGTCAGAATCTTCCAAACTCTATGACGAAATCCCCGATGAAGTAGTGGAGTCTAACACCGCAACTGAAGAAATCCCCATTTGGCGAATGTTCTTTGACGGTGCATCAAGAACAGGACCTAAAGGAAATATCGTAGCCAGAGTAGGCGTTGTGCTCGTATCACCCGACCATCTGGTTATACACCGTATATATTCTCTCATGGAACCCTGCACCAACAACATGGAAGAATATAATGCCCTATTGATCGGCCTGTAACTGGAAAAAACACTGGGAGTTGACTATCTAGAAGCTTACGACGATTCCAAACTAATAGTTAGTCAGATCCGAGGGGATTATGAAGTTCGTCACGAAGATCTCATCCCCTATCACAAAGCGACAATCGAGTTGGAATCTACTTTCGCTGGATTCTTCATCGAGCATGTGCCTCGACTACAGAATATAGAAGTAGATGATCTAGCCGGCTTCGCTGCTTCCTTGACTGTCCCTACCAATACTCAGCAGTCGATCACTGTATCTGGTCGAGAACTATTCTGTGTAAAAAATGCCTTGCATATTCATCACAGTTACACAACGAAAACAAATGTCGATGTTAAAGACTGGAGATTTTCTTTTATAGACTACGCCGTCTATGGAATCCTCCCCGAGGACCCAAAGGAAGCAGTGTCTATCCAACGGCGATCTCTCAGATTTTACTATGACACAGCTACCAAGATGCAGTACCGATGCTCTTATGACGGGCTACTGTTACGATGTTTATCAGACACAGAAGCCAAACTTGCACTTCGGGAGGCTTACGACGGAGTTTGTGGTGCACATCAACCAGGCCCCAAATTACAAGATCGCCTCAAACGAATGGGTTATTATTGGCCCACGATGATAGCAATTGCTGTTGAATATGGAAAAAAGTGTAGAGCTTGTCAGTTCCATGCCGATTTCATTCATCAACCTTTGGAGTTTTTACACCCGACGGTAGCATCTTGGCCTTTTGAAGCCTGGGGTATGGACGTCATAGGCCCAATCAGCCCGCCATCCTCCAAAGGACATCGGTTCATCCTAGCCATAACCGATTACTTCTCCAAATAGGCGGAAGCTATACCGCTCACCAAAGTGAAGGTGTCGAACGTGATCAGTTGTATCAAACATCACGTTATCTACCGCTTCGACCTACCTCGTAGGATCATCCATGATAATGGTCCATAATTTGCAAGCCATGCATTCTATCGGTTCTTCGATAGGAATCGAATCCAGAATACAGTCTCAACCGCCTACAATCCAGCGGCTAACGGGCTAACAGAAGCCTTCAATAAAACCATCATTAAACTTCTCAAGAAGTTTGTGTCTTCAAATAAGCACGATTAGAATGAGAAGCTCGGCGAATGTCTATGGGCCTATCGTACAATGGTCCGGACTCCAACAGACAGTACGCCATTCTCTCTGGTTTATGGGAACGAAGCAGTTCTTCCCTTAGAAATCCAGATCCCTTCTCTTCGAGTAGCCTTAGCCAGCGAGTTGACTACCGAAGAAAGCTACCGTTTTTGACTACAAGAGCTCGAAGTGCTAGACAAAAAACGCTTGTTAGCTCAGCAGCGCATTGAGCTATACCAAGCATGCCTTTCCAGAGCCTTCAATAAAAAGGTAAAGGAAAGAATCTTCCAAGTCGGTGATCTAGTCTTAGCAGTGAGAAGGCCAATGGTCATGACACACAAAACAAAAGAGAAGTTTCAGCCTAAATGGGAAGGCCCTTTCATTATAGAATCAGTGTATTCTAACGGTACGTACCGACTAACCAAGCCTGATGGTGACTTGCTCATGATGCCTATCAACGGCAAATTCCTGAAGAAATACTATGTGTAACCTTTTGTAAATAATGTTCACGTATGTTCAGTCATGTAAATGTACAGTGCGATGTTTATGTGATTCGAAAAATTATCTAACTATTATCCGTATTTCAAGAGTCTTGAATACGCCTTGAATATTAGGTCCTCTAAAATATTTCCCTAGTGGAATCATTCCCGTTTTTGACTCTGTCCAAACTTGATTTGACAAAAAATAAGTCACGTCCCTATTTCCTCTGAATTGTTTTTCGATAATTATTTCCCCAGTGGAATGATTAAGAAATGTTTTGCCATGTCCATATAACCTCTGAGCAAAACATTCATCACGGATAATCACGTCCATATTACCTCTGAATTATCCACTCCCACCTAATGTTATATACCTTTCCATGTCCATATTACCTCTGGTCAGATATAGAACATCCTCTGTTATTACGTCCATATTATCTCTATTAGTAGCTTTGTTCAACTTATTATCTATATTCAAAAAAAGTTGAATATAAAATGGATAATAGGTCCACATCAAATTTCCCAGCGGAATACCCACCAGAAATAACCTTGCTACGTCCACATTACCTCTAGTTCTGATATTTCATAGAACCACATTCATTTTGAAAAGATTCTTTATTCTTTACTTGAACGTCTATCAAGAGACGAAAAAAAGGGCACAAGATCCGTGACGGCTGAAAAAATAGTTACATACAAAAAAAATCTAAGGGATACATAGGCGATTGATGTTGTCCCTTAGAGCCGCAATTTCGACTTCAGACTTCGCGGTAGCTCGACGGCGCGCCTCTTCTTGATGAGCAGCTTCATTCTCGAAAAGGATCAGACTCATGTGCTCTCCCTCCAACTTTGCTAGCTGTTCTTTTAAATGGGCGGAAGTGGTGGCAGTCATGACAGCTTGAGCCAAGTAATCCTCCTGCTCAGACATTAATGTCCTCAAGTTGGCTTCTAGTTGGGCGATCTCATTTTGGATCTGCGCGATGTGATTATACTTCTCGGTAATCTGCGCAGCCAATTTATTCTTCGAGGCAGCACGTGCCTCACTTGCAGCGTTGAACTGACCATACTGGTCAGCCAATTCGCACATCTCTAGAACGAGGGCATCCTTCCTCGCCTGGAAAGTAGCCTTCTCCTCCACAAGAGCCGTGATCAAAGCCTCATCTTCTGCACGAAACAGTGATAATACGCTCCGTTGCTTGGCATCCCGAAATCGGGCCACCTGACCCTCCAGGTCATTCAGAACTTTCCTCAAAGTATTAGCCCGCTCTTCATAGCCGACAATGCTCTCGAGGGCCGCCACTTGGCATTCGACAACAGCCTTCACAGGACCAAAGGTAGCATTCCGATTCAGGACTCTAGAAAGCTTTACTTTTAGCACATAGTAGAAAGCTTTGACGACTTCTTGGGCCATCTCGTCATCTTCAGTGGAGGTCGTCGGGGAGGAGGCTTGGAGAGTTTCTTCCACTCCAGGAAGGGATACCTGACAAGAAGCCGAATCTGACAAGAAAACGATATATACATCAGCAACCAAAAAAGAGAAAAATACGAAAGAGTTATAATTTCGTACCTTCGGCTTACTCAGCGCCAGCCTGGGCTACGCCATCAGTTTTGGCTTCAGGAAAACCAAGAACAGGCCCAGACTATTCGAGGAGAACAATATCAATGCCCCGAGCGACATCAGACCTGGTTTTCTCCACAATCCTAGCTGGAACAGGAGCAGATTCAGCAACAGCCCCCTCAGCAGGCTGTTCAACCTCTCATTCTGTAGTCGATATCGGCTCACTAACAGCTTCCTCCACACCAACAAATTTGGAGGAGCCGGGAACAACTTATGTTCCTTCCCTAATGCCTGGGGCTATCTTCACGAGGGGTTCCTTCTTCTTGTCTACAAGGGAACATACAGTCGTGGTCAGCCTCACGAGGAGCACGCAAAATTAAAGTTAAAAAATCTCATCCGAAGAGAGGCATAAAGATAACATACCCGCAGGTGGATGAGCTGATTGGACTTGATTTTCATCTAGGTCCCTCATTACAGCTCCTATTGCAGACATATCCCCTAAAGAAATGTCATAGGAGGGACTGATCTTTTCATTACCGTTATGGTCTGGGCCTTTGCCTTGATCATTCCGTCGCTCAAACCTTACAACTGAAGAAGATTCGCCCTCATCCATCGGTCGAGGACGAGCAGGGGACACTGTCATCGCGTCCACTTCCTCAAACAAGGAGGCACCTACCTCAGCCACAACTTCAGGGTCCTGTGTAAAGGATAAACGTAAGGATGCGAAAGCTTCTAAAGGCTTGACCAGAACGGCTATGGAGTCTAGGAAGGGATCTACCTTCCGAATGGTAACGGCCTGCAACGCCGTCTGCCGAGAAGACCTTCTGGAAGGAGGCGAGCCAGCACCCACATCTGCGACCTTCTTCCTCCTCCGGGAAACAACCACCTTCTTCCTTTTGGGCCGTGGAACCAGCTCGGTGGAAGCCTTCCTCTTATGAGGAATATGAGGAAGAGGTTCTTCAATACCCTCTCTCCGAAGCGCTGCAGTGATAGGCTCCTCAACAACAACTCTCTGCTGTGGCGCTACAACTGATTCAACTGTGGGAGTGGTGCTTCCCTTTCTGTTACCTCCATGGCGGGCACTCATCCTATCTCAGCAAGAGTAGGGGCAAACTTAGTCTCCGATATAAAACTCTGCTCTCGGTCATACCGAGAAGGAAGGGTATTGATCTGAATATAGAACTTAGCAGCAACAAAGAGCATGTGGGTGTCAGGTTTATCTTTTGGCAAGGTAAAAACTGCCCCCATACACCCAGCTTTGTAATAGCTCCATGCACGTGCCCCATCAATCAGACTCCCTATCGACTGGAGATGATGACTGGGATTGCCCAAGAGAAGCTGGCTGTAGCCGAATTGTCGTGCAAAGCGGCTCGGCAAATAAGGTTCAAGGAAAGTGTGGTTCCTATTCATGAACACCAAATGGGAAGGCCTAATGGATTGGAGCTAACGAAATGCCCCAATAGGAAGGCTAGTAGTGAGTGCCCCCTCATCTACTAGGGTATCTCCTGCACGACCACTACCAGACGGATGCGATACTATGAAGAACTCATAGTTCTGCAGAAAATCCAAGGTCCTCCTGCAAACAAGCACCCCTGTAACGGTCCAATCCATCTCTCTGAATCTCTGAAGGAAGGCATCCCCCGCCAAAGAGTCTGCCATCAGCACGACATTCATCAATCTGGGACAATGCAGCACTAGCCATCATATCAGATAGTGGAAGGAAAACTCAGTCATAGTAAAGTCCTTCCTACCTTCGGGTGTTATCGCATTCACAACAAAATGTCGCAAACCACGTTGGATGGCACAGACCATCGCTGGAAGCAGAGCAAGTTGGCGTCCAAAGGCCAGCTTTACAACCAGAAGTATCATACCCCGACTTATTCTCTCAATATACCTTAAACCACCAGGGACTACGCAGTCACGAAGCTATATCATCAGGAAAGCGGCTAGCACCGTCATTTATGACATCTTGAACTCAGCCTGCCTGAAGAAAAGATAAATCAGGGAGTTTCCCTCAGCAACATCACTATCTTCGGCATCCACAGCTCCGTGATCTGCCATCAACTACTCTATCTCAGAGCTCGTTAAGGGCTTGCGAGACGAGAAGGAGACTGGGCCATCCCCCTCTACTCTGGTGAAAATGTAGTTAGTCCAGGCCCTCGTATGCGGAAGGGACCCCTCAGTCTTACCCTTCTTCGTAATCTGGTGACAAATAAAAAGTGATAGAGTAACTCTTTGTATACCTCCATCGTCTTGGAGTTCTCCTTCTCTAAATCCAAGATCTCTGCATCACTGAGGACGTATTCTGCATATGGCTCCGTCCCCCAGGGAAGTTTGGATATCGCCTGCATATCGTAAATAACCAAGCCCATCTCCCCACCAGGAGTGAAGAAGGTACATGTGTGATAGTTGTACAACTCTGTCAAGGAGATAAACACTGCCCAGTTAACCTTAATGCCATATTGGGTGGCTCTAACGACATAAAGAAGACCGACCGCTTTTAGGGTGGCCTCATAAGTTGAGAGAACCCATCCAGTAAGGTCACTCCAGAAATAGGACATAATACCTCCAACCTTCCATCCGCAGCTTCCCTTCTGTGTACGACTCCCTCTTTGAAAACATCAAGTTAGAGAGAGTCTCAGCCGCATAGGGGTGAAGATCAGTCGGGACATCGTTCATTATGACACCAGGGTGCAGTCCCCTCATGGATTAAGATGTGGAACCCTTGACACACTTGAACGTGTCCTTCTTCCGATCACCAGAGTTGAATTGGATCCTGCCAGAAACAACCCCATACAGTTCAGGGGTCAGGTCCCATTTCATCTGCCTCTGTATAGCCAGATCAACAAATACCGACAGAGGGTATTGGCGCTTCATCGATGGCAACCCTATTCTTTGGGCATTTAATTTAACTACCAAAGGGTCCTCTAGACATATCGTCTCGTCATTCTCAAACCCTACACTGTCGCCGAACAGGAAGTATGGCTTCTTTAAACAGCGTGTCCCTCCGAGCAAGAGCTTCTCATCATTAATCATCTGCTTCAGAAATGTTCTATCATGTTCAATTATGGTAATCATCCGTTCCGTAGGCTGGTCGTGACTGATACTTGCCTGAACATTGCTGATCATATTAGTTATGAGGCTTGTGTCGAGGACATGGCAAGCAAAGCCGAAAGGGATCCCACCAAGTTTTGGGACAAACATATTAACTGCAAGGACAGAAGAGAAAGTCAAACTCAGAATTCACCGGAAAAACTAAGTACTGAAGGACTCTTATGCGCCCAAAGGGTTATGCGTCCAAAACAAACATGTGGGCGTATAACGTATAGCAATATGTGGGCGCATAACATACAGCAACATATGGGCACATAGCACAGCAATATGTGGGTGCATAGCACACTACAGCATTGGCATATGACTTCTGTGGGCGCATAAGAATGCTCACAGAAGCATGTTGCCTTAGGCGCATACGCCCAGGCAGAAGAAAAGTCTGAGTGTCGCAAATTAACGCTCGAGACTTTGTTTTTGAGGCATGGCCTCACCCAGAATCAGGTCCCGGACTGGTGAGGACGCTGCTGTAGGAGGAGAGCCACTCAGTACAGCCCCCTTGCCCTTCGCAGATCTCTTGGCGACCATGGGAGACATGGTTCGCAAAGAAAGAAGATGAAGAGTCTTTTGAAAGTTCTAAGAGAAATGAGAATAATGAACTTTCTCTCTCTTTTAAAGCCTATTTATAGGCATAGGCCATTTCCTATGCGCCCACTATTCCGATGCGCCTATGCGTCCATTGCGTACTATGCGTCCACTATGGCTTATGCGTCCACGTGAAGACCCAGCCTCTTGCACACGATGCGACTGCCATTTGCTGACATGGACAATGTATGAAGGATAGACCTCTTCAAATTCTACCATGATGAATCTGTTAGTTCAAATTTTCGAGAAAGATCTCAAATAACCATCTCTCTGACAGGCTGGCCAAACTCTATGCGCCCAAACTCTATGCGCCCAAAGAAAGAGCTGTGCTATGTGCCCACTGCATCACGAGAAGACGGTCCATGCTTCTTTCAAAGTATTTCGAACTCGTTCAAGTATCGAAAACTTTGAAGGGGGTCTTGTAGAAGCATGAAAATTTCAGCAGACTGGACATATGCGCCCAAGTCACCAAAGAGCCTTATGCGCCCAAGTCACCAATGAGCCTTATGTGCCCAAAGCTTCCAGCAAGGACATATGTGCCCAAGCTCCAGTGAGGTCATATGCCCATACGCCCGAGACAAGCTCCTCCAAAGGGGGCACATAGGCCTGTTTCAGGCTATGCGCCCAAGCCAGAACAGTCCATGACTCGGTCAAAGCCACGATCAAAATGTGCACCGAAGCATACGGCCACGTCAGTCTCCACGAGTAGTCGTGCACCGAAGCATGCGGCCACGTCAGCACCACGATCAATCCTCGACCACGCAGCTTGCATGTGCCTACATCCTATGCGCCTAAAGTAGGACCATGCGTCCACATAAAAACTAGTATGTTTTCTCATGTGGGCACATAACATCATTCCAGCTCAAGAACTACTATATAAAAAGGAGTCTCATCCCTCTTCAAAAGACAGAACGGAGAGCATTTTCAAGAGCCAAATTGCTGCACTTCTTGCCAGTAAGCCGAGAGTTAGCAATTTTCTTAGGTTTTCTCCCACTTTTGTAATCGGAGTGTCAACGAAGTAAAAGAGCAACTGCCGCTCGATCTCCATCATCCTATTCTCTATAATTCTTTTTTGTACTCGGGGATCCTCAGCACAGGATCTCTCAGGCGTACTCGATTTGTGGTGCCTTGCGCCAATAAAAAAAAGATATCATTTCTTCTTATTTTTGTGTGTGTCCACAGTTAAGGATTCTTATTGTACTCTCTTCTTTACTTTTAATACAAAAGCATTAATCCTTTGGACTTTTTTTGTTGAAATAAAAATGACGACTCTGTTGGAACGACTTTCTTCACCGATGAGAAATTGGTGGCACAATCTGATGTCACAAAGCTTGGTTCAGTTGAAAAGATGTTGGTCGTACAATTTGACCAACAAGCATATGAAGCAATGCTGTCGGATAAAGACTGCTTCGGCCGCTAAGGGACAAAAAGCCAATCATGATCGTAAAGCTTGGGTCCCAGAGTCTCTCTGTGTTATTCCTAACTCCGCTGATGGCAAGGGAAAGGGTGTGGCCAATGCTAACCAAAACAACAACTCGGAGGTGCATAGCTCACTGTCAGCCACTGCTGCTTCTATGAGAGTTTCTATTGCAGAGGCGCATAAGGACTATTATGCGTCTAAGAAGGACTCTATCAGCAAGCCATCTGTTAGATCATTTGCTTACCACAGAAAAAATGTTAAGAAGGCGCATAGGAGTTATATGTCTAATAATAAATCTGTTGTCCAAGACTGAAGTACTTTTCCCATGTTTGGGAAAAAAAAGGTAAAATATTCGAGCTTTGGCAAAGAAAAACACTACGATGCCAAAGACTTGAGTGTTGGAACTTATTCCCCACACTTGGTCAATCAGAAGAGGAGTTTTCCTCCCACATAGAATTCTGGATGCATAATTAGGAAGAAGAAATTAGTTTTCCACAAACTTTCCTTTTTGACCAGTTCTATGCGTCAAGAAGAGGCCCCAAGGTATGCGCCTCTTCGTATCATGCATGCCGACAATGGCAAATTATAAAAACTGGATTCTTCATCCATGCACATCCTCTCCACATGTTGTGGACTTATGCATATTGCTTCCCAATGAGCACAAAATGAGTCCACATGGCAAAACTACTCAAGACCTAAGTACTGGGTGCTCCCAAGTACATAAAGTAGGTCGACGAGTTTATAAACCAACTTTTCCATGCATGAATTCTATCTAGGCGCATAAGAAGTGAAATAAGGTCATACATACTTCTGTTGATTTACGTGACATACTTCTGCATAAACGTAAATCAACAGAGATGTTATCAAATACAGTTGCATATCCTCAAGGACATTCCTGTACAAGAATTGTTAT
This sequence comes from Iris pallida, assembly GCA_029216955.1. Classification (NCBI taxonomy): domain Eukaryota; kingdom Viridiplantae; phylum Streptophyta; class Magnoliopsida; order Asparagales; family Iridaceae; genus Iris; species Iris pallida. The sequence continues at coordinate 119,786 of JANAVB010028642.1, forward strand.
CAATTGCTGCTGCTCAAAATTAGTTGATCAACCGGCTAAACAATCTATTTTTCAGAGGTTGCAACCAAATTTGTCAGATCTATCATGTCTTGGATGACATCTTTCTGATAATGAACTACCGGTGGCCTCGGTTTATACAACATCATGCCAAGGGGATTGTCATGCCCCGATTCTGGAGAATTGATAGTCGTCCCCCGGGCGTGATGCCGTGCGAACCTAAGTTGCATCCGCACAAGACAAGTCATAAAGTTATCCGAAACACAATAACATAAAGAGTACACAGAGAAATTGAACAACACATATGATATAGAAGAGTCTTTTACTTTATTGATAATGGTAATTATTTACATGACTTGATTATATCTTGTTGTCGTGCGGGCTTACAACTTGACTCAAAATGAACGATGATGAGATATTCGTTCCATACATTACATCCCTTTTATACAACCAACATTTACAAACCACCAGGAATGGTAGGGAGTCGCAACATCTTCTTGGACTGATGTAGAGAGTCTTCAAAGGTATTCAACAAAAGCCTTCGCATGCGGATGAAGCTTCAAAACCCGAACGTCGCATCTCCAGTTGGCGCATTCCTCTTGAATCGTATCACCTGTGGAGAGTGAGGATTAGTACGTTCACATGTACTGGTGGGTGGCTAATTTAAATCCAAGCTCTCATTTGTTCAAGAATATATATATATATATATATATATATATATATATATATATATATATATATATATATATATATATATATTCAGTGATCTTTCCATCCAAGCATTTGATAGGCATAAGGATATGAATTACACTAGAACTTACCCACGACAAAGTGTGCATTGCAATGTGATGCTTACAATGTTCATCCCTGTTAATTGTACCATTTGTAGCATAATGTGTGCAATTTGTATACGTGAAGGTCACTGGCATCATAAGCCATCTTGGACTATAGCTGGGTTTAGACGGCGCCCCTTTCAGCACGAGTAGCGAGCTCCACTAAAAGTTCATCGAAAAACCAAGTTTTACTTTTATCTAGCACAACTATCTTTTGCTTCCTCCTAGGCCGAATCGCACTACCAGAATCTGTCAGATTAGCGACGTTTGTAAACGTCGCTAATTTAAGTTAGCGACGTTTCTAGCGTCGTTTTAGAAACGACGAAAAAAGCGTGTCGCTAATCGGTAAAACGTCGCAAAATGTCACTACGACGACGTTAATTAGCGACGTTACAAACGTCGCTAAGTAGCGACGTTATTTGCGACGTTCGTTTGTGGTCACCGTTTAGCGACATTTTAGCGACGTTTTGGCGACGATGTGGTGAGGAAAGATTCTTTGCCACATCAGCAATTTAGCGAGGTTATTAGCGACGTTCATAAACGTCGTTACGTAATAGCGACGCTAAAAACGTCGCTAAATTAAAAAAATAAAATAAAAATCCAGAATGCAAATGGAGCTGGAGATATAATCCAGAGATTGACATAGTACTAATTCATATATGTTTTATAATTCCAAAAAAGAAACAAACTAGTAGATAGTCCAATACAAAATATATCTATAAAGCAAGTACAGCTGGTAATAAGTACTAATAGTCCAATACAAAATATATCCATAAAACTATACTACACTAATGATGACCACGCAGCTCACGCAAACGCTCAGTGATACGATCACGCAACCACTTCAAAGAATTAGGATCGACGGCGCCAGGAGAGATGTGTTGGCACATTTTATTTTGATAATATTAATATCATCTTCGTAGTTCAGTTTTCTCTGTTTATCAGATTGACATCAATTCAGAAGCTCTACTACATTAAGTTTGTCCATTCATGATTACCAACCATTGCCTTGAAGACTGAAGCAAAGACCAGCGTTCCTTGAAAAGACGGCTCTCTACACTTCAAGATTTCGAGTCTGTACAAGGTCTAGGTCTTTCTGTAAACACTTAAGGTTGGATGACAAAACTAAAAGCTTTCAAATTCCTTAGTCAAAAATCAATATCTTATAGAACGGCATACCGGCGGTATGCTCCGGCATACCGGCGGTATACCGTTTTATTGACCACAAAACTTTCTGTGAGAAATGTCGACATACCGACGGTATGCTCCGGCATACCGGTGGTATATCGTTTTGCGGACCACAAAATATTCTGTGACAAACATCAGCATACCGACGGTATGCTCCGACATACCGACGGTATACCATTTTGCTTGCCTCAAAAATGTTCTGTGATAATTATCGGCATACCGACGGTATACTCCGGCATACCGACGGTATACCATTTTGTGAGCCATAAAACACTCTGTGACAAACATCGGCATACCGACGGTATGCTCCGGCATACCGACGGTATATCGTTTTGTTTATCACAAAATGTTTTGTGACAAACCTCGGTATATCGACGGCATACCGCGGCATACCGACGGTATACCGGGTTACAAAATTTGATTTTTGAATGACAAACACTAGCATTAATGGCGAGCATTAAATGCTCCCAATAGATATAATTATGACCGTTACTGTTCGACCAGCATACCGATGGCATGTCGGTCCATACCGACGGTATACCGGTCAGTCTGTATCCAGGAGCATTGAATGCTACCTACTCTTGGTTTCTTTATAAATACAAGCCTTCTTTCTTCTTGAAGGCTCATCCACTCTTGCCATAAATTTTCCAAACAACCAAGAGCTCCACCATTAATACTCTACTAAGCTTTTAATTGTCATCCTCTCCCAAAGTGCTGGAGTATTTAAGAGTTGTAAATTTCGATCTTCAAGTGTTAGAAGATCAACAAGTTCTCTTCTCATTCTTTGAAGTTGGCGAGCCTTCGTAAGAAAACACGTGTGTTGAAGTTGGCGAGTTCTTCGGATCCAAACTCGTGTGTACTATTTTATTAAATAGTGGATTTAAGCCGGAGAGAGTTCTGGGACTGGATTGCCTCTAGCGAGGATACCAGGATACATCTTGTGTTTGATCTTCTTACTCTCTCTTTTTATTTGACGTATATTGTTTCTTGTGCTTAAGTTATTTTTTATTTCCCTATTCACCCCCCTCTAGGGTTCTACAATTGGTATCAGAGCTTTGTTCTCTTGATTTGGATTTACACCCTTAGAGTGATCCATGGCCACTAACCCTAGCATCAACACCTTCCACAATGAGGGACACTCCACAAATAGGCCTCCCCTATTTGATGAAACCAACTATAACTTCTGGAAGATTAGGATGAGCATTTATCTGAAGTCCATAGATTTTGATTTATGGGATTGTGTGATAAATGGTCTCCCTACTCCTTCCAGAGTTATTGAGGATGTTGCATCTGACACCCTTAGGGACTTACTCACTGAAAATACCAAGAAACTTGCTAGTCGAGATGCTAAGGCTATGAACGCTTTTTACTGTGCTCTCAATAGTAGTGAATTCAATAGAATCTCTACTTGCAAGACTTCCAATGAGATTTGGAAGTTGCTTGAAGTCACACATGAGGGAACATCACAAGTAAAGGAATCTAAGATTAGTAGACTCACACAAGAATATGAGTCCTTTAAGATGAAACATGATGAGTCTATTACTTGCATGTTTACTCGTTTTGATGATATTATTAATCCTCTTTCTTCTCTTGGTAAGAAATATCCTGCTCATGAAAAGATAAAAAAAATCCTTAGAGGATTGACAAAAGGATGGAGTCCTAAAGCTACCGCAATCATTGAGGGAAATGACCTGACAGTCATGAACCTTGAGACCCTCATGGGGAAGCTTATGACTTATGAACTCGATATGAAAGATCAAGAGGAATCTTCCATACAAGAGAAGGAGAAGAAGAAGGCCAAAGAGAAGGATAAGTCTCTTGTTCTCAAAGTTACAAAGTCCAACTCCAAGGATAGCTCCGACGACAACGAGTCGGACGATGATGAAGAAATAGCTCTCACAGCTAAGTACTTCCAAAAGTTCCTCAAATTCAATAAAGCCAACCGCTTCAGACGGGACAATGAAGAAGATCCGGCGTGCTATCAATACAGAAAAATCGGTCACATCAAAAGGGACTGTCCCATGATAAGAAAAGACTCAAGCAAGTACGAGAAGCCTAGCAAAGGAAGCTCGTCCTCTAAGAAATTCGCCAACACAAGCATTTGGTGTGAGAGTGACGCAAGCGACTCCGACAACGACAAAGAGTGCAAACACAATACAAACGTTTATCTCATGGCAACCGATGAGGTACTTGATGATCTCTCCTTAAATACTCTTACTTATGATGACTTGGAGAAAGATATCTTTGAACTACATGAAGAGCACAAAGGTGTTAGGAATAAATACAAGAAATCTCTAAAAGAGGTTAATGCTCTTCAACTTGAAGTAGAGAGACTCTCTAGCATCATTATTGATGTAAAAGGGAAATCTTTCGCTTCTGACACGGATAAGATAGTCTTTGCGACTCAAGTTTCAAGAATCCCTTATCACCATCAAGAAAAAGGATGATGAGATTCAATCCCTCAGAAGGGCTTATGAATTTGCTATGCATAAAGTTCAAGATGCTAATAGAAGAGAATATGATACTTCTGTTAAGTATAATGATTAAGAAACTAGGTAATAAGAACACTACTCACATACATACTCCAAGACACCTCCACACTCATCACAATGCTAGGCATACTTCTTACATGAACACTACACACAAGTCCTATTCTAGCACAAGAAAAGGACCATTTGTTAAGAAAAATACTTCGCATCATGCTTTTTATTATCATCATCATAATACTAATGATAGAACTCCTCGCACTAGAGATTCACATATGCATGATACTCACACGTCTTCTTTTAAATCCTCTATGATTTGCAACTACTGTGGCTTGCTTGGACATACGACCAATTATTGTCATACAAGGAAACTAGTTGATAAGAAAGTTTATAACTGGGTTCCTAAGACTAACACTCAAGGACCCATATGATCATGGGTACCAAAATATTCATCTTCAACTTATATTGTAGGTGAAGAGTCCTTCTCATGCTAGAAGCAAGTAGATTCTCGATAGCGATTGTTCACGGCACATGACCGGGGATGCTTCATTATTTACAACGCTATCGATGAAGAAGGAAGGACACATCTCCTTTGGTAACAATCTTAAAGGTCATATTATAGGAAATGGTAATATCGGTTCCCTTCCTTATCCTTGTATTAAGAATGTGTGTCGTGTTACTAATCTTAAACACAATCTTCTTAGTATTAGTCATCTTACCGATAATGGTTATGATATCAAGTTTGTTAAGCTTAAATGTTTCATTACCGATAGTTCAAGTGGATCTATTGTTTATGAAGGCATTAGAGAAAACAATATCTATGTTTTATATCTTGTCGAAGATACTAACAATGACAGGTGCTTAGTTGCTAAGAACGATGAAAGTTGGCTTTGGCACATGAGGTTCGGACACGCCAACATGGATAGCATTTCTCGTCTTGCCACCAAGAAGCTTGTAAGAGGACTCCCAAGTATCCCTTTCAAAAAGGATATGGTGTGTGAAGAATGCGAGAAAAGTAAGTTGACCAAGTCATCCTTCAAATCCATCAACTTGTGAGTACCACTAGACCTCTTCAACTTATTCATATGGATCTTTTTCGTCCTAGTAGAGTTGCTAGTCTTAGAGGCAAGCTTTATGCTTTTGTTTTGGTTGATGATTTTTCAAGATTTACTTGGGTTATTTTTCTTGCTTGCAAAAGTGATACTTATCGTGAATTTGTTGCTTTTTGTAAACGTATTCAAAATAAGAAAGGTTTTTCTATTAACAAGATTAGAAGTGATCATGGAGGAGAATTTGACAATGCCGATTTCAAAAGATTTTGTGAAAAGAATGGTTTTGGACATGATTTTGCTTGTCCACGAACTCCTCAACAAAATGGTGTTATGGAGAGAAAGAATAGAACCCTTGGCGATATGGCCCGGGTTATGTTAAACCAATATAAGCTCTTCCAATATTTTTGGGCGGAAGCCGTTAACACGGCATGTCATGTTATAAATAGGGTCTTGATTAGACCTATTTCTAAAAAAGACTCCTTATGAGCTTTGCTTTGACAAAATTCCCTCTTTTGAATATTTTAAAGTTTTTGGATGTAACTGTTTTATTTTGAATACCAAGGATAACCTAGGCAAGTTTGAAGAAAAAGCCTATGAAGGAATATTCCTTGGATACTCTACTCATAGTAAAGGTTTTCGTGTTTTTAATAAAAGAAGTCTTGTTGTCGAAGAGTCAATCAATGTCTCTTTTAATGAACTTAACTCTTCTACATTCTCCTCTTCCGATGATATTGATGACACCTCGTTTGGGTTGGAGAACTCCTCTATTGGAGATCATCCTTCTTTATCTAACAATGAAGTTGTGACTCCTCCAACAAAAGAGTCCCCACCACTCGAGCCTCCTCAAAAAGATCTCCCAAAAGAATGGAGATTTGTCACCAATCATCCTAAGGAGCTTATCATTGGGGATCTTTCTTCTAGTGTAAGCACTAGATCCTCCACTCGTGATCTTTGTGCAAACATGGCTTTTATCTCTCAAATAGAGCCTAAAAATATTAATGATACTTTTCATGATGAATTTTGGATGATAGCGATGGAAGAAGAGCTAAATCAATTTGAGCGAAACAAGGTTTGGGAACTTGTCCCAAAACCTAGCAATCACCCCATTATTGGAACTAAATGGGTTTTCGAAATAAACTTAAAGAAGATGGGTTAGTGACTCGTAACAAAGCCCGATTGGTTGCTCAAGGCTATAACCAAGAGGAAGGCATTGACTACGATGAAACCTATGCTCCGGTTGCTCATCTTGAATCCATTCGTATACTATGTGCTTTTGCTTGCTTTAATGATTTTAAACTCTTTCAAATGGATGTTAAGAGTGCTTTTCTAAATGGTATTATTAAAGAGGAAGTTTATGTAAAACAACCTCCTGGCTTTGAAGATTTTCAATTTCCTAATCACGTGTTCAAACTCCACAAAGCCCTTTATGGTCTCAAACAAGCTCCCCGTGCTTGGTATGAGCGCCTTAGCTCCTTTCTTGTTTTACACAATTTTTCTAAGGGCAAAGTCGACATGATACTTTTTATCAAATCCCATAATGGCACTCTTTTATTGGTTCAAATTTATGCCGATGACATTATTTTTGGTTCTACTAACAATACACTTTGTGTAGAATTTGCTAAAGTTATGCAGAAAGAATTTGAAATGAGCATGATGGGTGAACTATCATTCTTTTTGGGCTTACAAATCAAACAAGGACCTAAAGGGACCTTCATCAATCAAGCAAAATATATAAAGGATCTCCTCAAGCGTTTCGAACTTGACTCATCCAAATCAATGAGGACTCCTATGGCAACAACGACAAAGCTTGACAATGATGAAGATGGCACATCGGTCGACATTCGTAAGTATCGAGGTATGATCGGTAGTTTACTTTATCTAACTGCTAGCCGTCCTGATATCATGTTTAGTGTATGTCTTTGTGCACGATATCAAGCAAATCCAAAGGAATCGCACTTATGTGCCGTCAAGCATATTTTTCGATATCTCAAAGGCACCGTTAACATGGGCCTTTGGTATCTGAAATCTTCATCCTTTGAGCTTCATGGCTTCTCGGATGCAGATTTTGCCGGATGAAAGATTGACCGAAAAAGTACTAGCGGCACATGTCAATTCCTTGGGAAATCTTTAGTATCGTGGTTTAGTAAGAAACAAAATTCTATTCCTCTTTCAACTACTGAGGCCGAGTATATTGCGGTCGGTTGCTGTTGTGCACAAATTCTTTGGATGTCACAAACACTTATAGATTATGGCATTTCTCATACTTGTACCCCTATTAAATGTGATAACACTAGCTCGATCAATCTTACGAAAAACTCGATTTGTCACTCACGCACAAAGCACATTGAAATTAGACACCATTTTCTTCGTGACCATCAACAAAAGGGGGATATCCGCCTTTAATTTATTGACACTACTTATCAGTTAGCCGATATTTTTACCAAACCGCTCCCGGAGGATCGCTTCGTTTTTCTTTCCCAAGAATTGGGCATCTTAAACTTCGACTCATAGTTCTTCTCGGTCGGCACACCGACGGTATACTACGGTATACCGACGGTATGCCGATTTTGGTTCAGAATTATGTTCTGTGCCAAAAATCGGTATACCGTCGGCATACGTCGGCATACCGACGGTATACCGGTTTGCGGCAGACTGCTGTGTCAGATCGAGCTCGGGCTCCACCTTTTTTCCATTATCTCTTTATTCCTTTCTTCCCCTCATTAATACCCATCACATCCATCATCTCCCTATTTAATACCCAACTCCTCCTCTCCTCTTCCCAATACCCTAACTTCCCATCCACATTAATACCCATCCCTTCCTATTCTCCATTAACTCCTCCATTTTCATCATTTCCAACCCACCACCCTTTCCACTTCCTCTCTATAACCGTTCCCACCCTTCCTACTTCCTCTCTTTAACCGTTCCCACCCTTCCCCTTCCCACCATCTCTTTTAAAAACCTTATTCTCTTCATCATCCTCCTCTACTTTTTATATCTTCTCAAAACCCTACTTCCTCCTCCAACTTTCTTCATCTCCTCCATGGCCAATCCCAAGCATCCCCGTTCCTCCTCCACCGCTTTGAATCCCTTCACCCCAGTGGCTCTCCCCCATGGATATGACCAGCGGGTCTTCACTTCCTCTTTGGCCGCAGAATCTTGGTTCCAGCACTTCGTGCACCATAACGTCTTCAAAGGCCGCGCCATTAACTGGAACCTCTTCCCCGGCCATGTTTCTCTCTTCGAGGAGGCCGATCTCTCTTTCCTTCTTCGGCGTCAGGTGCCTGTCTACCCCGCCGACGTGCGTTTGTTCTACTGCAACATGGTTCCTGACATCGAGAACGACACCATTGAAACGATGGTCAACGACCGCCATTTCTGCATGACGGCTCGTGACATCGCTACTATTCTCGGCATCCTGGACAGAGGAGAGGCTCTGCCGGGCTTGACTACTCTCTATCCTTCGACGAAGTGCTCCTTTGACGACTTCTGTGCTATCATATGCAAGGGCCCAAACCCTCCTGCTATTCCGGCCCTTTTCATCCAGCTGGAGCCATTCTATTACGAGCTCCATAGGATCGTGTGCCACACCCTCTATCCTAAGGGCGGCAACTATGATGCCATCTGTCACAACCCGCACCTACCGTGAGGGTACGAGTACGTAACAGCGCCCAGCCTACGCCACAGTGTCGGCGGTAGAACGCTGTTCTAGGTCATGAACTATAACTATATAACATGAAATATACTCTCCAAAAGGAGGCCAATACAGAGGTACAACTCAATCACAATCTAAGGTAGAATGTAGCACGATGGAAATAGATAAGAAATCCTCCACTGAGGTATAACAGAAAGAAATAACAAAGTCTCAACAACTACCAGTCTCAACATCTCTAAAATATACAACTCTAAAAATAAGGACAACAACTAAACATGAAAAGAAAGAACAGTCTAAGCTATCTACACTATGCATGGTATCGTCCTCAGCAGCTGCCTGAACCTCCCCTGGGGTCCAGGTCACGAGTGTCATCTAGGCAAACTCCAAGTAAGGGGTGCAGGGTTCCTCATCATCCTCTGTAAAATTTTTAACTGGTCCAGTCAGGACGGGAGCGAGCACAAAATATCTCACGCAGTTCATATTATGTTAGAAAATATAAAGCATGCAATAGAGTAAGGTACAGGAAATGCTGAAAGAAGAATGTATATGAAAACAGCAGAGATTTGATAATGGAAAATATCTATATATGATAAGTAAGAACTGTAAGCAACATATGATTTAGAGCACAATATGGTTATGTAAACGGGTTAGGTTATACAATAAAATGGGACTCCTTTGTACGTGGGTGTACAATGGACATATACAATTTCTTATACAATATGTTTGATCACATAACCATTTCTACTCTCCCTCCCTAATCAATACACAAGGATCCAATTCAGTTACGTTACCTTATACAATGGCTTGTACAATGGCTTGTACAATGGCTCAATGTGATAATGAGAGTACAATATGCACAATGAGTGTACAATGATAAGGGTATTCAATAAATACAATATGTAAGTGAAACGCACATCACAATATGTATTTAGTCAATACAAGGAGATAACATCTCAGAAGAAGATCCATATAGTACCAATCCATGATAATGATCGTGTCAGCATCAAGTACAGTAATCTAGAGCAAGAATGTAAATCCAGACAAGTATGAAACGGTCAGAGAATGTACTCGCCTCATATCTGAATGTCTGAAGTAAATGTACTGTCCGAGATGAGACACCTGACTCCTAGTTAGAGCAACACAAGTCGAAATGTATACAGAGGGTGATATATGGAATATACAAAACATCTGCATGCTGTCTAGGTCAAACTAGACTAAAGTCAACACTTGGTCAACTCTAGTCAACCACACTAGTCAAACTAGGTCAAGTCCTAGCCCAAACAAGTCTAACAAGTCTCACTAGGCCTAACCAAGACTAGTCTAGCAATCAAATACAAGCACAAGCCAAACCAAGCTAAGCTAATCACACATAACATATATATGGAAAGAATATGAGTGAGTGAACATGTAGAAAAAGCCAAGTGCAATATGCATCAATGTGAACCAGTGTCATAGTGATAGTGTCAACATAGTGTCATAGCAATGTGTAGGAACATAGTGTAAGGGGTACATGAGGTAATATAGGATTTGTTAACATTGAGCATTGCATCACCTTACATACAACTTGCATTTTACCTTCATTCATTCATTCATATATACATTGTATCCTACATTGTATATCATATATATCACTATATATATATATATATATATATATATATATATATATATATATATATCACTCACCTATAAGCTTTCCTATAGGTTTACACATATACTAACCTATAGGCACATAACTAACTTCTATAGGCTCACACACACATACATATATATACTCATATATATAAATACATATCTAACCTCATGTATATAAACACATATCTAAACTCATGTATATAAACACATATGGGATGCATATATAGGCTGATTTGAGGGGCTATCGTATAGGCTAATATGGGCCTGAATCATGGACGGATTTGGGCTTGCCTAATGGCTGAATCTAAGGGCTAATATGGACTGAATTTAAGGCCTGGAAGGTACTAGTACAGGGGACTGAACAGGGCTGGTGATGGACAAGTTTTTAGGGGCTATTCAAGGCCGACTAAAGAGCTTGTCAAGGCTGGTTTGTGAGGCTTGTTTAGGGGCTGAATTGGACAGGTTGGGGACTGCCAATGAGACTGTTTCATGACAGGTAAGGGACAGGTTTTGCTGGTAGTAGGGACTGGTATGTGGGCTGGGTTTAGCCCCTAAAACATACTGCTAAGCAGTGTTGATACTGCTGCTAATGTAGCTGTTCTAAACTGCAGCTAAGCTGCTACAGGATAGTCCCTTGTGGGGACTGTCACACTACTAAAACAGTTTTTTGTGTGTTTGCGTGAGTGTGGCCGGTGTACATAGGCAAGTAAAAAGTGAGGGAGTGAGAGTGTGAGGATATAAGAGTGAGGGAAATTCCTATATGAGTGAAATATAGTGTCATACACATGTGGGTGAGTGTGAGTGCTGAAATTCAGAATGTGTGTGTAGAGAGTTCAGGAACCTGTGTGTGTCTGTGCAGGTTAATTGCTCCCAGGGTTAAACCAAGTGGCAGTGTCTTAGCTATCAGGAAACCAATTTCAGTGTTCAAAGCTAAGTGACAGGGTCTATGTGTTCAGGACAGTGTGGTGAACATGAGTGCTTGTGTGTATGTATCAAGGTATTAAGTGGCATGAAAACACATATGTCTCAGACATTTCACATATGACAGGAATGTGGGGGTTAGCAAAATGTGACAGGTAATGACATATGTGTGTAAGTCTATCCTCAACATTTAATCACTATTAAAATAGATAACCAGCAAATCAAACTCAGAAAATGCGATTACCTTAGGAAATTGACAGTGCAGTGAACATATGTCGATTTGCAACAGTGGGTTATGTCAAAACCATTTTAGTGACACATGGTGTCAGTGTGCAGGAAACATTTGTGTCTGTGTACAGGGAAATATATATGACTGTGTCAAACAGTGAGTCACAATCTCAGGAACAACAGTGTCTTAGTTATCTTGGTTAGGACAGTGTGTGAGTGTGTAATCTCAGGGTTTGAAACTAATCAGTGAAGCTTAGTATCCATTCATGGCATTTAATCTCAGGAATAACATCTCACACAGTTCAACCCAATCAACAGTTGACACAAATTCTCCCATTCGAATCCAATATCAATCATAGAAATCATAATTTACCATGAACATTATTCATTAACATGTAGGTAAACTAATCCTAATATTTAACATCATAATTCAGTTTATAATGAAGATTGAAATTAGGGAAGGCAATTTAAGGAAAACCCAAACAATATGACAGTTTGATAAGGAATGAAACTGTGATCAACCCAAAATCGAATCCAACAACCCAATGCTCAAACCCATCACAAATTAGCATGGTTCTTAGTCATTACACATGTGGGTGAACCTATTTCAATATTTAACATCATAAAAAAATAGCTAATTAACAGGTTAAAATTAGGGAAATCACATTTAACATAGTGTATCAGTGAAGTATCAGTCCACACAGAAATTCGAGAATTTCGAACCCAATTAACCATTAAAATGACAAAGTAAGGGTTGGTAAATATTGTTACACCTGTGAGGGCACTAGGTAGGGTATTCGTGTCCAAGAATTGGACACGAATCGTGCCCAAAATACCACATGAACCCAGACACTCAACTCGTGCACACAATCGTCGTGCACGTGTGCACGCGGGTCTAACACGCGATACACGACACGACACAACTCGTGTTCGTGTCCAGAGGTGCACCTAGGGTAGGTCTAGGTCTGTGTCACCATGAAACGTGTCCATGTGACACACAGACACGACACGAATCTCGTGTCAGTCGTGCCTGTGCACGTATAGAACCATCTGCGTGCGACAGCGCGCGGCCCGTACGAGTGTGATTTCTTCACGTGTAGTGAACCATATGCTCCCAAATTTTGGGAGCATAGTGTCAGTGATTGCCCCTTCATTCCCACAAAATTTTGTGTCCCGACATGTCCTATACAGTGAGATATTGTGCCCGAGTAGCAGGACAGTGCACTCGTGTCGTGCATGCGTGTCCAACACCAAAAACTGACACCAAACGACACCAAAGTACCTAACATCCTTCACAACAATTAATGTACATCCTTAGATCTACAAATTCATGTAATTACATTTTCAAAAATCAAAAATAAATTCCTAAGTGACATTTCATCGAACATCTGTACGTACACTATGACACGTGCCCGATACGGACACCAACGGACACGAAATTGGCTTAAACTCCAGGGACAACTAGGGGACTCCTAGTTCTAGCCCTAAATGCAAAGAAAACAAAAATTTAGATCAATTTGTAGAGTTTTATCTATAGGTGCAAAAAGCATGAAAAGGCTCCAAATGGGGATTCTTCCTTGCTAGCCAAAAGCTCCCAAATTGTTCCTCGACTGAAAATATTCATCATGGACAGAAAGTATTCGTGGGTTAGGTCCTAATGTAAGAAGTTTGGTTGAAAAAGGATGAGGAATGGAGAAGTTATGGAGAAATAAAGTTGAGCTCACCTTGTTCTTGAAAAGAGAGAGAATAAACAAGGAGGCAATGATTTGGGAGGGATTAAATAGGCTCACCTAGGGTTTTGGGCTGGCCACTTCTAGGGTTTTGGGATCCCATCCAATGGTTACCCTCACATCATGTCAATCGATGGCTAGGATGGAACCTAGGTTTCAATGTTAGTCTCAACTAACTATAACTAGCTAGTCTAACTTGATCATTCTAACCAATGACTAGTCATGACTAATCCAAGCTAACTAACCCTAGTCTAGGCCGTGTCTAATCTGGGTTAGGGACTAACATAACACATAGCAATATTTAATTAATAATAAATTCACATGCACCCCAATAAATTCTAATAAATCTAATTAAATTCAAATAAATTCAAAATAACCAAAATACCCCCAAGCAAAAATGATAAATAAAATACCCTAATCACATGGCTAGGCTGTAGGGCAGACAGTCACTACGGTTTCACTAGCTGCACATCAAAATCACAAGTCATATTTTTAAATAGTTTTAAAATAATTAAAAATCACTAAAATTATATTATTATTTAAATATCATAATTAATTAAATCAAAACACAAAATTTCAAAATTACCCTCATTTTAGAAACTGGGTGTTACAAGTCTACCCACCTTAGAAAAATTTCGTCCTCGAAATTAAAATGGTAGTAGTCATTCTAGGTCAAACACCCCACAATCAAGTCTCAAATATACCGTCAGATAATCATATGCGTCTGTCCAAAATCATGATACTCGGAATCTTCATCGTGCTAGTGAGCAAGGCTACGATAATCACAGAGTTCTCGACTAAGGCACATACCTCTAGAATCATGGTATTTAAAATTTTCGCATTGTCGCATGCGACGGCGAAAACCTTAAATTTTCATACCCGAAAAATACATACAAAATCTGACTACATGTCCTCACTATGCCAACTAACACGACTATCCAAGATTCTAGATCCTATAACTGAGGTGACCTAGCCTATATGATTTTTTTAGAAGAAAAAAATATAACAAAAGAGCAACATGACAAAAATAAATCAATCAGCAAGGAACAAATGGAATCAGATTTCAAGGTAGTTATAACAGACAAATTGGGGGAATAGGATCGAGAAGAACGGAACTTACAGTAAGATCTCCAATGGTCTGTGCATCATCGACTGTCCTGACGATAGCTCGCCCTGCTGATTTCCCCTGATCTGCTGCTGATGCTGAAAGAAATCAGAAATAACGGGAGAAAGTCTCTGTACAGACAGAGGTGCACCTCCAATGTAGCAGAAATGCCGAGTCGGCATAACAGGAGCTGCGGTCTCGAGGCCCTGATGAACAGGACGAGAGGTGGCCAGCCTCTCGATAGTATTCCCCGAACCGAAGCGATGAGATCATGTCTCCATAACCATTATGAAGACAGATCAAAACAACAAGCAATTTCTGAGAGTGAAGCGAAAATTCAAAGGAGGACAGTTTATATTCAAGGGAAGACAATAAACAACAAATTTAGATAAAATGAATCCGATTAAGAGTTTTTCCTAATGTGATTGAGTACCTTCAAAATATCCTAATCCTACTGCAGGCTGTAGTGATACTCTAGTTCGAATACCACTATATAAACTCGACCTGCATGGGCCACCACTAAAAATGTGTCACGACCCGCACCCACCGTGAAGGTACGAGTATGTAACAGCGCCCAGCCTACGCCGCAGTGTCGGCGGTAGAACGCTGTTCTAGGTCATGAACTATAACTACATAACATGAAATATACTCTCCAAAAGGAGGCCAACACAGAGGTACAACTCAATCACAATCTAAGGTAGAATGTAGCACGAAGGAAATAGATAAGAAATCCTCCATTGAGGTACAGCAAAAAGAAATAACAAAGTCTCAACAACTACCAGTCTCAACATCTCTAAAATATACAACTCTAAAAATAAGGACAACAACTAAACATGAAAAGAAAGAACAGTCTAAGCTATCTACACTATGCAAGGTGTAAAACCCCAATATTTTTCTAATTATTTTAATACTTTAAAAATTATTTTTCTATATTTTTTGATTTTATTTGGTATATGTACGTAATTATAGAGGTATATAATATGTGTATGTTTGTGAGCTTGATATTTTAAATTAGTAAATTATAGCCTACATTGGTTACAAAATATTTTTGTTATTTATTAAGAATTTTAGTAAATTTTCTTATGAATATATATATATATATATATATATATATATATATATATATATATATATATATATATATATATATATTTGTTAAAAAAAAAAACACGTTAGTGGAGGGGGGCCGAACCCCCCATGCAGCAACAGCTGCGGTGAGAGGGGGGTGGGCCCGACCTCCCTTAATTTAATGGTACTTAGCAGCAGTAGCTGCACCTTTAGCACCGACCCCCCTTAAATTTATTTGAACCAGCAGCAGCTTGCTGCTATGGATGCCGACCCCACCATGAAATTAGTAATAGCAGCTAGTAGCTGCAACCATTAGCCCGACCCCACATCCCATGAAAACACAGCAGCAGCTGTAATACCAAAAACCCGAGCCCAATTCCTAATACTAAAAGGAGTCGGCAACAGCAGAGTAATATTTAAACCTACCCACACGAAACCAAACCCTAACCCTCCGTATATCTTCTCCTCTTCATCTCGAACCCTAGACGGACTACCGAGGCCGTTGGCAGTGCTGCACCACCGCACAAACGCTGCCGGACAGCCCAAGACGACCCCACTTCCGAGCGTTCTCAGTTCTGCGAACAACAAGGTACCCTTCTTCCAACCCTCTTTTCTTCACGCACGCTCGATGATTTCTCGAACTATAAATTTCTGTGTGTAGCCCATATGAACCCCTCCAATCCCCTTCTGATAGAATCCTGGGAACCCCAAGGGATTGCTCGAAAAATCGAGGCAAAGTTTCCCCAAAAATCTGTCGAAAACAGAGTTTGAATCTAGTTCAAAACCACAACTTAGAAGCCAGATTTCGATCTGTGTGCTGAGATTTTTTTGAAACTAATTAAACACATGTGAAGACAACATAACCACGATTAAAACACATTTTTTAGATCTGAATTTCGTTTTCTGTGCGGGATTTAAATCAGTGTTAAAGTTGGGCAAAAAACTGTTTTCTAAAGTGTTAATTTCAAAAAATTTCCACGATACGACGTACGCCCCGACAAACCGGGCGATGTGGTCGCACGTTATACGCATTGAAAGGCGCATATGGACGTTACTGACGTGTGGGAACTGACGGAACTCAGTTTCGTAGCGTATGCGTGACGAAATCAACGCGTATCCGTCAAGATACCCCCGTATCGGCATTTTGCAAACTTGTCTATAACTTTGTGTACATTCATCGAATCGAGACAAAACTTGCGCCAACATGTCCGGATCGAAATTTTGGTCCTATATGCCAAGTTTGGTTCGATTCTGAGAAGGTCGAATCGGAACCCCTTTTTGGCGGGCCCACGACCCACTCAAACGGGCGAATTTGTACACGGCTCATCGGAATCCAAAACTGGACATACGGTTGAGTTCCTCTCCTCAAACTGAATCTGTAGACATGTAGTTTGATGACTTTAGAGACCATAGACTTTGGCACGTATTTCGGTGCAAAGCGGGTCCAACAACGGACATCGTTTTGACCCGAAATTATGATTTTGCTCCTGTTTCAGAATTGGACTTTTGGACAGGCATTTCTTAGGTATATCTACTTCACCGAGATCATTTTTGATGTTTGTTTCAGCGTTTCGAGTCATCTGTGATTTGTGAGTTTTGGTGCTGACACTTGCTACTCTTGGATTGCCTTTCTCGTACCGCAGGCAAGAATACCTTGCCATAGATTCTGATTGTGCTCATTTATTTTCAGTATATTTTATTATTGCATATTTCTTTCTCTTATTTGTCATTTTGTTTCTATTAGGCGTCCAAGTCACACTTGGGTGCAAGCGGCTACATATAGTCGTTTTATATTATTTATATTGTATGTCGACCTTGTGTTAGTTGACTACCCTATGAGTATGTGGGGTATTTTCATATCCCCTATGGCCTTGACACATGTGTATCACGTGATGAGTGAGTTATATAGGACACGGACCTTCGTACTCGACTGGCCATCGATACGTACGGGACGTGCGACAGTTAGGAGGTAACTGCTACTAGTGTGTCGAGTTAGAAGCCGTAGCAGTTGACAACTGGACAGGCTGTGGATACGTCTTGGACAGGAGAAGTTGGGGGGAAGGGATAGCTACTAGCGTAGGGGCTACTTTTATTTTACACACATTTGGAAGATAGTGTCTCGGATGAGCGCTACGTGTTATCCGGCCGATAGTGTCTCGGATGAGCGCTACTTGTTGGCCACTCTTTATTACTTGCTTGCGACAGCCCCTGCGTAGAACGTTGTCCTCTAAAGTGTATCTCACATAGACGGTTAGGAGATCCCGTAGAGTCATAGTTGCATATTTTACACATTCAGTTACTTGGCATGTTTTCTGTATCTTGTTACGTCCCACTGAGGACCTGGTGATCTCTCCAGGATTAGACGAGCAGGACTATCCCGAGGAGTACGGTACAGCATTGGATCCATCATACATCGATGATGAGGCATCTCCTGCCAATACTTAGTTTTATCCTTTATTATCTGAGACCATGTATTGGACATCTTTTATCATCTTTCTTGTTGTTTGAGGAGGTTGGACTCCATTTAGTTGAGACTATTTTCCATAGCTGTTTGGATGGAAATGTCTATCCGGCTATATTTTGATATCATCATTTATCTTATTTAGTAGATTTATTATATTCTCTGTGTTGAGCTGTGGATGAGATTTAGTTATATTATTGTGGCTTATCATGTACTACTATTACAGCTTATGTACCAATACAGGGATTACCATATATTGGTGTATTCATCGTATAGTACAGCTGGCATGTCTACGTACTTAGTCCTACGTATTTTGGGACTGGGACGTTACATATTTTTGTGGTGGCCCATGCAGGTCCTAATATTGTTGGGTTACATGACTGTGCCCAGCAAGCCTACAAATTAGGAATATGATATAAAATCTCATCCACTACTACTACCTTCTTTGATCTCTACTCCATCTACTTTTTCCTATAGCTTATTGAATTCCTTTCAGTTTGAAATTGTTCTAACCAACTCTAATTCTTCGTGCCAATATAGGATGAATCTTCGTAGTGGACGCGCTACTCCCCTTGCCATTACTAACGGGAACACTACTACTCGCGAGGAACCAGTAAATCTGCAGCAGCCAGCTATGTCTTCGACCACTCCAACACCATCCGGGCCATCCCTGCAGCCAGTGATGACCCCAGCTACGACTTAGCAGACTGGACCCGAGGATCCTGCTCCTCAGGGAGAGTACCTACCACCACTACCACCATATCCACCTCCGTTCCCACCACAGATTCTACCCCAGTATCCACCGTCATCATATCCACCACCACCACCTCCACAATATCCACCATCCTATCCACCTCAGCAGCCTCCGCCATATCCATCACCATATCCACCTCCGTATCCACCCACATACCCCCCACATTATCCCTTTCTATATCCTTCATATCCTCCACAGTACGGGCTACAGGGTGCCCCACAGATCATGCCTCAGATGCCATACATGCCCCCACAGCAGCCCATGCCTCAGGTTGGTGGGACTACTACAGAGCAGATTCTCCAGAGCCTAGTACAGGCTCAGATGCAGCAGAGCGAGGCCATCAGGAGGAGTGTAGAGACAGCATTGGCCCGAGCACCACAAGCCACTGTGGGTTCTATCGAAGGGTTCCGCAACATGAATCCTCCGCCCTTCAAGGGCACTGAAGACGTTATCGGGATCACCAATTGGCTGGTTAAGACAGAGAATCTCTTGAAGGCTTCAGAGTTATTGGCAGATCTATGGATGACGGCAGTGAAGTTACAGCTGGAAGGAAATGCTTATGATTGGTGGGCCGCAGAGGAGAGGCGGCTAGGACTTGATCAGACATGGAAGGAATTCAAGGAACTGTTTAATAAAAAGTTTTTCTCCGACACTGCCAAGGATGCTTTATATGAACAGTTTCTACACTTGGAGCAGGGGAATATGACAGTTGACGAGTATGATGCCGAGTTTAGCCGACTGAGTCGTTTTGCACCAGGGTTGGTTACGACAGAGCTGGAGAAAGCCAAAAGATTTCATAGAGGCTTGAGTATAGAGTTACAGAGGTACACCAGCTCTGAGTCGAAGGTCTCCCAAGCTGCTGTTCTGGCAGAAGCTAGAACTCAGGAGGCCATAAGTAAGAAGGCGAATCAACGAGTTACATCGACTATGGGATCAGCTAAGACCACTACAGGAGGGCCAGTGAGACGTCCTCCCACACATCAGCATCAGCAGAGGACAGGGCCATACCAGATACATGAGAGGTCCACTTGCAATTTCTGTGGCAAGGTTGGTCATGTTGTGAGAGATTGTAGAAGACGGTTGGGGCATTGTTTGATTTGTGGGTCGAATCAACACCAGGCTAAGGATTGCTCATTTCAGAGAGTCACTCCACATAATCAGCAGCAGAGGCCAGCTATTGCAGGACCATGAGTACCACGACCACCTTTACCCCCTCAGGCAGCCCAATTCCAGCAGACTAAAGCACCGACGGGCAACCAAAGAGTGGGGAAGGCTTTTGTACTAGCTGCAGAGGAGGCAGAACCAGAGGTGGACGTTATAGCAGGTATGGTTTTAGTTGCATCATTTCCTGCCATCACATTATTTGACACTGGAGCCACCCATTCATTAATAGCCACTAGCTTTGTCACTAGACACAGTATACCCATGTCATCTTTATCGAAAAACATTAGAATCCTCACTGGAGGAGGAGTAGTTCCTGTTAGTGGTATTTGTAGAGATTGTCCTGTAGTGATAAATGGTAGAGAGATGAAGGCACAGCTACTTGTATTTCCGATGCCGACGTTCGATGTGGTTCTCGGAATGGACTGGTTGAGCCAGCATTTCGCTCTCATTGACTGCCATAGGGGCAGTATCGTCTTTAGACCACCGAGTGATACGGAGTTCGAGTTCACCAAAGAGGATGCCTTGAGGAGCGATACATCTGTATCGGGGACTCACATGATGATGCAGGACACCCCTCAGTACCCTATCATCACCGAGTTCGAGGATGTATTCCCCGAGGAGCTGCTAGGACTGCCGCCTGACCGAGACATTGAGTTTTCTATTGAGCTTATTCCGGGAGCCGAGCCTATTTTATCTCGAGTTTATCGACTAGCGCCCAAGGAGTTGGTAGAGATGAAGACGCAGATTGATGACTTATTGGAGAAGGGCTTTATTCGTGCCAGTGCGTCACCATGGGGAGCACCCGTTCTTTTTGTACCTAAGAAAGATGGGACCGTGCGCATGTGCATCGACTACAGAGCATTGAATACAGTGACAGTGAAGAACAAGTATCTATTGCCGCGTATAGATGATCTATTTGATCAATTGAGTGGAGAAAAAGTATTCTCCAAGATTGACTTACGATCAGACTATCACCAATTGAAGGTTCGGAAGGAAGATATTGCGAAGACAGCTTTTCGATCGAGGTATGGACACTACGAGTTCTTGGTCATGCCTTTTGGTTTGACCAATGCACCCGCAGTTTTCATAAATTTAATTAACAATATCTTCTACCAGTACTTGGACAAATTTGTAGTAGTCTTTATAGATGATATCTTGATTTACTCCAAGAGTCAAGAGGAGCATGAGCAGCATCTACGGATAGTTTTAGGAATACTGAGGAATGAGAGACTCTTTGCGAAGCTTAGCAAGTGTGATTTCTTTCTCAAGGATGTATCATTTCTCGGTCATGTTGTTACGGGTGCTGGTATATCAGTGGATCCAGAAAAGATCACAGCAATCGAATCATGGCCCGCTCCCACATCAGCTACTGAGGTGAGAAGTTTCCTCGGACTTGCGGGTTACTACCGAAGGTTCGTAGAAGATTTCTCTCGAATAGCGGGGCCAATGACTCGATTAACTTGCAAGGATCAGGAGTTTGTATGGACGAGCGAGTGTCAAGCCATATTTGATGAGTTGAAGAAGCGATTGACCACAGCACCGATCTTGACACTACCATCGGGCCCGGGAGGATTTGTGATCTACAGTGATGCATCCGGGAAATGATTAGGATGCGTATTGATGCAGCACGGTCGGGTAGTAGCATATGCATCACGATAGTTGAGGGTGTACGAGAAGAATTATCCGACCCATGATCAAGAGCTTGCGGCGGTTATTTTTGCTTTAAAGTTATGGAGACACTACTTGTACGGCGAGAAGGTTGATATCTACACTGATCATAAGAGCCTCAAGTACGTGTTCACACAAAAAGAGTTGAATATGCGACAGCGACGTTGGTTGGAGTTGATGAAGGATTATGAGATCGAGCGACATTATCATCCGGGCAAGGCTAATGTCGTGGCAGATGCATTAAGCCGTAGGCCCATGGCACACTTTTTGACTACACAGAGGGAGTTTATTAGAGACTTGGAGCAGCTTGGTATTGAGGTAGTATTGCCTGGAGCCGACGGCGTATTAGCCAACCTCCAAGTACAATCATCATTGGTAGAGCGCATCAAGGCAGTATTGCCTAATGATGCTAGATTTCGACGGCTCAGAGAGAGGACCGAAGCAGGAGAGCAGACGGGATTGAGGATTCATTCTGATGGGACATTGCGATGTGGTGATCGTATTTATGTTCCTAATAGAGAGCTACGACAGAAGCTGATGGCAGAGGCTCACAGCTCGACTTATTCTATTCATCCCGACAGAACCAAGATGTACCGTGACTTACGACAGCATTATTGGTGGCACGAAATGAAGCGAGAGATAGCTCGTTTTGTTGCCAAATGCTTGGTATGTCAACAAGTGAAGGCAGTGCACCAGAGGGCAGCTGGACTGTTACTGCCGCTACCTATTCCTGAGTGGAAGTGGAAGCACATTACTATGGATTTCGTTACGGGTTTTCCTTGGGGTCCTAGAGGACGTGACGCAGTATGGGTGATTGTTGATAGACTTACGAAGTCAGCCCATTTCATACCTTTCAGAGTGGGCCAGTCGACAGAGGTATTGGCAGAGATGTATATGGAGCAAATTGTGAGATTGTATGGGGTGCCTGTTAGTATTGTGTCAGACCGTGATTCGAGATTTACCTCGCATTTTTGGAGGAGCATAGAAGAGAGTTTGGGCACTCGATTGAAGTTTAGCACATCATACCATCCGCAGACAGACGGCCAGTCGGAGCGTACCATTCAGACACTAGAGGATATGTTGAGAGCATACATGCTCGACTTTGGCGGTTCATGGGAGGACCATCTTCATCTTGTTGAGTTTTCCTACAACAATAGCTATCAAGCGAGCATTCAGATGGCTCCGTTTGAGGCGTTGTATGGTAGGAAGTGTCGATATCCTGTTTGTTGGAGCGACATAGGAGAGCGACAGCTATTGGGTCCCGAGTTAGTCTTGAGCACAGTGGAGACAGTGAAGAAAATTCAGGGCCACCTGCGAGCAGCGCAGGATCGTCAGAAGCAGTGGGCAGATAATCGTCGTCGACCTTTGGAGTTCAAAGAAGGCGACCATGTGTTCTTGAAGATATCCCCAACTAGAGGCACGATTCGATTCGGAGGACGTGGCAAGTTGAGTCCAAGGTACATCGGGCCTTTCGATGTCTTGGAATGTGTTGGAGAGGTTGCCTACAGATTGGCCATGCCACCGTCGTTGGAGGAAGTGTATGACGTATTCCATGTATCTCAGCTGAGGAGGTACGTGGCGGACAACAATCATGTGCTTGATCACTCCGAGATCACAGTTGGACCGAGCTTGTCATACGAAGAGCAACCAGTAGGTATCCTCGATCGTCGAGTGAAGGTGTTGTGGAATCAATCTATTCTATTGGTTCGCGTGGCATGGAAGCATCACTCGCCAGGGGAGTCGACTTGGGAGCGCGAGGACGACATCCGAATTCGCTACCCGCAGTTGTTCGAAGACGAAGGTATGTCTTGCATTGAAGTTTTTTTAATTATTATCAATTTCCTTGCATTGCATTTGATCCCCCGACCTTAGTTTAATTTCGAGGACGAAATTTTCTTCAAGTTGGGTAGGATGTAAAACCCCAATATTTTTCTAATTATTTTAATACTTTAAAAATTATTTTTCTATATTTTTTTGATTTTATTTGGTATATGTACGTAATTATAGAGGTATATAATATGTGTATATTTGTGAGCTTGATATTTTAAATTAGTAAATTATAGCCTACATTGGTTACAAAATATTTTTGTTATTTATTAAGAATTTTAGTAAATTTTCTTATGATTATATACATATATATATATATATATATATATATATCTATATATATATATATATATATATATATATATATATATATATATATATATATATATATATATATAGATTTGTTAAAAAAAAACACGTTAGTGGAGGGGGGCCGAACCCCCCATGTAGCAACAGCTGCGGTAAGAGGGGGGTGGGCCCGACCCCCCTTAATTTAATGGTACTTAGCAGCAGTAGCTGCACCTTTAGCACCGACCCCCCTTAAATTTATTTGAACCAGCAGCAGCTTGCTGCTATGGATGCCGACCCCACCATGAAATTAGTAATAGCAGCTAGTAGCTGCAACCATTAGCCCGACCCCACATCCCATGAAAACCCAGCAATAGCTGCAATACCAAAAACCCGAGCCCAATTCCTAATACTAAAAGGAGTCGGCAACAGCAGAGTAGTATTTAAACCTACCCACACGAAACCAAACCCTAACCCTCCGTACATCTTCTCCTCTTTATCTCGAACCCTAGACGGACTACCAAGGCCGTTGGCGGTGCCGCACCACCGCGTAAACGTTGCCGGACAGCCCAGGATGACCCCACTTCCGAGCGTTCTCAGTTTTGCGAACAACAAGGTACCCTTCTTCCAACCCTCTTTTCTTCACGCACGCTCGATGATTTCTCGAACTATAAATTTCTGTGCGTAGCCCATATGAACCCCTCCAATCCCCTTCTGATATAATCCTGGGAACCCCAAGGGATTGCTCGAAAAATTGAGGCAAAGTTTTTCCAAAAATCTATCGAAAACAGAGTTTGAATCTAGTTCAAAACCACAACTTAGAAGCCAGATTTTGATCTGTGTGCTGATATTTTTTTGAAACTAATTAAACACATGTAAAGACAACATAACCACGATTAAAACACATTTTTAAATCTGAATTTCGTTTTCTGTGCGAGATTTAAATCAGTATTAAAGTTGGGCGAAAAACTGTTTTCTAAAGTGTTAATTTCAGAAAATTTCCACGATACGACGTATGCCCCGACAAACTGGGCGACGTGGTCGCGCATTATACGTATCGAAAGGCGCGTATGGACGTTACTGACGTGTGGGAACTGACGGAACTCAGTTTCGTCGCGTATGCACGACGAAATCAACGCGTATCCGTCAAGATACCCCCGTATCGGTGTTTTGCAAACTTGTCCATAACTTCATGTACAGTTGTCGAATGGAGACGAAACTTGAGCCAACAGGTCTGGATTGAAATTCTGGTCGTGCATGCCAAGTTTGGTTCGATTCTGAGAAGGTCGAATCGGAACCCCTTTTTGGCAGGCCCACGACCCATTCAAACGGGCAAATTTGTACACGGCTCATCGGAATCCAAAACTGGATATACCATTGAGTTTCTCTCCTCAAACTGAATTCGTAGACATGTAGTTTGACGACTTTAGAGACCATAGACTTTGGCACGCGTTTCGGTGCAAAGCGGGTCCAACAGCGGATATCGTTTTGACCCGAAATTATGATTTTGCCCCTGTTTCAGAATTGGACTTTTTGACAGGCGTTTCCTAGGTACATCTTCTTCACCGAGATCATTTTTGATGTTTGTTTCAGCGTTTGGAGTCATCTGTGATTTGTGAGTTTTGGTGCTGACACTTGCTACTCTTGGATTGCCTTTCTCGCACCGCAGGCAAGTATACCTTGCCATAGATTCTGATTATGCTCATTTATTTTCGGTATATTTTATTATTGCATATTTCTTTCTCTTATTTGTCATTTTGTTTCTATTAGGCGTCCAAGTCACACTTGGGTGCAAGCGGCTACATATAATCGTTTTATATTTTTTATATGGCATGTCGACCTTGTGTTAGTTGACTACCCTATGAGTATGTGGGGTATTTTCATATCCCCTATGGCCATGACACATGTGTATCACGTGATGAGTGAGTTATATAGGACACGGACCTGCGTACTCGACTGGCCATCGATACGTACGGGACGTGCGACGGTTAGGAGGTAACTGCTACTAGTGTGTCGAGTTAGAAGCCGTAGCAGTTGCCAACTGGACAGGCTGTGGATACATCTTGGACAGGAGCAGTTGGGGGGAGGGAACAGCTACTAGCGTAGGGGCTACTTTTATTTTATACACATTTGGGAGATAGTGTCTCGGATGAGCGCTACGTGTTACCCGGCCGATAGTGTCTCGGATGAGCGCTACTTGTTGGCCACTCTTTATTACTTGCTTACGACAGCCCATGCGTAGAACTTTGTCCTCTAAAGTGCATCTCACATAGACGGTTAGGAGATCTCGTAGAGTCATAGTTGCATATTTTACACATTCAGTTACTTGGCATGTTTTCTGTATTTTGTTACGTCCCACTGAGGACCTGGTGATCTCTCCAGGATTAGACGAGCAGGACTATCCCGAGGAGTACGGTGCAGCATTGGATCCATCATACATCGGTGACGAGGCATCTCCTGCCCATACTTAGTTTTATCCTTTATTATCTGAGACCATGTATTGGACATCTTTTATCATCTTTCTTGTTGTTTGAGGAGGTTGGACTCCATTTAGTTGAGACTATTTTCCATAGCTGTTTGGGTGGGAATGTCTACCTGGCTATATTTTGATATCATCATTTATCTTATTTAGTGGACTTATTATATTCTCTGTGTTGAGCTGTGGATGAGATTTAGTTATATTATTGTGGCTTATCATGTACTACTATTACAGCTTATGTACCAATACGGGGATTACCATATATTGGTGTATTCATCGTATAGTGCAGCTGGCATGTCTACGTACTTAGTCCTACGTATTTTGGGACTAGGGCGTTACACAAGGTATCGTCCTCAGCAGCTGCCTGAACCTCCCCTGGGGTCCAGGTCGCGAGTGTCATCTAGGCAAACTCCAAGTAAGGGGGTGCAGGGTTCCTCATCATCCTCTGTAAAATTTTCAACAGGTCTAATCAGGACGGGAGCGAGCACAAAACATCTTACGCAGTTCATATCATGTTAGGAAATATAAAGCATGCAATAGAGTAAGGTACAGGAAACGCTGAAAGAAGAATGTATATGAAAACTGCAGAAATTTGATAATGGAAAATATCTATATATGATAAGTAAGAACTGTAAGCAACATGTGATTTAGAGCACAATATGGTTATGTAAACGGGTTAGGTTATACAATAAAATAGGACTCCTTTGTACGTGGGTGTACAGTGGACATATACAGTAGGATTGATCACATAACCATTTCTACTCTCCCTCCCCAATCAATACACAAGGATCCAATTCAGTTACGTTACCTTATACAATGGCTTGTACAATGGCTCAATGTGATAATGAGAGTACAATATGCACAATGAGTGTACAATGATAAGGGTATTCAATAAATACAATATGTAAGTAAAATGCACATCACAATATGTATTTAGTGAATACAAGGAGATAACATCTCAGAAGAAGATCCATATAGTACCAATCCGTGATAATGATCGTGTCAGCATTAAGTATAGTAATCTAGAGCAAGAATATAAATCCAGACAAGTATGAAACGGTCAGAGAATGTACTCACCTTGTATCTTAATGTCTGAAGTAAATGTACTGTCCGAGATGAGATACCTGACTCCTAGTTAGATCAACACAAGTCAAGATGTATACAGAGGGTGATATATGGAATGTACAATGCATCTACATGCTGTCTAGGTCAAACTAGAGTAAAGTCAACACTTGGTCAACTCTAGTCAACCACACTAGTCAAACTAGGTCAAGTCCTAGCCCAAACAAGTCTAACAAGTCTCACTAGGCCTAACCAAGCCTAGTCTAGCAATCAAATACAAGCACAAGCCAAACCAAGCTAAGCTAATCACACATAATATATATATGGAGAGAATAGGAGTGAGTGAACATGTAGGAAAAGCCAAGTGCAATATGCATCAATGTGAACCAGTGTCATAGTGATAGTGTCAACATAGTGTCATAGCAATGTGTAGGGACATAGTGTAAGGGGTACGTGAGGTAATATAGGATTTGTTAACATTGAGCATTGCATCACTTACATACAACTTGCATTTTACCTTCATTCATTCATTCATTCATTCATAATACATTGTAT
>JANAVB010028643.1:0-10000 GCA_029216955.1 Iris pallida
CTATTCATCGTCCCTGCCAAAATCAGGACAGATGAACATAGAAATGGCCAAAAATACTTTTGGCCATAACTTCCTCAAAATAAGTCGAAATCCAACTTTTCAAAGGTCTATTTTGGGTTAAATCAAATTCTCTACAACATGGAACAATCAAAACATAAAAATAATGAAGTTTAATAGATCAAAAGCCAAGAAAACCAAAAATAATATAAACTTAGATCTACAAGAAAATATCCATCAAAATAAAAATGCCAAGTTCTAAAGTATCTTAGAATCTCGCGAGAAAGATAATAGAAACAAAAAATGGAGTTTCTCCATGAAGCAAGTTGCACTTGCCTAAGCTTCTCTTGGTAGGTGGAGAAGTTAAGAGGAAGAAGATGAAGAAATAAATGAAGAGTAAAGATGAGAAAGAAAGGGAGTTGGGTTTTAAATAATGATGGTGGTAGGTAGGAGTTTTCTTTTGGTTCATGATGAACCCAAAAGCAAACCAAACCAAGCTAAACCGAACCAAGCTAAGCCATAACCAATGAAATACCAAAATAACCATGCCAATGCAACATGCTAAAAATAAAATCATGACTAGCTAACCATGACTAATAAAAATACGGACCCAAAATATGTACACGTATACGAAAATATGTAACACGGATTTCGAGGTTGACAACTCTACCCACCTTAAAAGAATTCCGTCCTCGAAATTTAATTAAAGAGGCTAGAGGTGTCGGGACAAGTTACACTAGCAGATGCAATCTACAGCTAAGCAATCAATCAAGCAATCAAATATGCAAGCAAGGATTCGAAGTATAAGGCATAAGAAAGATATTATACCTCACGAGTCAAACAGGTCGGGATATCGCGATCGGATATCATCCTCACGCTCCCACGTTGACTCACCCAAAGAGTGATGACCCCAAGCAACTCGGACTAACTTGATAGTCTTGTTCTTGAGTGTCTTCTCTCTTCGATCCAATATAGACACGGGCCTCTCCTCATACGAAAGGTTGGTACCAACAACCAATTCCGAATGATCCAGGATGTAGCTGGTCCGGGATATACCGTCGCAGTTGGGATACATGGAACACATCATGCACCTCACGCAACGACGGCGGAGAGCGAGACGATAGATACATCGCCTACTCGCTGTAGAATATCGAACGACCCTATATACCTAGGACTAAGCTTTCCTCGCACGTCAAAACGAATGACGCCACGGTTAGGCAAAATCCTCAGGAATATATGGTCACCGACAGAAAACTCAAGAGGACGCCGATGAAATTGGCCCAATGACGCTAGCGATCTTGGGCAACTCGAAGATGATCTCTGACTCTCCTGACCACCTCAACGGTCTGAGCAATCATTTCTGGACCGAGCATCTGCCTCTCTCCTACATCGTCCCATGCTAGCGGGGATCGGCACTTCCTACCATACAGTGCCTCGAACGGTGCCATCTGGATGCTGGCCTGGAAACTGTTGTTGTACGAGAACTCCACCAGGTGCAGGTGATCTTTCCACGAACCACCGAAGTCGAGCGTACAAGATCTCAACATATCTTCGAGAGTCTGGATCGTGCGTTCTGACTGGCCATCTGTGGGTGATATGCTGAGGTGAACTGGAGGCGAGTCCCCAAACTCTCTTGTAGGCTACGCCAAAAGTGCGACATAAATCTGGAATCTCCGTCCGAGGTGATACTGACTGGTATACCGTACAATCTGACAATCTGTCGGAGATCTCTCATAGCTGAGCCGTCGACTGACCAACTCTGAACCGGAGAAAGTGAGCCACCTTCGTGAGCCTGTCTATGACAACCCAAATAGCGTCTCTGCCAGCCGGGGATCTAGGCAATCCAGTCACAAAATCCATGGTTATATGCTCCCATTTCCACTCTGGAATTGGCAATGGTTGAAGTAGTCCACTGGTGTCTGATGTTCAGCCTTAACTTGTTGGCAGACTAAACAACGAGAGACAAACCGAGCTATCTCCCTCTTCATGCCATTCCACCAAAAGTGCTGGCGGATATCACGGTACATCTTCATGTCACCGGGATGAATGGAATACTGCAAACTGTGGACATCTGCCATGATCTCCTGTCTGATATCTCCATTGGGTACACAAAGACACTTTCCATGTCGAAGTGTACCATCTTTATGGATACATAACTCTGGTCTTCGTCCTGCCTCACACTCTGCTCTGAGTCGCTAAAGCTTGGAATCTGCCGACTGCGCCATCTGGATCCTCTCGACTATGCTGGACTGAACCTGCATGCTGGCTATCAATGCCACATTGGTAGGAAGGATAACTTCTATTTCCATCTTCTGAAGATCGGCTAACAGCTCTGGTTGTGCTGTTAGGAAATAAACTCCGGCTCTCCTGCTCAATGCATCTGCAATAACGTTGGCCTTCCCAGGATGATACTGCAGGTTGACATCATAATCCACAAGTAGCTCCAGCCACCTCCTCTGACGCATGTTGAGATCCTTTTGTGTGAAAACATACTTCAGGCTCTTGTGGTCGGTGAAAATTTCCACCCTATCTCCATACAAGTAGTGCCTCCATAACTTAAGTGCAAACACTACTGCTGCCAGTTCCAAGTCATGGGTTGGGTAATTCCTCTCATGATCACGAAGTTATCATGACGCATATGCTATTACCTTCCCATGCTGCATCAGAACACATCCTAAACCTCTGCCCGAAGCATCATAATACACTGAGAATCCTCCAGTTCCATCTGGAAGCGTGAGAATAGGAGCCGTCATCAAGCCTCGCTTCAATCTCTCAAAAGAATTCTGGCACTCTGCTGTCCAAGCAAACTGCACATCCTTGCGGGTCAACTGGATCAATGGTGCTGAAATCCGAGCAAAGTTTGAAACAAATCGTCGGTAGTAACCGGCCAATCCAAGAAAACTATGGACTTCTGCCACTGTGCTAGGTACCGACCACGTTTCAATGGCCACGATCTTCTGGGGATCCACTTCAACCCCTCCTCGGGTGAAGATATGGCCCAAGTATGAAATGCGATCGAGCCAGAACTCGTATTTACTAAACTTGGCATACAACTGGTGCTGTCTAAGAATCTGGAGGACAACTCGGAGATGCTGCTCATGCTCCGCTTCACTCTAGCTGTAGACCAGGATGTTTTCTAGGAACACAATCACGAACTGATCCAAATAAGACATGAAGATACGATTCATGAGGTCCATGAATACGGCTGGCGCATTGGTTGCTCCAAATGGCATAACAAGGAACTTTTAATGCCCATACCTCGATCTGAACGCTGTCTTCGGGATGTCCTGCTCTATGACTCTGATCTGGTGGTATCCTGACCGCAAGTCAATCTTCGAAAATATTGACACCCCCTTTGAGTTGATCAAACAAGTCATCTATCCTTGGGAGAGGGTATCTGTTCTTGATTGTCACTGAGTTCAAGGTACGATAATCAACACACAATCTGGACGTACCATCCTTCTTTTTTACAAGAAGCATCGGGGCTCCCCAAGGTGATCCACTAGCACGAATGAACCCCTTGGTTCTGAGTTCTTCAATCATCTTGTACAATATCTCTAGCTCTGACGGTACCATCCTGTAGACTCTCTCTGACACTGGGGCTATCCCGGGAATCAAGTCGATGGTAAACTCGATTTCTCGCTTCGGCGACATTCCTGGAAGCTCTTCTGGGAAAACATCTGGAAACTCCTCGACTATCCGAGGCAACTGCACTGCTGCTACTGCCATCCGCAATAATGGAGGAGAAGGTTCAACCTCGCCTCGGGAGAAGGAAAACTCCGGCTCTCCTGGAATGCTAAAAAACAACCCTGCTAATGTGGCAGTCTATCCTAGCATACTGGTCCCTCAACCAATCCATTCCTAAGACCACATCATAATCGGCCATCGGGAACTCTATCAATCTAGCGGGAAATTCTCTACCGCTAACTACGATCCGACACGAGGAAAACATTCTATCTACTTTCACAAGTCCGTTACCAGTAAGTATATTGAGCATTACTGATAATGACTCGGGCTTCAGTCCTACCCGTGTCATGAATCGTACAGACATAAATGAATACGATGCACCAGAGTCAAATAATACTGAAGCTGGAAAGGTGTTGACAAAATAGTACCTGTCACTACCTCACCTGGTGCTATTCCTTCTTCTCCCATGGTCAAGGCCAGCACTTGACCATGTCCTCTGGGTGCGGGTCCCCTCTGCTGAAAATTCCTCTGTCTACTCTAGATCAGGGCTTGGGCCTGAGCATACTGTTGCGGTCTCTGCTGCTGGAATGCCTGGGCCTGCGTCGGCAATGGCCTAGGGAACGGGTACTGCAGCTGCTGCTGCTGCTGGACTCGTGCTGGTCCTCTAACTGAAGGACTAGAGAAGGCCGATTAACTCCCCCTGTTCGGGGCAATTCCCAACCTGTGGTCCGTGGTACCACAAACCAAGCACAAACCCTGTGTTCTGCGACACTCTGATACCACATGCCCTGTCTTCCCGTAGTGTGAACATCCCACTGCGGAAGACTGCTTCTGCTTCTGCTGCTGAGAGTGCGTCGGGGTGGAATGCCGAACCGACGTCACTGAGGTCGTCCGCCTCGGAGCTCCAATGGTCAAAAGTCCTAGCTGTCGGGATTGGTGCTGATGACTGATTCATCTGACCGTAGGATCGCTTCCGACCTCCGGTCCTATCCATGATCCTCTGTGAGGTATATTCATGCCTCCGGGCTGCCCTCAGTACTGCATCAAAGGTCTGATGCTCAAACTGTTCCACCGCCAACAAAATCTCTAGGTGGAGCCCCTGCTGGAACCGCTGGGCTCTATCGAACTCGGTCGCCACCAAGGTAGGAGCAAACCGACTAAGCCTGGAGAACTCGACCGTATATCCATCGACCGTCCTGCCCATCTGCTTCAGATTGGTGAACCTCGTCTGTAGATCGTACCGAGCTACAGCATCAAAATATTTGGTCTGGAATCTCTTTCTGAATACTTGCCCAGGCAATAGGGGCCACTAATCTAATGGCCTGTACCACCCACCAGCTGCGGGCAAGATCTAGTAAATGCAGGCACACTACGGCCACCTTCTCGTTCTCTGGAGTCCTGGCTGCTTCTAGAATCACCTCTGTGTCCTGAAGCCATGCATCTGCAGCGATCGCATCTTCACTGCCGTCGAAGAAGGGAGGGTTCAAGCGCTTGAAACTGTTGGCCTTGTTATTACCCTGATGACCTCCTCTGGTCAAAGTGTCTGCCACCGCCTGGTGTAAGGTATCTCCTCGTCGATCCTGAGAGGCTAATAGTGACCTGATGAGACCCACCAAAGTGCCATCATCAGGCTCCGCAGGCTGGACGGGCTGAACTGGAGGCTCTCCTCCGGTAGGCATGACTCTGGAGGCTACTCTCGAATGTTGGGCTTGATCTCCAGGTTGCTGCTGGTCCGCGGGAGGTGCTCCGCCTTGCTGATCGGCTGGTCCAGGAACAATACCGCTGAAGAAGATGACATGGAGAACAATAAGGAAGGACCAGGACAGATCAACGATACAAGCATATGATCAGGTCAAGATTCTCAAGGATTTGAAGATACGAGCAAAGATCAAGGCGAATACTGATTGAGACATCTATTCGGTATCATATATCTTGATTTATAAGACCTGCATGGGCCACCACTTAAACCATGTAACGCCCCAGAACCAGAATACTGGAGAGCAGGGGCGTACATAGCCAGCTACGTATATTAAAGTACAACCCACCTCGCTATACGGTCACGGCTATCTAGATACATGAGGGTTTAACTACAAGCCAACAGTCTCCTATAGTCATGAACAAGCCTATTGTCTCAATCTCAAGCAAGCAATAATAGTTACAAGACGTCAGAGCACCAAATATATAATTGCAAGGCATCCCATACATTACATATTGGATGATCATGAAGCTAGTCGTACAAAATGTCAAGACTAGCAAGAGTTCAGTCATACATGATCAACCCTAGGATCTGTCAATCATGTTACAACCCGTAGATAGACAGTAATTAAAGGTGCAATACGAGCTAACACGTGCTCGCCGGCTAAACGCCTCAAAAGAATAATTTTTACAATAAAATGGGAGGACAAAAGAAATCCACTCGTTGTCAGGGTTACGCCTGGTGGTCACCATCTGGCTGGAAGACAGGAGGATCCGTTGGTGATGCTCCGATATCTGGCCACACAAAACCAGCTGGGTCAGACCCCAGAAAGAGCAAGTGCCACAAAGGAGGCTTCACTTAGGAAATAAAACCAGCATATCACAATAGAATATTAAAGATAATAAATAAAGAACTGATAATAATAGAGATAACAACAGTAAATTGAGTACGAGGAAACCATTCAAGTAGCCAGTTCACAACCCTTAAACCAAACAAGGACTGGGGTTGCAGCCCTCACCTGAATAGAAACCCGTCTCAAATACTATTGGTACAGTGAAGACAATAAACGAAGAGAGGACACAGAACTGCTCCGGGAGCCAGGTTACAACCTTTAAACCAAACAAGGATCGGGGTTGTCATCCTTCGCCTGAACAGAACTGGACCCCTGATCTTTATTGCTAAGGCCAGTATAAATAATCATGGTATTAAGGTAAGGTAAAACATGACGAACATGACATAGGGTTGAAATAAGACAATGAACGAAGAGAGGACACAGAACTGCTCAGGGAGCCAGGTTACAACCCTTAAACCAAACAAGGACCGGGGTTGTAACCCTTCGCCTGAATAGAACTGGACCCCCGATCGTTATTATTAAGGCAAGCATCAATAATCATGTCATGTCACAATCTTGCACAGGATCAGGATAAGACTAAGCTGGAATAAACCCCATCCAATCAATCACGGCCAATCAAGAGTACGACTTGATACTTTTAACTAACTAGGGTTATCACAGGCCTAGTTACTAGCAAGATGCAATGAGATTATCCCAACAGCCACGAGCCCTGCAGACCATCCGGTTATCCAGGTCGAATGTCCGTTAATGAAGGATGCAACACGTGATAGTGTGCTGGAAATGTGCCCTACTCGTCGGTAGGCTACAAGTCCACTTAGTGCGCCCAGATAACGGGATTGCCTGTAGCTGGGAAATCTCTTCATGACTACTAAATTATTCTAGTTTATTAGCCTTAGTCGATTACAGTGGGTACCCCTGACCGTGGTACTCAGGGATCCCCATCCTAGACATGATGCAAGACAGTGCCAGTTTATTTGTACAAACATAATCCCCCATGGTGTCCAGGTCGTTCCTATTTGTCATGTCAGGCTAGCTGTCGTAACATCATGTCGAGATATATACTGTCAGTTTACTTGTCAAGAGTGCGCCACAGTGGGCCACTATTGTGTTCTATTCTTACATTATCATGAATAAGAAAACTTGCATAAAATAACTAAAAACATATTCTTGAAGCCAAAGAAAAGATCTACAACTTTCATGTTGGGAGTTGGGAGAAATTCTGGCCACAATTCAGCCAAATAGGACTTAAAACAGTCAAAAACAGCCTAAAATAGGCCCTATGCGGCATTCTGCGGCACTATTCATTCCTGCGGCACTATTTATGCTCATGCGGCTGCGGCACTATTCATGCGGCTGTGGTACTATTCATGCGGCTGCGGTACTATTCACGCTTATGCGGCTGAGGCACTATTCATGCAGCTGCGGTACTATTCCTGCTCATACGGCTGCGTACTATTCATTCCTGCGGCTGCGGTACTATTTATGCTCATGCGGCTGCGGCACTATTCATGCGGCTGCGGTACTATTCATGCTCATGGCGGCTGCGGTACTATTCATTCCTGCGGCTGCGGTACTATTCATGCTCATGCGGCTGTGACACTATTCATGCGGCTACGGTACTATTCATGCTCATGCGGCTGCAACACTATTCATTTTGGCGGCTGCGGTACTATTCATGCTCATACGGCTGTGGCACTATTCATTGCGACTGCGGTACTATTCGTGCTCATGCGGCTGCGGTACTATTCATACGGCTACGGTACTATTCATGCGCTGCGGTACTATTCATGCTCATGCGGCTGCGACACTATTCATGCGGCTGCGGTACAATTCATGCTCATGGGGCTGCGGCTCTATTTATTCCTGCGGCTGCGGTACTATTCTTGCGGCACTATTCATCGTCCCTGCCAAAATCAGGATAGAGGAACATAGAAATGGCCAAAAATACTTTTGGACATAACTTCCTCAAAACAAGTCGAAATCCAACTTTTCAAAGGTCTATTTGGGTAAAATCGAATTCTCTACAACATGGAACAATCAAAACATAAAAATAATGAGTTTAATAGATCAAAACCCAAGAAAATCGAAAATAATATAAACTTAGATCTACAAGAAAATATCCATCAAAATAAAAAATGCCAAGTTCCAAAGTATCTTAGAATCTCTCGAGGAAGACAATAGGACAACAAAAGTGGAGTTTCTCCATGAAACGAGTTGCACTTGCCTAAGCTTCTCTTGGTAGGTGGAGAAGTTAAGAGGAAGAAGATGAAGAAATAAATGAAGAGTAAAGATGAGAGAGAAAGGGGGTTGGGTTTTAAATGATGATGGTGGTAGTAGGTGGAGGTTTTCTTTTGGTTCATGATGAACCAAAAAGCAAACCAAACCAGGCTAAACCAAACCAAGCTAAGCCATAACCAATGAAATGTCAAAATAACCATGCCAATGCAACATGCTAAAATAAAATCATGACTAGCTAACCATGACTAATAAAAATACGGACCCAAAATATGTACACGTATACGAAAATACGTAGCACGGATTTCGAGGGTGACAGGATTCGAGCCCTTCTCCTGTAGATTCCGTCACAGATTCCTTAGGGGGGATAAGGATGGAGTCGTCCGTGTAGCCAATCTAAACTCCTTCCGATTGGAGGAGGAATCCTACGACGATAACCTGTAGTCCTCTTTGAGCTTGTTCTTGCCCTACGATAGTAAGGGCTTCTACAATATTGACTTCATGGGATGGATGAACCTCGTGGGTCTCCTCAGCGTCCTCCGAAGAAGGGAAGTCCGGCTCGGGGGCCACTGAAGGGTCTCCAAGAGAAGCTATCTCAAGGGCGGGTTCAGTCTCTTCCACGACGAGGGCGTTAAACTGATTGGAGAGGGTCAGAGCTGGAGTGCGGTAGGGTATCACCGATTTGTCCGTCGATGCTCCTTTGTCAGTTTTGCCTTCACTGGATTAAAATCTGGTGTGGGTGTTCGGTAGTGGGAGTAGGGGGGATCGGGTCAGTGATTGTTGTAATTGACGAGTGCATTAAAATATTGAGCTAAAATTTTGAGATTACTTTGTAATGTGCTAAAAAAAATTATCTGGAGAGCTACTAATTTTTTGTAGAGTTTTAAAGTTATGATTGATTATGGATATTTTATATATAGATTCATGATTTATGAACTCTTGAATTTGAAAGTTGAATTGAAAATATAAAATTTTGAAAAAGTCAGTAGTAACATGATAAAAATTTGCTTTGATATTTATAAAAGTGATTTTTTTCATGGTAAATTTGAACGGCTTGGAGTGAATACAAATTTTGGTGGTTTATTTTTGAAAATTTTATTAAGAAAGTCTTGGAGTAAACTTGAGTTAAAATCTTAATGGTAGGCCATCAAGATAGCTCTAGTAAGATAGATGTACTCCACACTAATTGCCATATCACTCATGACCATGATAGTGTAACACAAGTGTTGTTAGTCATTACCAAACTATGCGACTGTATCCCAATATTGACTTACTCGACCTTTCCTCGTGACCTACTAACCGTTTACGGATTGAATAACGAATTGATCGCTCCTTGACTGTATTCATCTAGAAGACTATCTTCTCACTAGAACTGTGTTCCTAAATTATTATTTTACTGGATTCTTAATTAACTTTATCTCATGCTTTAACTTGACCTCCTTTATTTTTGTGCATAAATGGTCACCCCATAAACTCTCTCTTTCTATTTTGATCTTTTAGCGTCCTTTACCGTGACTTGGATATTTGGAGTA
>JANAVB010028643.1:15000-37808 GCA_029216955.1 Iris pallida
CAGCATTTTCTAGGCATATCTTATATTCCAAACTCATTTGTGATGTTTGTTGCAGCATCCGGTCATCTGCAGGATTTGGCTTTTCTTGCTTCGTTTATTTGTCTGTTCGAGCTACTGGATTATTCTCTTTTGCACATAACCTCAGGCAGATACCTTGCCATTATACTATTTATATCAGTCTGCATTTTATTATATATCACTGTTTATTATTTCTAGTTATTACAGTTCTTGATTTACTACATGCTCAGTAATTATTAGTTTACTTTGTTACTATCCTTTGATTGCATATGAACCTAGAGTTTGAGACTACCGTTTGTAGTGTATTGCATATGCCTCGACACAGTTGTACCATGAGGATGTATGAGACGAGTAGCATGTAGAGGTCCTTGTATGTAGGCTGATCCCCCATATGCATTCGTTAGGGCTAACTGCTAATAGAGGCATGTTAGAAGACTTAGCAGTTAGTAGAGGTATGTGAGACATAGATGTGACTCTGTTAGGCATTGGGTGGAAAGAACAATTCCTTAATATTTGGGTCCCTTATGCACTTTCCTATTACTGATCCTGCTAGCCTCTAACATTCGAAGGATGTTATGCTTTGAGGTCCCTGGTATCCTGATGGGACCATACCTGAGATTACTGCTCCTGAGCCAGATGCCCATGCGTTGGAGGTTTATTCTTAACTGCATGAACACAGTATGGTTAGATTACCTTATTGTTGTCTTGTCACTTATTTTCTTTATGGCATATTTTGTATTCAGTATTTATGGCATGTTCTTCCTGTATCTTGTTACGTCCCTCTGGGGACCTGGTTATCTCTCCAGGTATGTGCTTCTGTGATATTGCAGGTGTTCTAGCCGAGGCCGTGATCTTCTCTATCCGTTCGAAGATGATTGTCCTTGGCTCGTCTTGTTACTTCATCTATTCATTCTTGTATATTTTATTTGAGATAGTTGATAGTGGACCTTGTCTCCGCCCAACTTTTGTACAAATTATAATTCTATGTTGATTCCTATTTTATATTGGTTCTTTTATTGTGGATGAGATTAGTATCATGGATTACTGCATTTCACAGCTTATGTGTATATACGATGGTTCCATATATTGGAGTATACTTCGTATGTATGCAGCTGGCATGGATATGTACCTAGTCCTAAGTATTTTGGGACTGGGCGTTACACCCAGTACCAGATAGGCATGGATTAATCCTTAAGATTAGCTTGTGGTAGTCCCTAATACCTAATGGATTTTGATATGTTCCTAGAGAACAGCTACTTAGGAATGGGGAGGACCAATACCTAAGCGAGTCTATGAGCCATAGTCTGTTAGGTTGTACTCCACACACCCTGGCAAGGTATCCCTACACCATCACTTTGGGGTTATGCACATATAGGAAGAACACCTGACATTTAAGGATATCCTAACATATCAGGTTTCCTTAACCTAAGAGTTTCCCTAGAATTTCTTAAACATTGTAGGTAACCCTCTTCCAGATCAATACTGACAGGGTTCCCTTTGATAACCATTGGGTAATGACAGGGAACTTATCCTTTAAACATACTCAAGGCAAACATGTGTGGATTTTTTCTGATACCCTAGGATAGGACCCTAGCACCCACAGATACTGGCACAGGGAAGTTTGTATCCTTTGATACAGACTTAGAAACATTTCCTAGTACCTAGCAGATACTGATAGGTAAAACCCTTTTTGTCATTAATAACAAGGATACTGATAAAGGGGCTTCCTTTGTGTCTTTTCCATACTGATGTATGAGTGTCCCTTTCATCCAATGCATAGTAACAGGCTAGCCTTCTTTGTATGCCAAGGATACTGCCATGATCTCTCTGTTAACCATTAGATAGGGACATATGACCTACACTTTTCATTCAACTGAGTATTGCCATTAAGAATGACCAATAACCTTTCATATGTAACCAAAGGATCCTGATCTCGGGACTTTCCTTGTGCCAGCCATTTGTACCAATTGGCACTGGACTTAGAGTTTATCTGGTATCAATACACCCACACAAGGCTGCCTAGCATCAAGCTAAACACTTAAGTAACATCTTAGATACTGGCATCATGTTCAACTCTGGAAACTTGAGTCCACAACAAGTATCGGGTATGCTACCAGATACATGATTTGGACTGGTGTATCAGACCAATAGGACAGTGGCACCACTCATATACACATGTAACAGAACTGGTTAGAGGGCAGGGACTACCTACACTCGAATACAAATGCAACTAGGATAAACCAAGTGCGTGTCCTTGCAGCGAATGTGAACCTAAGTTGAAGTAAGCCAAATGGCCGAGCAAACTAGAGGGCAGGTAGGGGACTGTGATGAATACCCAAGTAGGACTTCTTATGGATGAGTCATACCAAGGGTGGGTGAAACAGTTGCCTGAGGTAACACACATAAGTACACCACAATGGTCAATTTAGGCAACAAAGTTAGAGGATTGTTAGAACTGTGATTAACTTCCTAACTGAGAAAAAGAGCATTAAATAGGAAAAGAGGATAGGCAACCAGGTTTACCAATTATTAGGTGGGGTTTCACAATTAAGTCCAACTGGTAAAGTGTTAGAAAGGGATTCATGAGTTAAGCACAGAATGGAATCAAGGCACTAGACCAGATAATATCAGCTATAGGAAAACCTTACCAAATGAAGGCACTAAGTTAGGACTCTAGGAGATAATTTAGATAAGAATACTTTTGATTCATTATTAGTATAAATGACATTGTAAATTCTTTAAATAGGATCTTGCACTTTGACTCAGACTTGACCGTGCCAACAGCTCAGGACCACAGGCAAGTATACCTTGTCTCCCACTACAGTTTTATTTACATGCATTACATTTCACTATCCAGTCTTTTGATTGTTATGGACACATGCTATTCATATTATATACTGTTGAATCATTTCATTAATATATATAGTCGTGATCATGTTTGGCCTTGTAGTTCACATCTGGAGTTGTTCTCACCAGTACCTTGCTTGAGTTGTGTCATAGAACGAGTGCGTGTAGTTGAACTGCTAAGTCTTTGTTATCGTTTACACAACCAGAGAGTCCACATTCGGGATAAGGGTTGACCAGTGCACCAGAGAGTCCACACTCGAGATGAGGGTGTTTATCGTGTTCATTGGCACCAGAGAGTCCACACTCGGGACGAGGTGTTTGCCTTGAGCTAACCAGAGAGTCCACACTCGTGACGAGGGTTAGTGCTTAGTTCAAACCCGTAAGTCCACACTCGGGATGAGGGTTTGGTTTTTCATTGATCTCGTGTTCATTG
This sequence comes from Iris pallida, assembly GCA_029216955.1. Lineage (NCBI taxonomy): Eukaryota > Viridiplantae > Streptophyta > Magnoliopsida > Asparagales > Iridaceae > Iris > Iris pallida. The sequence continues at coordinate 18,299 of JANAVB010028643.1, forward strand.
TTCATCCGACAGTTCATTTATGCGTAGTTTATTCTAGTGTCGGTGTTCATAGCCACTTGTCGTATTCTGTCTTTCTTGCTTAATTTCTTACGTATGATAAAACTGTTAGATAGACATGTTTATATATCTTGCTAGTCCTCTAAGGACCTGATGATCTCTTCAGGTTTAGCCGAGGTTGAGTCAGGAACAGACGAGAGGGTTTGAGTCAGCATCAGACCACGATGCCTTGTAGTTGAGGTTGTCTTGATTAGCAGTTTACACCAAATTAGTTTATTTTATGTATTTCTCTATTTTCATCTAATGGTAGTAGATTTGTGTCCACCGGACGTGACTTGATTTTGGAAACATTCAGTCTATCTTCTCTATTGTTCAGTTTTATTGATATTTATTGATCTCAGATGATACTTTATTATTCTGTGGATGAGAAATAGACTGCCATGACTTGTGTTTATTAGACAGCGTTCTACCATCGATACTACAGCGTAGGCTGGGCTTGGACACGTCTTGTATCCAAAAAGTGGGTGCGGGTCGTGACAGTGTGGGACTTGTTTTCCAGTTCAATGAGGATGTGATTTGGGGGATCGAAAGTGAGATCGAGTTCCACACAAATCTTCGCATAGTGGGCTTTGGTCAGGTTGCTGGTTTCTGCTGCAGTAGCCACATAAGTTCCAAAGGAGTTGGCTATACGCCTAAGAGCTGTTGGGACAAAACAAATAAGGAAGAGGTTGGGGAGGGTCACCCAGACGGCTACTGACACTGAGTCTTCCTTAGTGTTGAAGCTCGATGACCATTTGATGAGCTTCATCTGATGGGAGTCCACCCTACTGGTCCTTTTGGACCACACTGACCTGTTGTCAATATCGAAGGAGAGATGTAGCAGGATATGCCTGGGGTCATGGGGGGCTACCCTGTATTCAGTACTGAGTTTCCAACTGGCAATAACCTTATGAACTCGAAAGAGTTTGGGGCAGCCAGAGGAAAATTTAAGGACGAAGGAGTCGGGGAAGGAGGTGGCCAGGGAGGTCAGTTCCTGGTCAAAAAATGGAACTGAAGGCATAGGGGATGCCATCGAATACTCAACATCAGGAAGGGGGATGTCAGGGAACAGTAGGCCCTGCTTGGCCGCCCTTTCCGGACGGAGCTTGTCGGCGTATGGAGGCATCGGACCGCTCGTTGAAGGAGGGGGTCCCTGGGAAACACAAGGGAGGACCAGGGAGGGTGGGGAGACTGCCGGCCGGGGGACCCGCTCCGGGTCGGGGAAGATAGCAATGAGGTCGGCGGGAAGAGAGCGACCAGAGGGGGGTGATGGAAGTCAACATAGAAGGGGTTGCACCAACCATAGCGGCCAGCTTATGTAGTGCGAACCCATATTTTGTGCTAACTACAGCAGCAGAATTGAGTGGTGGCCAGGTAGCACCGAGCCCATCTGGGGTGCGCTCAGGCCATTCAAGGACCCGGGTTGCGCCAGAGCTGGCTGATAAGGTTGTACCAACCCATGGGTTGTGCCAACCAAAGCAGTCAGTTGTGATTGGCCAGGGTGCGCTGAGCACATTCGGGTTATGCCAAGTCCATATGCGAACCCAGGATGCGCCATATCTGGCTGGTTATGTCACGCCAACAGTGGACACACATAAAAAGAAGAAGAAAACGTTGTTTTTTTATTGCGCAAGGTACCACAAATCGAGTACGTCTGAGAGATCTTGTGCTCAAATCGAGTACGTCTGAGAGATCCTGCGCTGAGGATCCCCGAGTATAAAAAAGAATTCTGGGGAATGGGACGATGAAGATCGAGCGACAGTTGCTCCTTTACTCCGTTGATACTCCGATTACAAAGTGGGAGAAAATCTAAGAAATTGCTAACTCTCGGCTCACTGGTAAGAAGTGCAGCAATTTGGCTCTTGAAAATGCTTTCCGTTCTTCTGTTTTGAAGAGGGTGAGGCCCCCCTTTTATAGTCATTCTCGAGCGGGAATGATGTTATGCGCCCACATGAGGAAACACGCTGGTTCTTATGTGGGTGCATATCCTGCTTTGGGCGCATAGGATGTAGGCGCATACAGGCTGCGAGATCGTAGGTTGGTCGTGGTATTGACGTGGCCGCATGCTTTGGTGCACGACTGCTTGTGGAGACTGACGTGGCCATGCGCTTCAGTGCACGTTTTGATCACGGCTTTAAATGAGTCAGGCTTGGGTGCATAGCCATGTCTCAGGCTATGCACCCTCCTTTTGTGGAAGCTAGTCTTGGGCGCATGAAGCTTTACTGACTGGGCGCATGGAGCTACACTTGACTGGGCGCATGGAGCTTCATTAAGTGGGCTCATGGAGTTACACTGTCTGGGTGCATGGAGCTACACTTGACTTGGGCGCATTGAGCTATATTTGCTGAAAAAATTTCATGCTTCTACAGGACCCCCTTCAATATTTTCGATACTTGAACAAGTTCAAAATGCTTTGAAAGAAACATGGATCTTCTTCTCGCGAGGCAATGGGCACATAACACGGCCCCCTCCTTGGGTGCATAGTATTTGGCCAGCCTGTCAGGGAGATACGACTGTTGAGATTTTCCTCGAAATTTGAACTGACAGATTCATCAGAACAGAATTTGAAGTGGTCCATCCTTTATACATCGTCCACGTCAGCAAGGGACAGTCGTTTATTATGCAGAGAGCTGATCCTTTACGTAGGCGCATAGGCTGTAGTGGGCACAAACAATGGGCGCATACAGCAGGCGGGCACATAGGAAGTGGCCCATGCCTATAAATAGACCATGGAGGAGAGAGAAATTTTATTATTCTTTCCTCTTTTAATTTTTCAGAAAACTCTTCATCTTCTTTCTTTGAGAACCATGTCTCCCAAGGCCGCCAAGAGATCTACGAAGGGCAAGAGGGCTGTGTCGAGTGACTCTCCTCCTGCGGCAGCGTCCTCGGCAGTCCAGGACCCAATTCTGGGTGAGGGTATGTTTCAAAAAATAAAGTCTCGAGCGTTAATTTGCGGCGCTCGGACTTCTTTTCTGCCTGGGCGCTTGCGCCTAGGGTAACATACTTCTGTGAGCGTTACTATGCGCCCACAGAAGTCATGCGCCAACACTGTGGTATGCTATGCGCCCACCTGTTGCCATATTATGCGCCCCTTTAAGCCATGGCATGTTATTCGCCCGCGTACTATCCGAGAGTCATGCGCCCATATGTCTTGTTTTGGGTGCATATCCCTTTGGGCGCATAAGAGTCTTCAGGACTTAGTTTTTTTCCTGTAGTTTTCTGAGTCTGACTGTCTTTCTGCCCTTGCAGTGAACATGTTTGTCCCAGAGCTTGGCGGTATCCCTTTCGGTTTCGCTTGCCACATTCTCGTTACGAGCCTTATAACTAACATAATCAGCGACGTTCAAGCAAAGATCAGTCATGATCAACCTACAAAGCGGGCGATCGCCCTTATTGAACATGAGAGAACCTTTCTGAAGCAGATGCTGATTGATGAGAAGCTCGGAGGGTCGCACTATTGGAAGAAGCCATACTTCCTATTTGGTGACCGTATAGGATTTAAGGACGACGTGACGATATGTCTGAAAGAGTCTTTGGTAACTGTGTTGAATGACCAAAGAATAGGGCTGCAATCATTGAACTGCCAATACCCTCTGTCGGTATTTGCTAATTTAGCTGTGCAGAGACAAATGAAATGGGACTTGACTCCAGAATTGCCTGGGGTTATTTCTGGCAAGATCCAGTTCAACTCTGGTGACCGAAAAAAGGACACATTTAAGTATGTCAAGGGTTCCACATCTTACTCCATGAGGGGGCTACAACTGGGTGTTGTACTGAACGATGTCCCGACTGATCTTCATCCCTATGCTACTGAGACTCTCACCAACTTGATGCTATTGAAAAGGGAGTCATATCCGGGAGGAAAAATGCGGCTGGAAGGCTAGAAACATCCTGTTTCATTCTGGAGTGACCTTACTGGATCGGTGCTCTCAACTTATGAAGCTACCCTAAAAGTTGTCAGTCTTTTCTATGTCGTGAGGGCCACTCAGTATGGCATCAAGGTTATTTGGACGATGTTCATCTCCTTGGCAGAGTTGTACAACCATCATACGTGCACCTTCTTTACTCCGGGCGAGGAGGTGGGCTTGGCTCTTTATGAGATGCAGGCAGTATCCAAGCTTCTCTGGGGAACGGAGCCGTATGCAGAATATATCTCCAGCGATGCAGAGATCTTAGATTTGGAGGAGGAGAGCTCTGATATGATGAATGTGTACAAAGAGTTACTTTGTTATTTTTCATCTGTCACCAGACTACGAAGAAGGGTAAGACCGAAGGGTCCAACCCGCATACAAAGTCTTGGGCCAACTATATTTTCACCAGAGGAGGGGGGAATGACCCAGTCTCCTTCTCATCGCCTAAGCCTTTGACAATTTCTGAAATAGATCGGCTGATGACAAGTCACAGAGTTGCAGATACCGAAGATAGGAACGATCCTGAGGAAAATTCCCTGATTTATCATTTCTTTAGACAAGACAAATTCAAGATGTCAAAAAAGGTGGTGTTTGCCGCTTTCCTAATGATTTAGCTTCGTAACTGCGTAGTCCCAGGCGGTTCAGGGACTATTGAGAGGATCAGCCGGGAGATGATACTTCCAGCTGTAAGGCTGGCCTTTGGACACCGTCTTGTATTGCTTCCTACGATGGTCAGTACCATCCAACGGGGTTTACGTTATTTTGTTGCGAACGCAATAACATCCGGGGGTAAGAAGGACTTCGCCAGGACTGAGCTACCCTTTCATTATCGGATGGGGTGGCTGATACTGTACTATCCCAAATTGATGAACGCTGGGCTGATGACAGATTCTTTGGCGGGAGATGCCGTCATTCGGAGGTACAAAGACGCTGATTGGACTATTACAGGGGTGCATGTTTGCAGGAGGGCTTTGAGTTTTCTGTAAAGTTATGAATTCTTTAGAGTATCGCCTCCATCTGGTAGTGATTGTGCGGGAGACACCCTAGTACATGAGGGAGCACTCACTACCTGCCTCCCTATTGGAGCAGTCCGTTGGCTCCAGTCCATTAGGCCTTTCCATCTGGTGCTTAGGAACAGGAATCACGCTTTCCTGGAGCCTTACTTGCCAAGCCGCTTTGTACGGCAATTCGCCTATAGCCAGCTTTTCTTGGGCAATCCTAGTCCTCATCTTCAGTCGATAGGGATTCTGATTGACGGGGCGCGTGCATGGTGCTACTATAATGCTGGATATACAGGGGCATGTTTTACCCTGCCCGAAGATAAACTCGACACTCATATGCTCTTTGCTGCTGCTAAGTTACATATCCAGGTCAATACATTTCTTTCTGGGTATGACCGTGAGCATAGTTTTGTATCGGGGACTAAGCTTGCCCCTACCCTTGCTGATATAGGACGAGCACGTACAATGGGGGGTAGCAGGAAGGAAGGTGTTGCGCCCACAATTGAACTAGCTGTAGTGCTGCAACAGAGAGTCATAGTTGAAAAGCCTGTCATTGCGGCGCCTCGAAGGAAGAACACTGAAGAACCTCTTTCTACCGTTCCTCACAAGAAGAAGGCTTCCACCGAGTCGGTGCCACAGCCAAAAAGGATGAAGGTGGTTGTTTTCCAGAGAAAGAAGGTTACGGACGTGGGTGCCGGCTCGTCTCCTCCCAGATGGTCTTCTCGGCAGACAGCATTGCAGGCCGTTGCCATTCGTGAGGTAGACCTTTTCCTAGACTCCGTAGCCGCTTTGATCAAACCTTTGGAAGTTTTCTCACATTTGCGTTTGTCCTTTGCACAGGACCCCAAAGTCGTGGCTGAGGTGTGTGCCTCCTCCTCTGAGGAGGTAGAGGTGGTGATAATGTCCCCTGCTCATCCTCGATTATTGGATGAGGGCGGGTCTTCTTCGGCTGTAAGACCTGAGCGACAGGGTGAGCAGGGGGAAGGCCCAGACCCTGATAGTGGTCAGAAGATCAGTTTCTCCTATGACATATCTATGGAAGATATGTCTGCAATAGGAGCTGCGATGAAAGAGCTGGACGAGATCCAAGTCCAATCAGCTTATCCTCCTGCGGGTACGTTGCCTTTACGCCTCTCTTCGAATGAGATCTTTAGACTTTGATTTTGCGTGCTCCTCGTGAGGCTGACCACGTCTATGTGTTCCCTTGTAGACAAGGAGAAAAAACCCCTTATGGAGATAGTCTCTGCGATTAGGAGAGGGACAGAAGTTGTTCCTGGCCCCTTCAAATGCTACTGTGGAAGGAGCTATTAGTGAGCCGGCATTAGCTTCAGAAAGCACGGTCGAGCAGCCTGCTGAGGGGGTTGTTGCTGACTCCGCTCATGTTCCGAATGAGCTTGTGGAAGAAACTAGGCCCGATACTGCTCTGGGCCTTGACATTATTCTCCTTGAACAGTCCGGGTCTGCTCTTGGTTTCCCTGAAACCAAGGTTGACAGCGTAGCCCAAGTTGGAGTTGAGCAAGCCGAAGGTACGAATTTACAACCTTTTCGTATCTCCTTCCGTCTTTTCGGTTAATGATGTATATTGTATTCTTTGTCAGGTTCGGCTTCTTGTCAGGCGTTCCCTTCGGAAGTGGAAGAAACTCTCCAAGCTTCTTCTCCGACAACCTCCACCGAAGATGAGGAGATGGCTCAGAAAGTCGTCAGAGCTTTCTACTCGGTGTTGAAGGTGAAACTTCCTAGAGTCTTGAATCGGAACGCTGCCTTCAGTCCTGTGAAGGATGTTACCGAATGTCAGGTAGCAGCCCTCGAGAGCATAGCTGGCTATGAGGAGCGGGCCAACACTTTGAGGAAAGTTCTAACGACCTGGAGGGTCAAGTGGCCAGGTTCCGGGATGCCAAACAGCGGAGCTCGACGTAACTGTTCCGTATAGAGGACGAGACTTTGATGACAGCTCTTGCGGAGGAGAAGGCTACCTTTCAAACAGGAAAAGACACCCTTGTTCAAGAGATTGGCGAGCTGGCTGACCAATATAGCCAGTTCAACGCTACAAGTGAGGTACGTGCTGCCTCGAAGAACAGGCTGGCTATGCAAATTAATGAGAAGCACCATTACATTGTGCAAATCAGGAACAAGATCGCCCAGTTGGAAGCTAACTTGAGGGCGACGTCATCTGAACAAGATTATCTGTCCCAGGCTGCCATGACTGCCATCGCTTCTGCCCGTTTAGAAGAGCAGCTGGCGAGTTTGAAGGAAAAGCATCAGAGTCTGATCCGCTTTGAAGATAAAGCCGCTCGCCAAGAAGAGGCACGGCACCGAGCTGTTGTGAAATCTGAAGCCGAGATGGTTCATCTGAGGGACAGCATAAACCGCCTGTGTATCCCGTAGATTTTTGTAATTCTTTTTTTTTGGCTGTCACGGCTCTTATACCTTCTTTTCTGTCTTTTGATAGACGTTTAAGTACTGAATAAAGAATCTTTTCAGAAGTGAATGTGGTTTTGTGAAATATCGATGCTAGAGGTAATGTGGACGTAGCAAAGATATTTCTAATGGGTATTCCGCTGGAGAAATTTTATATGGACCTAATATCTGTTTTATATCGAATGATTCGAATATAGATAATAAGTTGAATGAAGGTGCTAGTAGTGGTAATATGGACGTAATAGCAGAGGATGTTCTATATCTGACCAGAGGTAATATGGACGTGGAAAGATATATAGCATTAGGGAGGAGTGGATAGTTCAGAGGTAGTGTGGACATGACTATCTTTGATGAATGCTTTGCTCAGAGGTTATGTGGACGTAGCAAAACATTTGATCATTCCGCTGGGGAGATAATTATCGAAAAACAATTCAGAGGTAATAGGGACATGATTTGTTTTTGTCAAACCAAGTTTGGACGGAGTCAAAAAAGGAAATGATTCCACTGGGGAAATATTTAGAGGACCTATTATCCAGGGCGTATTCAAGACTCTTGAAATACGGATATAGTTAGATAGTTTTTTTGAATATAAACATCACACTGTATTTATATGACTGAATATATGTGAACGAAAAGAGGTTACACATAGTATTTCTTCAGGAACTTGTCGTTGATAGGCATCATGAGCAAGTCACCGTCAGGTTTGGTCAGCTGGTACACACCGTTAGAATACCTCGATTCTATGACGAAAGGACCTTCCTATTTAGGCTGGAATTTCCCTTTTATTTTGTATCATGACCATCGGTCTTCTCACTGCTAGGACCAGATCGCCGACTTGGAAGATCCTTTCCTTCACTATTTTATTGATGGCTCTGGAAAGGTGTGTTTGTTATAACTCAATGCGCTGCTGTGCTAACAAGCATTTTTCATCTAATGCTTCGAGCTCTTGGAGTCGCAGACGGAAGCTTTCTTCAGTAGTCAGCTCGCTGGCTAGGGCTGCCCGAAGAGAAGAATCTGGATTTCCACGAAAAGAACTGCTTCGCTCCCATAAACCAGAGAGAATAGCGTACTGCCTGTTGGAGTTTGAACCGTTGTACGATAGGCCCATAGGTACATTTACCGAGCTTCTCGTTCCAATCGTGCTTATTTGAAGACACGAACTTCTTGAGAAGTGTTATGATGGTTTTGTTGAAGGCTTCTGCTAGCCCGTTAGCCGCTAGATTGTAGGCAATAGAGGCTACGTTCTGGATTCGATTCTTATCGCAGAACCGATAGAATGTATGGCTTGCGAACTGTTGACCATTGTCATGGATGATCCTGCGAGGTAGGCCGAAGCGGTAGATGACGTGGTGTTTGATAAAACTGATCACGTTTGACGTCTTCACTTCGGTGAGCGGTATAGATTCCGTCCATTTGGAGAAGTAATCGGTCATAGCTAGGATAAACTGATGTCCTTTGGAGGATGGCGGGCTGATTGGTCCTATGACGTCCATGCCCCAGGCTTCAAATAGCTAAGATGCTGCCGTCGGGTGTAGAAACTCCAAAGGTTGATGAATGAAGTCGGTATGGAACTGGCAAGCTCTATACTTCTTTGCATATTCAACAGCATCCGCTATCATTGTAGGCCAGTAATAACCTATTCGCTTGAGGCGATCTTGTAATTTGGGGCCTAGTTGATATGCACTACAAACTCTATCATGAGCCTCCCGGAGTGCGTGCTTGGCTTCTGTGTCTGATAAGCATCGTAACAGTAGTCCATCGTAGAGCATCGGTACAGCATCTTGGTAGTCGTATCGTAGTAAAATCTGAGGGATCACCTTTGGATGGATACTGCTTCCTTCAGGTCCTCGAGGAGGATTCCATAGACAACACAGTCTATGAAGGGAAATCTCTAGTCTTTAGCATCGATGTTTGTTTTTGCTGCGTAACTGTGATGAATATGCAGGGCGTCTTTCACACAGAATAATTCTCGACCAGATACTGTGATCGACTGCTGTGTATTGGTAGGAACGGTCCAGGAAGCAGTGAGACCGGCTAGAGCATCTGCTTCTATATTCTGTAGTCATGGCATATGCTCTGTGGTAGGGGATGAGATCTTCGTGGCAAACTTCATAATCCCCTCGGACCTGACTAACTATTAGCTTGGAGTCGTCGTAAGCCTCTAGATAGTCAACTCCCAGTTGCTTTGCCAGTTGTAGGCTGATTAATAGGGTATTATATTCGGCCACATTGTTGGTGCATGGTTCCACGAGAGAATATGCACGGTGTATAACCAGATGATCAGGTGACACGAGCATGACACATACTCCAACCACGATATTCCCTTTGGTTCCTGTTCTTGATGCACCATCAAAGAACATCCGCCAAATTAGGATTTCTTCAGTTGCAGCATTAGACCCACCACTTCGTCGGGGATTTTGTCGTAGAGTTTTGACGACTCCGGCACCGGGTGAGCTGCTAGGAAATCAGCTAATGCTTGGCCTTTTACTGCCTTCCGAGGAACGAAGATCATATCGTACGGAGTCAACAGCATGCCCATGTAGCTAAACGGGAATTGAGAGAGCCCAGTTTAGTCATGAGTATTCTAAGAGGGTTGACTTTAGATATATGGATGGTCTGCCCAGACACATAGTGGCGTATCTTCTAGATGGCAAATACTAGTACGAGGCATTCCTTCTCCATCGGTGTGTCTGTGCTCGGCACCCACCATCGTACGGCTGAGGTAGTAAATTGTATGTTCATGGCCGCCTTCGTTCTTCTGAGCTAAGAGGGCGCCAAGAGAATGATCCATAGCACGGACATATAGTAAGAAGGGCTTCCCATTATTGGAGCAACTAATACTAGAGGGCTTGTAAGATATGCCTTGATGTCGTCGAATGTGTATTAACATTGTTCAGTCTAGACGAAAGATACGCCTTTCTTCATGAGCTGAGTGAATAATTGACACCTTCTAGAGAGGTTTAAAATGAATCGTCTGATGTAGGCTAGCCTTTCTTGTAGTTCGCGTAGCTCTTTGAGGTTTCTTGGAAGATGCATGTTGAGAATAGCCTTCACTTTCTCCTGGTCCAGAAGTATACCCATTGAAGTGATGACGAAACTAAGGAACTTGTCGCTAGAGACTCCCAGAAAAGACTTGGTTGGATTCATCTTGAGTTGGTATGCACGCATTAGTTCGAACACCGTTCTCAAGTCTTGGAGGTGGTTGCCCTTGAGATGACTTTTGACTGCGATATCGTTTACGTAGCACTCCACAGTTTTTCATAATGATCGCAAAAATTGCGTTCATATCTCGCTAGTATGTTGTCCCTGCATTCTTCAATCCGAAGGACATCACCGTATAGCAGTATACCCCCAACGGTGTTCGAAAAGATGTGTGCTTCTCGTCGTCGGGGAACATCTTGATCTGGTTGTAGCCTGAGAACCCATCCATGAAGGACATCCGCTCGAAGCTGCAAGTATTGTCGATCATTACGTCAGTGATCGGTAGGAGAAACTCATCTTTCGGGCATGCAGAGTTTAAATCACGGTAGTCGATACAGACTCGAACGTTTCCATTCTTTTCATGACTAGAACGATGTTGGCAACCCAGTCTGGGTGTTTTTCTCGCGAATGAATCCACTAGCAATGAGCTTCTTGACTTCATTCTCGATGGCTTCCATGACGTCTGGTCGGAATCGTCGTTGTTGTTGTTTCACTGGCTTAACTTTAGACGAGATGTTCAGGCGATGCATGGCAACTTTAGGGTCCAAGCCTGGCATGTCTTCATAGCTCCATGCGAAGATGTTGATGTATTCTCTTATAAGATGTATAAGAGATTAGCGTTCATCGCCAGATAGGCTTTTGCTGATGAAGATTGGTTTGAAGGATGCTTCATCTCCTAAATTGACTTAGATGACCTCGTCTTCGGTAGGTGGTTCCCGTTGTTCGAAGCGTAGCTCCCACCTGGTGTCCATTTTTTGAACCCATTGTTCGAGTTCGATTGATTGGACATCGTCTGTAATTTGGTCGACGAAAACCATATTGACGGACATAGTTGCTTTGAACATGTCGTTGATGCTGGAGTCTGAGTCCCAGAGGGAGGAATCATAAGAATGAGAACAACGATCTGCTTCATCATATGATCTTTCGGGAGTTGTTGGAGGAGACATAGCCCAAACCAATACCGCTTCGTTGATAGTAGTTCTCGAGTTTGCCGGGGGAGCAAAGTGACGTATTGGCAATCGTCGTCCTCGGTGTAATTTAGCCCTTTGTCGCTTTTGATGTCATATCCCATGTTCTGGATGATGTTCTTGGCCTGCCAATTACACCAAAAAAGTTGCATTTTCCCGTGTCATAGTCAGCTTCTGTGTTGTGCTTGGGAGAAGTAGAGTCTGGAACAACTTTTTCTCTCCCAATTATACGACCGAAGATGATTAGCTCTTCATCTTTCTTTCTGGCTGGAACGATGAAGTAGAGGATATCTTCAGGGTAAACGTTTTCCCGCATGAGGTATTGTGACCAACATGTAGAGGTGTGGTCCTATGCCATTCTCTAGAGCGTATATCGTATCTATGTTAGTGGTTTACAGATTGATAGACATCGGAGTAATTCAAAGATAAAACTTTACTAAGGAAATACACAAGTTCTTCTTCAGGGATAACATCATCCACCGAAGGTACATTATTATGAGTAATGATATACTCATCAAGAGGGTCATCATCTGGAAGAGGAGCCACAGTCTTGGCAGAGTTCACCACGTAGGATAATTCTTCAGGATTGGGGGACGGGCGTCAGTAGGTTCCTCCCGGGGTGTCTTGTTGAGAGTGATAGTCAGTGGCTTGACCTTATCAGGGTTCTTATTTTTCACCAGATTGTGAGAGGCTTCGGAGTACTTTTTGGAGTAGTACGTCCTTTGACTCGGATAATCAGGGGACCATTGTTGGAGGATGGACTTGCTTCAGCTTTATTATCAGCTTCATTGTCGTCATCCCTGGGGTGTTGAGACTGGTAAAGTATCGAATCTCCATAGTAAGCTTCGATGCCCTTGAAAGGATCAACATCAGCAAACTCCATCTTCACTACACCGTCGCTGTTGACGTACTTAAAGCACTGGTGGAGTGTCGAAGGAACGATCATGTTCTCGTGTATCCATGGACGTCCCAACAAGACGTTGTAGGATACATTGGCATCGATCACATAGCAGTAAACCTCCATTCGAGATCACTGATCTGACATTTAAGACGGATCTTGCCTAGCGAATGGCTTCGACCAGCATTGAAAGCCATGATAGTTGTGTTGGTTGCGGATAGCTTGTGCAGAGAGATTTCCAAATTTGAAGCAAATTTAGGAATGATGCTGAGGAGGATCCTGGATCGATGTGCATACGGTCCACCATGATCGCCCCGATATATCCTGTATAGTACAGGGGTCTATCATGACGATTATTCTTGAGTAGCATGTCCTCCTGTGAAAGGATGTTGGGCACCACTTCCATAGTACTGTGGCAGTGGGGACAGGAGACAGGATCTTCAGCGGGGGCTTTGACTTCAGCGAGGTAAGAGTCAGTGTATAGTAATGCTTCACTTAAGGCCTTTCGCGTTTCTTTGGAGAGTCGCACTGGATCTAACAGAGACAACCTGTCAGGTGTATTGGCTAGCTGAGCCAGTATGTCAAAGTTGTAGGGCCGATCCATGCCTTCGGGAGCTGGCACCTTTAAAGATTTGTCAAACTGCATCTCCTTCTGCTTGGATTTGTCTGGTTTGAGGCCTGGATGGGCCGGCTTCTGAGCTTGTGGGGGCAACAGGAGCTTGAGGAGGTACTACTTCTTCTTGTGCGGGATCGTACGTCTGAAGATAAGTCTTTCCCCGATCGCATCTCGCCAGATAGAACCTCATAGATGGGGGAGGATACCATATGGCATGCTTGAATTTCTTGCCCATTCTTGCTTTGGGAGCTACCCCCTACGTTACTTCTTGGACAAGGTCCGGGTGGACCCACATGATCTCACCGCGTTCAGTTGTGAGTGGGACCAAGGTCGAGTTGCGAGCTGGTGGTAGGTTGATGACTTCCATCATCGCCTTAGGGATTTGGACCACGCCGTCTGGGACTTCTGTAGGAGAAAGTCGCCAAACTGAAGAAAGATCATATTAGCAGATACGACCTTGTCTTTCGCTTCGAGGTTGATCACTTGACTGTCGATAAGCTATTGTATCTTCTTCTTCTTCTTGACAATACAGTCCTTGGTGGAATGGTATACGTACTGATGATAGAGACAGTACTTGGGATCATTGAGTTGGCTTGCCTTGTAGGACGTCGTGGTGGAGGCAATATCAGCTTATTGTCCTTTATCAATGTGTGAAAGATGGTGATGAAATCGTCTTCGTCGAAGGAGAAGGTCTCCTTAGGCTTGTCGAGGCGCCCTGAGAATTGGAAGCTCCTTTGGATGTGCCAACTTTCAGGACTTCTTCCCTTTACCCTACGAACAGGGATAGTTTGTGGATGCTTGCCCTTGTCTTCGATTTGGATTTCTTCAACCCCAGTAGTTCCAAGTTAGGAACGTCGTTTTCAGTAGCATCAGCGGTCCCAATGAAAGCGGGCCATGTATCATACTTATGTATACCCAGATAAAACTTTACTGTCGAAAGAAGTTGTGTCGACAAGTATCCATAAGTTCTGAGTCTGGTATGCCGAAGGGCATCTTCAATGCTAGCAGCCTGAAGCGTTCGATGAAGGCGATGACTGACTCAGTCCTCCTTTGCTTGGTCACGATGAGGGTGGACATACTAACATGCATGCCACTCTCGTAAAACCTGTTGAGGAACAACCTCTCCAAGTCTTTGAATGAATTGATATACCCGTCCGGCAGACTGCAGAACCATTCGAAGGCTACCCCCTGCAAGGTGCTAATAAACAACTTCGACAGGAATGGATCATCTCTGGTTAATTGCAGAGTCTGCGTGTTGAAGTACGTCATGTGCTGACGAGGAGAAGTCAAACCGTCAAATGAGTTCAACGTCAGCGGCTTGTAGTTAGGAGGGCAAGTAGCGTTCTCCCATTCAGGGGGATACGATTGAGATATTCCCATCTTCTGAAGCTCCTCTTTGTGTGAATGGTGTCGAGGCGAGCGACCAAGGAATCAATTGTATCCTGTTGATTGAGCAGGTGTTGGAAACGGCTGCTTAACGGTTGTCAGGCGTTGTTGGCGAAGGTCCACCCCCGGCATTTGCAAGATTTGGAGGAGGCACAACGGAATGATACTCCTTTTATAGTGAAGAAGGGTTGTTGCTGTGAGCCGGACTAACGTGGGCCGAGGCATTTTGTTGAGGTGGAGGAACAGCCCCAGCAGCTTGAACTGCCATGATACTGGTAAGCATATCAGTGATCTTGGCGAATGTTGTTTCGAGATCCTCTAGCTGTTTGCTAGTTTGCTCACTGGCTTCTTCAAGTCTTTCTCCGTCTTCCATGTATGTAGATAGCATGTAAGGATGAACAGAGTAGTACAACTGGTGCTGATATTATCTGTCTCCGAGTGGATAAGTCCTTCATCTTCAGGTAGAGGAGGTAGATAGTCGCCATCGGATTCGGAGGGATCATCGTCCTCTGGAAGGCTACCCCAGTGTGAGGGTCATCTGCTTCAGATTCTGAGGGAATACTATCCCGACTTGGAATCTTCATCGTCCATACAGAGTCTTGCCTTTGATCGAGTGCCCATATAGACTCCTTTGGATGCGATAGCCTGTAGGCCATCTGTTGGTAGACTTCTCCTTCTTCTTCTTGCATAGCTAAGAGAGAAAGTTGGGTTCGTAGTCCACCATCTTTGATTGGGGCTTCCGTAAGGGGAACCCCATGAACCATGTTGGATGAAACACATAGTGGCTTCTCGTCGTCAGAGAAGTGTAGCCGTCGAAACACGGACTTTATCTGAGGTGCACTTGTTGTTTTGGAGCAACAACAGTTGATAACAATACTGGTGCACGGAAGTGCACTATGGATTGTTATGTTCTCCCTCGCTTTACGCTTATGATTTATCATGTCATGCAAGTCAGCGAAAGAGAGTTTAGCCATACAACCCATGTTGCATACATCGTCGAACTTTGTATGCGGGTTCGTAACGAAAGTAGGCACATCCAGACTTAGTTCCTGTGTAAGGGCAACCCCCACACATAAGTTCTTTGATGTCCTTGAAGACAGCCCCATGATATACGTGTTGGGGCCTGTCTTTTTGTGTGGCGCATAGGCCTTGGAGACTGGCCTTGGGCGCATGCTCCTTGACAGCATGTCTGAGCTTCCTTGATGTGGGTGCATAGTATGGATCTAGAGAGCCTGGGCGCATAGCCTTAGGTGCATGGCTCTAGGTGCCCAGCCTGTTGAAGAAGATTTCTGGTTGGGGCTATGCGCCCAAACACTCCTTGGGCGCATGCCTTGGTGCAGCGTTGTTTCTTCCAGTTTGGCCTCCTTCGTTTGTGAGCCTCGTCGGGTTCGGCCAGAGTGTCGTACACCCCGATTCTTGTCATCATACTATTTTTCTTTGCCAAGTCTCGGGTGTTGAACACCCCTTGTTGGTTGTGCAGGAAATAAGTCACTGGGCTAGTAGAGCTCGGAACGGTGTGAGCCTTCTCCATTTGGGGAACTTCTGTGGCAGAGTCCTCGAGCTGCATATCTGCTACGACACTAGCAGGATATGCACAGCGAGCCTTCGGAAGCCAAGTCTTGCGAGACTTGTTTGGCTTCGCTGATTTTGAGGAAGTAGAGCCGTCCCTCGAGAGCATCTCTTCGAATGCCTGCTGATCGAACTTTACGATCAGCATCTTCTGAGTACTCTCCACTTTGTCGGTCGAATTGCGTCACCACCTTCTCGTCAGAGGAAAAGGTAGTCCCCAGCAGAGTCTCCATTTTTGTGGATACACACAAAAAGAAGAAGAAAATATTGTCTTTTCTTTTATTGGCACAAGGCACCACAAATCGAGTATGCCTGAGAGATCCTGCGCTGAGGATCCCCGAGTACAAAAAAAGAATTCTGGGGAATGGGACGATGGAGATCGAGCGGCAGTTGCTCCTTTACTCCGTTGACACTCCTATTACAAAAGTGGGAGAAAACCTAAGAAAATTGCTAACTCTTGGCTCACTGGCAAGAAGTGCAGCAATTTGGCTCTTGAAAATGCTCTCCGTTCTCCTGTTTTGAAGAAGGGTGAGGTCCCCCTTTTATAGTGATTCTCGAGCTGGAATGATGTTATGCGCCCACATGAGGAAATACGCTAGTTCTTATGTGGGCACATAGTCCTGCTTTGGGCGTATAAGATGTAGGCACATACAGGCTGCGAGATCGTGGGTTGGTCGTGGTATTGACGTGGCCGCATGCTTCGGTGCATGACTGTTCGTGGAGGCTGACGTGGCCATGCGCTTCAGTGCACGTTTTGATCATGGCTTTGACTGAGTCAGGCTTGGCGTATAGCCATGTCTCAGGCTATGCGCCCTCCTTTCGGGGAGCTAGTCTTGGACGCATAAAGCTTACTGACTGGGCGCATGGAGCTTCATTAAGTGGGCGCATGGAGTTACACTGTCTGGGCGCATGGAGCTACACTTGACTTGGGCGCATGGAGCTATATTTGTTGAAAAAATTTTATGCTTCTACACCAACCCATGGGTTGTGCCAAATACAGTAGTCGGATAGGAGAGGTGGCCAGGTTGCCGGGCACACGGCTTGCCCGATAGCCCAGGCTACGGCACCGGAGGACACAGGATGCGTCGACCCATGGCCCGTACCCAGCACTGGAGGGGACTGACTATAAGGGGCTCAGGTTGCGCCTACGAGGACAGCCCAATCTAAACCCAGGTTGCATCAAGAATAAAGCACGGATCCATGTGCCAAGTTGAGCGTCGCTCAGCGAGGCTGGGTTGCGCCTAGAGGGGAAGGGACTGCCCAAATGGGCCCAAGTTGTGCCAACAAAGGCAGCCATAGTTCTCAGGGTGCATGAGGCAGTCAGATGTGCCAACTAAAGAGCGGGCGACAGGGGGATTAGAATTCGAAATCAGAGGGGGGTAAGGGTGGGCGGGAAATGGAGATCTGAATTGAAATTCAAAATTGAATTTGGGGGAGTAGATGGACGGAAGGCGGGGACAGCAGTGGTGGGTGGTGGTTAGGAAGTCGCCGACGGGGACTGTAACGTGGCTAGCCGAGGCAATAACGGCGACGGGGGGGACCGAGGCCACCGGGGTCGAAGAAGACGGGCGGACACCGCCGGGGGAGGCGAGGAAGACGGGGGGGGCGGATCCTGGCTAGTGGCGAACGGACGAGGTAGATGCTGACCGAGGACGGCGAGAGGTTGGGGGGGTTCGGCTGGCCGGACCCAGGGGGCCGCCATGGAAGGAGAGGGAAGGAAGGAAAAGGAGGGCGGGCAACCGCCGGCCTAGGTGATGCCGGACGGAGAGGACGCAGCGGGGGAGCATGGAGTGAGAGCTAGGTGGACGCCAATTTTATGATTATATATATATATAAGGGACTCACATTCCCTCACTTTTGCATCCCCCATTCATTCCCTCTTTCACATTCACTGGATTTTGTTTAAGGGATTCGCATCCCTCACTTTTGCATCCCCCATCCATTCTCTCTTTCACATTTATTGGATTTTGTTAAGTCATATAGTCTTAACCGTTAATTTTTCAATGGTTATGATTAGATAACTTTAAAAAAGCTATTATTCAACCCTAATTAAAAACCTAATCCTAAACCCACACCCCCGCTCGAGTAAAGCAGTAGTTGTAGCAATAGCATGGTTGTTACGCCCTGGCCCCGAAGAATCGATTGTCCTCGCTAAGGTGTGATGCCGCGTGAGCCTAGATTTTGCTCACGTAATGCAGGTTCCATAAGGCCGATTTCAGCATCTTGCGACGGGGTCATCGCACAGAAGTCCCAAGCAGAGATGACGAATAACACAAAGTCATGTACAAAATGATAATCTTTATTGATATTGAAAAAAGATTACAAGGGCGCAAAGCCAATATTATAAGTCACTCAAGCTCACTTTCTCTCTTGATATAAACACTCAGGTCTCTTCTTTCTTTCTCGCTTTCTCTTTTTCTCTCTCTCTCTCTCTCTCTTTCTCAATTACAATTGCTTATTCCCAAAGGCTTACAACTTTATGGGTGATTTATAAGGCGATATCTATACGTTATGTCCCATATAGATGAAGTCTTCAACGTGGTTGCACACCTCGAAATGCTAAGGAACTCCATGCCTCAGCGCGTCCAAGTGAGCTATGCCTCGACGAACAAGTATTTGTAACCTGTGTATAAAAACTGTTGGATGGTCAGTACACAATCGTACTGGTGGTATGAGCTCCTTGCCCACCCATACGAAACCAACACGTTATTTTAGTGAGTGCAACATATCCTTTTGATTGTCATTCTAATCTTGGCTTAGGATCAATTCAAATACTTAGACTCCTGGCCTACTTATTTTACGACAAACGTGATCGTGCTCCAAAATTCTTCTGACAGTGCTATAAAACTCATATGTGCAACATCTTGCTTATGTCTTGCAGTAATAACTTACTTATCTTTGTGCCTCTAGACCATTCTCGTGCCAACGACAGTAACGTATCGACTCGTGCTTGCCTTTTGGCTCATATTTTGAAACACAACAACATGGTTGTGCCATAACTCTGTCCGTGCTTTAACATCGAGGTCGTACCTCACAATTCAACATGACTTAACCAAACTTAGTCTTTGGCCCTTCCCGACTTAAACTCGAAATGACTCAATACAACTTATAAAACATTCGTGTCAACGACTCACCAACCGACGCCGAACATCGTACCGAAGCATGTGTCTTTACTACACAGCCAAATCTTATGCTCCATAATCGTGGTACAGACCGTGCATCAATTTTCTTGATTTATTTGTGTCGTGCTTGCACTTTTGTGACTCAACCGACATCGTGCATGCGATTACCATTCAGCATAACACTTATCTATATAAAAGGTCACTGACATTAACTAGCCATCGTTGACATAGCTAGGAAGACAGTGTGTCGATCAATGCAGGTAGCTAGCCCAAATGAAAGCTCATCGAATTTCTGGTTGCCTACCCTACATCAGCTATACTGTATTTCATCCATGGCCATATCGGTCCTGTGGCCCCAGGTTGTCGTCCGAAGAAACATCGTCC
>JANAVB010028644.1:0-37535 GCA_029216955.1 Iris pallida
TTTGTTATGATCAAACAAATCATTTAGTTAGGATCAAATTTGCTTAGCCACATTACAAAAAGTGACCTTTTAGGACGACTAAAATATGTGTTAAAAAGTGTCTAAATCATCCTAAATTATTATTTGTGACAGATTTAGGACGTATTGAAACCGTGCTATTGGTGTAGCGCGGCAAAGAGTTTTAGGATAGGAAAACTGTCCTAATTGAGTTTTAGGGTCAAAAAACTAATTGTCCCAAAAGTGTTTGAATTATTATTATTTTTGTGACGAATAAAACCGTCCCAAAATAAGTATTTGTTACTAATAAAACCGTCCTAGAAATTATGGACAAAGTCGCAAAAGGATGTAATTTATTTTTAGGACAATTACATATATGTCCCAAAAAGTAATAATTTGTGCTAATTATTATGAAATTAATATTTTCATGTTCCAACATATAAACATGCAATTAAAATACATAAATAATAAAATCCATTTATAACTAACTATATAAGTTCAATTGCATATTGTAGTATTGAATTAGCAAAAAATAAAAAGTATTTATAAAATAAAAGTTCAATTGCATATTGTAGTATTTACATCATTGAGCGTCTACAAAATAAATTTTTTTTATTAAAACATCATTAAACGTATATATAATCATATACAAAACAAAGTACTTTACATCATTGAGCATCTACAAAATAAATAAATACTCTTTACATCATTAAACATATACCAAAATTTTTTACATCATTAATCATGTCTCATCATTTACAAAATGAATCCAAAATACTTACATCATTTTGCGTCATCTTCCATCATCCGCAAAATGAACCCAAAATACTTTTGAAGCCAGACATGCAAACTTATAGAGGTTGCAAATCCATTGAACTGAACATACTCCATCTATGCTCCCCAGGTCACATAGTTTAGTCACCTGAACACAAATTGATATATAAGTGTTGCCGGAACAAATGTATACATATCAAAAAGTGTACTCTAGAGTGTTGTTCTATGAATGAGAAGTAAAGTGTAATACAAGTGTTACCATCTATCATCTTTAAAGGTCTTAATAACTTCCTCAGTAGTCTCATTAGCTTCTTTTTCTATATTGAAAAAGTGGTATTCAATACAACGAGTTACAACGGTGGACTACATAAATTCTAAAATCACATTCCAGTATACGACGGCAATCATGGAAACGATGGTATTCCTAAATCACATGAACAAAACATGGAGAAGATGATTTACTTAATAGAAAAGCATGACATACATCATTGATTGTGCATAGAAGTAAACATAAGATCCAACACCTGTGGTGCCAGTCGAAATACCACCAAAGATACATTAGAAAAGGTACTATGGCGACAATCTGATCCCAAAATACCTTGAAGAAAAAATTTACGACCCTGAGAAAAAGAAAACATTGATCATAAATTTTAGAAGCCTTTTTACATTGATGTATTCTCTGAAGTAATATTACATGTGTCATTACTCTACATGAACTAGTTCTAGTAGAAAACTCGATAGTATTTCATAATACAGACAAACAAACGTGCCAAATAACATACAGTAAACTTGAGTTTTTGAAGGTAATATGGAACAACTAAACTTTTACAAGAACAAATCATTTCTAGTGCTTACTAGTTACAGTATAAGTATCTAACTTTATAAAGATAGCATAGCCAGGAAACAAGTGTTGAAAGCATTTCATAAACAAGTGCTTCAAAGGCCTTTAGATAATGTGAAGCCTTAGACGATCAAAAAGGAAAAAGGAACTTGTCAATGCCTTTGTAACTTCATCCTTCTGAGCAGTGGAGGAGGAAGTATGGGGAATAAGGAAACACGATCACTACAAGCTCAAAGTAGAACTAAGATAAGCATGATTCATGCTATATTTGCATTTGGAGACAATTAATTATTTAAATAGCACATCAAATCTAATTGAGTATAATCACTCAAAGAAATAGTCAATCCCATTGCCTGTTAACTTTTATGAGAAAATTACACAAACCATTTTGTATTTACTTAAGAAACAGGAAAAAGCTATGAATCAATTGTATACCTTCATCAGGCACTAAGTTCCCACCACCTCTCTCAAAAGGCTACAATCACAAAATTTTGAAAATTTATTCTTCTCCTCGTGGAGACCCATTTAGTTTTTTTTAACCAAACAAGGGGAAAAAATACCCTGCCTTCCCTGAAATTGGGTTCTCATGCTAAAAAAATACAGTAATTGTTCCCAACCATGAAGACTTCTCAATTGTGAAATTCATGAGATGGAAATATCTAAAAGTCAGACTATATGCCCTATTTCCTGGCAACTAATGTCTGTGGCATGTTGACAGCGTCCGACAACAAAAACACCTGTAACAGGAGCTGCAGATAAGCAAGTTTAAACTACAACTGAACATCTCTTGTTTCATCACTATTCTATTGTTTAGTGCCTGCATCTTTTGCCTAAATAATACAGTAACTTACTGGCTTACCCAAGGTAACAAAGTCTTTTGCCAGAGCATCAAAATCACGATTAACAAGATGAAGACATGCTTCAACAAAACCATCTTGAAGTTCTTGACTAAATTCACCCATCATCCCAAAATCTGCATGTTGTGATGTAAATGAACAATCAAAATACAAAAAACACACACATACACAAAACACACACACATAGATAGGTAGATGACTTGATTATTCAAACAGAAATACGAAATATTGCATATAACTTTAAGAAATTGCTGACTCACAATCATATAAAGTGTTAAAATAATAACAATTCATTTCTAGCAGTTCTTTTCATGATAGACCATTCTCTTCAAATTCGTAAATTCACTCAAAATCCTAAATTCTAGTAATCTTAAGATCACAAGAGAATAGAAATTAATGATTGCTAACTTTGTTGTAGTACTTTTTTAGATAAATAACTCAATTAACTGGAAAAAGTTTCTACCAGAGAATATTCATCTATAGTTGAAATTTTTTAGGAAAAACTTATATCAAATTCAAAAAAATTGATCAAAAATTGTATTGGTCATGCCAGTTATCACAACAGCTACTAGATTGAGATATGCTACCTGAGATTTACTTGATTTCATATGATGGCCATGGTACTGCAAAAGTTATATATGACATCCTGGATGCAAATATGAGCTACTTTTAACTTTTAAACCAACGAAACAACTTGGTAGGCATTAATTGACAACTAAACCGAGTTTAGGTGTTTTCCAAATTCGAAATCCTTATTTGCATTAATTATGTTCTAAAGCACATGTGAAAAATTTCCAAGACAGACATAATTGAAACTCTAATTTAAGCTATTGTCAAATAATTATAACTCTTGAGAGTGATGCTACAATACATTGTAAGAGCATTTTTATTTTCTCTTACATCTTGAAATCTAGTTGAGCCAACTTTATGCACCTGGTTCCTTTTTGTTAGCTAGTACTTCTCAGCTTTTATCTTTTAAATATCAGTGTTACTTCTTTCAGTATCTAACTTTGTATAAGGGCTTAAATTTAGCTTCTCTAAGTGTTTACTTGGGTCCCTTCTATGTTAATTTATGACTCGCAAAGTTTCAGTATTACAAAATTACTTCAAACTTTATAGGATGCTCTTTTTGCTTTAACTACCTTGGGATGCAGCTACTTTCTTTAGATGAGACCACCTAGAACCTTGATAATATTAACACTTTTCCTTATCTAATTAGATATATTATCACACATAAGTTCAATTTTATTTCTATGTTCAAGCTAAACCATCTAGTTTTTAGTCTCTTGTTCATCCTATTATTCCTTTTTTTATTTCTTAAAATCAGCAAGATCACTGATAGGAACTTCTGGACCTGAAAATCAGTATATGTTAACTCATAGTTAAATCTGGAATCACAGGCTACTTATCATCTGAATGAATAAAGTAAAATAATTAATTAAAATTCCAGATCAAAGATTCTCATTGGTTGCCTACAGGTAAATCAAAAGATGATAATTTCAAATTAATTATGCGACTATGAATCATGGTAGAGATATAAAAGTGACAGAAATACACACTCCATTAGATACAAGACTAATATTGGCCCACTACTAAAGGACACCTTGTTTCATAGATATGCATACAACTAGTGTAAGAAACAATTGAAACATGAAAGGTTGCTACATAAAACCCCCAAAGGTAAAGTGGCCGCCCGAACATATTACATGATCGTGACAACACAAACAGTGGTTAAATTTTTAGATTCTGAACTCATTCTGCTATGTTTACTCTACATGATTCTAGCCCAAGGTTAAAAATAGAAACTACAAGTCAAGTTACTTTTGGAGGTTATTCCAAGTCTAACAAAACAATATGGGCCCTGACCAACTCGATGGATGTCAAGTAACCTACAGATCCCATGTTAATGATAAATAAATAAATACAGTCATCCGACATTAACATTTACTAAAATACTGCTATAATAAATAGTGATATGAAGAACTAGCTCTTATAAAACCAAAACCAAATCACGAACAGTATGATTCTGAATACCTGAAAGGAGTCCACTTTCTGCAGGTTCACCACATGATCTTCACATTATGGTTTTTCATATTCAGATGCTTCCCAAAACTAAATATTGTAACTCCAAATCCAACACAACACATAAGAATGTCCATTTTGTGTCTTTCCATATTTCATGGCATGCATTTAAATTATTTGATCACCACTTGTGGAAATTTACCCACTGCATAAATTCAAGACATGGAACCAAGAATACTAAGCAAGAATAGTGAAGATTTAACTTCACATAAACATGCATCAAGAATCGAGTTAAAATAGGAAATTGTAGATAAACATCATATATCAAAATGGATAAACATATATTTTTATAGTGCATATCAAGTTGAGTTGAATACTAACTGACAAGTAGAATGGTGTCGGTGTTATAAAAAACATTATGCCTTACAATAATGGAAATACCTTGTCATATAAGTACTAAGAGTAAAAAAAATGAGAACCTTCGACGCATCTTTGCTCCTTGCAGAATGTGATGATGTCTCCCTACTTCATGTTGTATTGCTTGAAAAAACAAAGGATCTTCTCCACCATGAACAAGAAAAGCTCTCTAAATATTCTCCATTGACACCAATCTCTTAAAAACTTTGATAGTAACTACCAATATTGATCTACTCCAGCTATACACCAACATCCTGAAATTATATTTCTATAGTTAACTTAGGAATCATGAGCAGACTTCCCATTTTAAGGGATCTAGGAGCATTTTCTATCTAAAAGGATTATTTTGATGATATGGCACTGTCATTCCCCGTTCCCGATATATGTATTTGCTTACACGTTTTCGTATATGGTATATGGTATATGGTATATGTACCCGTGCACCTGTGATCCTGTATTTTGTACCTGGTCATGGCATGCAACAGTATCCCGTCGTGGAATAGTAAGCCACCCCTTGTCCTTGTTTGGTTGTAGGCGTGGTTCACTACTTCGAATGATACGATTTCTGGACCGTGTTATGATCAAGGTTTTATTTAATCTATTAATTTATTAGTTGTAGCATGTAACAATTAACATGTCATATTAGTCACATGGTTAGGGCATGCTAGGATTAGGGTTTTTATGAGCCTATCCACTCACTATAAATATTCTCTTCCACACTCTCTATCTCTCTCCTCATTAGCCCTTATTTATTTTCCTCAACAACTTTTAGGCAAGTACACATTGCACTAAATAGAGAGACCACTTGCATTTTTTATCTCTTATTATTTCTTTAATATTATTAGTTTAGATTGTTCATCTCTTCATTCTCTACATATTTAGTACTTGGTGTTTTTTATTTTAATGCGTAGTTTTGTGTAGATCTAAGTTTCTAAAACTAGGATTTTATGGGTTTTCATGGTTTTGATCTATCAAACTTGCTTGTTTTCAAAACTATTTGCTTCATGTTGTAGAGAATTTGATTTCAATCAATTTTGACTTTATTTGCCCAATTTTGAGTCCTATGGCTCAAGTTATGGACATTGGAAGTTTTGAAAACTTTACGGTCAACAGCTTGCTGCGGGTTGGGGACGTCGGCCATCCCATGAGAGCGCTTTGTGCACCGCGTCGACCATCCTGCGTGCGCTACGCATGACAATGTTATCCCGTACGTGCGCTTCGTACGTCGTGTCAGCCTCGTGCGCACTTTGTGCGACCACGGCAGCCATCCCGTGCGTGCTTTGTGCGCCGTGCCAACCTCCCGTGAGTGCGCTTCCCGTGACTGTGACGACCATCCTGCGTGCGCTTCGCACGATCGTGCCATCTTTGTACGCGCACTTCGTGCGCCGCGCTACGCTTTTGTACGCGTACCTCGTGCGCTGCGCCATCCGTACGTGCACGCCTTCGAGTGCTGCCTTTCGTACGCTATCCCTTCCGATCGTGCGCCTCGTGTGCTTCACGCTTCTGCGCACGCTGTGTGCCTGCACGCTTCATGTGCCCGTGAGTCTCATGTGTTTGACCCATGCGCCTATGTGCCCAAGTGACCTATGTGCCCAGTAGCTATCATATGTCTATGTGACTTGACTATGTTCTTGACCTGACTACCTGTGCATGTGCTAGTATATCCTATATGTGTATTGAGGTACAATTTATGTGTGTATTGAGGTGCTATCCTACGTGCTAAGCGAATCCTACGCGTTATATGTCAGTACATTCAGAGTATCTAGCACATACACGATAAACGGTCAGTAGCAATGATGTGGTGTTGCTTGTTTGCTTGATGCATTACACTAAGAATGGATCCATATGTGGGACTCCATGAGCCAGCATGGATTCATACTTAGGGTACCCGTACTAGGTACGACATCTAAGGGGATAATCACGTGACCACGACGTGTGAATCTAAGACCAACATCGGGCTTAACAAAGCAACACAATTTGGTAGATGCATTAGGAAGGAAAAGAATCTCGAGATCATGTTATACTAGCTACCCCATGTCCCGTCCTGACATGTCGGGCTGGCCGCCACGGATATTATTTAAATTGCCTATAGTGGATGGCAGTATCCGACTCCTATGTGTTATGAGTTATATGTTCCATACGGTAGACCTTCGAGGGACCGGTGCATAATCAATGTGCTACATATTATATGGTGGATTGGCTAGTCCTGCTGGAAACGACACGATTTGAGGATTCCTATAAACAGCATTGCGGGGATAACCCAGAAAAATATAGCCGTAGGAATGATTAGTCGTTCGCAAAACGACTTGCTTGTGATCTGTATCTTCTATCAGTAGCCGAGGAACATGGATTGTCATGGTGCGTGGTCCAACTCATGTCCTTGTTTGGTTGTTGGGTTGAGCTATCGTTCTATGACAGGTTAGGGTCCGAAGTTACGACCAGAAGTCCATAACTTCACCAGGGTTATAGGATGTATCTTATCTCGGTACAATATCAACATCGTTTGTCCTTGTCTTGTTGTAATGGTACCGTATGATCTCAATGATACGTTATAAGCCTATAACTCCTGAGCAAAGTCTTATTAATTATTATGCCTGGGTTTTGTCTCTCTTATGTGCTCCCTTGTGGTAGTTGCTATTCGGGGCTGACCCTACTGGTTTTGTTTGGCCAGATATCGTAGCAGAGCCTGAGGATCCAGTCTTCTTCCTTGACAATAATGGTGCATACTAGGAGCATGGCCGTTGGAGGACTCGAGTGGATTTCTTCTTCACCACTCGAGTATCATCAGTTTTGCTTTGGCATTTCGCCACCGGCACCTGTTTAGTCAATTTTTTTGGATATTTAGTTTCATGCATAATTATAATTAAATTAGACTACAGCTGAATATGATTATGTACTTATGACTCTCTAGGCTAGCTGACTTATAAAGCTTGCTCCTTATGATCATTTTGACAAAGCGTCGGGGACGCCTTATTGCTTTATCCTTTATATTCATTAATTGTTGTTTTCTTGTTTTGAATGATTGAGACATAGATGTGAAGTGTGACCCCGGGCGACTTGATTGTAGTATACACCCTTTGTCTCTTGACAGCCGTGACCACTGTGTGACGTCTTCGTACCTCATATGGTATAGCTGGCCATGTCCGTCCCCATATTTCGGTACTGGGACGTGACAGGCACTGATAAATGGTAACATAGAAACTAATTGGCCAAGACTGAAAGTAAAAATTCTAAAACCGCAGCTAACTGGACGTGGTGGATAAACAAAAGGACTGTAGCTCATTATTGGACCATCAAAACTAGTGTTCTATTAGATACAGAGCTTCTGACTGGTATGTATATGATTTATGTGTCTTTTGTTCACCTTATTTACCATTTTGTCAAGTTCATTCACGACAAAGATAATTTGACGGATTGTAACAATAATGTGTAGATGTTCGGTGATTCATAGTACATGCTATCATACCAACATCTAGGTAGTGATAGAATGTTAAAAAAAAGTAAGTATGCTTACTATCTAGTCCAGTAATGATAATTCTCAGTTGGCTATTAATAGTTAAAATTATCAAAAACTTCTATGATAGATGTTACCCCTCCTTGGTGAGCATAAATAATCTTTACTAGTATCTTAAAGGATCATTGATACAAATTTAAATCTTAACCATGTATATGACAAAGACCACTCGAATTTATTATGATAATACTAAAGTATTCTAGGAAGCTAGGACCTTACAAGCATAAACTCGAACACCTTACAAGCATAAAATTCATATACAACTCTTACCATTTTGAAGTGTTAACTGAGAAAACTCACCAGGGAAACCATACTATTGGTAGAGAAACCTCATCGAATGCACCCTATCCTGCCATAGCCACTTCAACATCCTCTGCGATACTGACAGTGTGCTCGAACGAGTTTGACTGCGTGATGCAGGTGAGAGTCCGGGATGTGGTGCTTGGCATGAAGCAACCGACGAGGCACTCATAGTTGTGTTTGTGTGAGAGAAAGGAAGAAAAATATGAGGGAGGGCCATGTATGGGTGGGCCCAAACACAATCATGTCAGAGTGGGCGACGACGAAGGCCTCATGGTCAGAGTTTTCTTGTGACTAATATGGAACCATAGGATGGAGGGGGAGAGGGAGTCAGAGTGGGCGACGATGAAAGCCTCCTCGTCATGAAGGCGGAGATCACATAAAAACCAGAGGAGGAGGATGTGGTGGTCGACTGTGAGGGTTGTGGGGTGGAAGACACCAAAGGGGAGGTGAGAGAGCGGGGAGAGAAGGAGCAACATGGAGGATTAGGGTTTTAGTGGGAGGGTTTTGGTTTTGATTAGGGTTAGGGAAGTGATTTGGGGTTTTGGTTTCTCCCAAAACAAAGATGGTTGTGTGAAACCCAAGTGGGGATTTATGATGAGAGATCCAACAGGTAGGAAAGAATAGGAGAGGGATAAATTTTCGTAAAAAAATGGTAATGAGTTACCAAATATTTGGCATTCCAGCGGAGATTATTTGGGACGATCGTAGGATTTATTTGGAGCGAAAATAATTCAAAATAAGAAATCTATTTTTCAATCTGTGCTAAATAATACTATTTTTTTTTTACCAAAAACATACCCATCCCAAAACTAAAATTTTAGGACGTTAGACTAGCGTTCCTAATAGTGTCGTCCCAAAAGACTACTTTTTTGTAGTGCCATAATGAAATGCAGAATCTAAGTCATCTAGGTGAAGGACCGTTATCAACTCTTAGGATTGAAATATCGTCCCCAAAGCCTACTTTTTTGTAGTGCCACAATTAACTACTGATTCAAAATCATATAGGCATGATCAACGATCAAAATTTAGATACGATCGAAATCACTTAGTCACGAATAGGATTAAATATAGTCATGATCAAGTCACTTAATCATGCATAGTCATCTAAGCATGATCAAAATTAAAATTTTGGCACGAGCAGGAATCGGATCTAGTCATGATCAAAATAGAACCCAAAATCTAGGAATGATCAAGGATCTAAATCCAATAATATGTTTTCATTAGAACGGAATGATGATCAAATGGCGATGATAAGGAGAAGAAAACCAAATCAATATTATTAGGATAGGAAAATGTTGGAGCACTGCGAAAATAAACCCAAGAAATTAGAGAACAGTTTATAGTGGAATTGAATCACCCTCGTCCGTGGAAGTATGCATCTTGGCCGAACCACGTAAAACCTTGTCTTTGCAGTTGTGAATTTTTTCTGATGAGTTCTCTGATTTCTTGGGTTTTTTTTCACTATGCCCTAACAGAAAATCAAACGACGATTCAAGATAGGATATCCAGGAAGGAAAAGAACTACAAGGTAATCATTTAATAGAGCACCTCGCGCAGAACCAATCTTCCAAACCTAACTATATCAGTCATATTCATAATAGTCGATCAACATTCAATTAGAAAGTCCTCAAAAAAATCTATTAAGTTGATCCATGATCTATATTTCGAGGATTTCTCGATTCCAGAAATCAACCAACAAATCAAATTTGAATGTACTCTACCTAATATAATTGAAATCTCTCAATCGGTATAAAATCAATTTTATTCAATTTTCGAGGGTCGATCATGAAGCTATCCCATTGATCAAAATTTGGACTCCCCAATGTTGATAACATTCCAGCAAAATTTCAAAAAATCAGTTAATCTTAGTCATTACTCAGCTAGCTCATTGAGCGTTCACATAATTCCAATTCATATTTCTGGAGTTTGCATGCCAATGTTCTAATCCAAATTCCTCATCTACTACTCCGATACAACTATCTTCTTTCTAGAATCTTGTATTCCTTTTGCTCTTATAATAAATCTTCTAGGTTATATCCACCCTTTTCTTATATCCAATCTTGAAAATTTAATTCTTTAATATTTTCCTCAACCTTGATTCCTTTGTTCCCATTTTTCTAGAAATACAATTTCCAATTTGCTTCTCTATATTTTCACCAATTCATGTAACACCTTTTCCTTTGCTTTTAATCATAAAATTTGTTGCCTTGACAAAATCATTGTATCCTTTACTTGTTTTAAATCTTATATCTTCATGCTCTAATAAATACCACCAACAGTTCTATCCTTTTCTCTTCAAGTTGCAAACTCAAAAGTCTGTAACTCTCTGAAGATCCTATTGTCAACCTTGCACCCCTATTGTTTTATTTTTCTACCTCTTAAACCTCACTGGGTAATAATCTTAGATAGGGAAGCTAGGTAGTGGGTTATATATACATTTTTTTTAACAAAAGGAAGCTTATAAACCTAGAGCGGGAAAAAAAACCCAACTCTGGTGGTTATGGGCCCCAAGCCGACCCATAGACCAAAATGTATACACGGGCCAAAATAAGAGTCCGAAGCCAGAAAAGAAAACAAAAAACGCAATCCGCCCCAAGGCCTATGGCGGGGAGCGGAGGAGTCATCGTGGCTGCGACCTTGCCTTTAGTCAGTTAGGTCCCCGTAATCATCCTACCGATTTGATTGTGGGTCTCTTTGATGAGTTGGTCTGTTCCTAAGTGAGTACCTTCGTAGAGGTGTTTGTTACGGTTCTTCCACAGCACCCAAATAGCTTAGGTAGTGGGTTTTATATATATATATATATATATATATAATTTGAACGAAAGACCTTTATTGATGTATCAGGCACAAAATGCCGAAGCCTATACAAGTAAGCGCACCAGCGCGAAAGGAAATATAAAAACAGACACCAAAATAAACCGAACATAACAAAAAGTGTCAGTTGAACTAGAACAGCGCCTGCCAAAAACATGCATGTGCATGGGAGCATCTACTGCTGATGAGGAGACTTTGCCGGAGGACTTCCCCGAAAAGCTGTTGAAGGTTGAATTGGTTACCTTCGTACCTAAATTTGTTTCTGTTCTTCCATAGCACCCAAATGCCAGCGGCTGCGACGATCTGATGCCCATGAGAGGATCCACGGCTGGCAAGGAGATCGTTGAAGCTTCCAGTATGGGGGGCCTGGCCGCATCGCTGTGAAAGACTGGACCACAACTGGTAAGCGATGCTGCCATGGAGAAGGATGTGTTCAGTTGTTTCTGATTGGTGTGAGGTGCAGCAATAACACTGGAACGCTAAACTGTAGCCGATGGAGGTAGGTAACTTCCGGCGGTATGCTCTCCAGATGAGGATCGACCATTTGTTGGGGATGCAGGAGTGCCAAAAAGGAGCGATCAACGGAGCAGGCGAGTCGGTGCCTCTCGCCTTCGTCTTGGCAGAGGCTATCGTGAAGGTGCCATCGGGCGTGGGGGACCACTGTAGGTTGTCGGGGTTCTCAATGATAAATGGTTCAACGAGGTGGCGGCTATGAAGGATCCGGCGCTAGGATGCAGAGGATCGATTGTTGGCGACAGCAGTCACGGGATAAGAATGTTGGAAATGTCTGGCCT
The DNA here is from genome assembly GCA_029216955.1 of Iris pallida. NCBI lineage: Eukaryota > Viridiplantae > Streptophyta > Magnoliopsida > Asparagales > Iridaceae > Iris > Iris pallida. The sequence goes on from JANAVB010028644.1 coordinate 12,334, forward strand.
TCATGAACCTAGTCCATATGGAGTTGTCCATACGAAACTTCTACCACAACATCATTGAACAGGCGCTGATGATGTGCGCTAATCTGGTAAAGCCAAGTACTCCCGCATCGGTGGGTTTGGCCATAGTGTCCATGCTGGGCCAGTGGTGCTTGTCCTTGTCGTCGATGTGGCCCAAAAAGTAGAAAGGGACTCGATCTCCGAAAGGACTTTCTTGGGAGGGAGCACACTGCTAGAGTGTAGATGGATATGGAAGATAGGACATGCTTAATGAGGATCATCTTGCCTCCCAGGGAAAGGGTCGCGTTGTGCCAACCTTCGAATTTTCTTTTGATTTTGTTCACCAAATCCTCGAAAATGCCAGAGTTCGATTTCCCGTACACCGTCGGGCATCCCAGGTAGGAGAACGGTGGGTATGCGGTAGAGAAGGAGGTTATGTCGTTGAGGTTGGACGGGTGATTCCGGTCGGCGTTGTGGTGGGTGTAGATGACGCTTTTGTCAGCGTTGATACATTAGCCAGAGCATCTGGTATATTTCTCTAGAGTGCTGCAGACCACCTCCACCGACCCGATGTTCCCGGAAAAGAAGATGAGGATATCATCAGCATAGGCCAGATGCGTAATGAGAGGGCAGCCCGTGGTGGTGTGATAGTGACGAAATCTGGGAGTGTTCACCATGTTGTTTAGGTTTCTGCTGAGCGCTTTGGCTGCGATGATGAAAATAGTGGAGGATAAAGGATCACCTTGTCGTACCCCGCGACTGGATCTGAAGAAATCGTCGGTTTGCCCGTTGATGACCGTGGAGAACCAAGAGTTGTTGACGAACCTGAAGATGATGTCGATCCAAGTCTCCGAGAACCCAAAGGCTCTGAATACCTAAATCATGAATTGCCAGTCCAGACGGTCATAGGCTTTCTCCATGTCGAGTTTGATGGTAAAGTTACCCCCCTGGACGGGAATTTCATGCAAGTGATCAACTCCTGAGCAAGCAAAATGTTATCGGTGATGTTCCGACCGGGGACGAAGCCGCTCTGCTCCTCGAAAATGATCTTGGGAAGAAGAGTGGACATGCGGATCGCGATGATCTTGGAGATGATTTTATTGGTGAAGGTGTATAAGCTGATCGGTGTGAAGTCTTTGAATGTCTCCGAGTTATCTTTTTTAGGGATCAGGATAAGGTTGGCCCGGAAGATGGATTTGTGGTAGCTCGCTTCGGCAAAAAATGCCACCGCGACATCGTGAAAGTCAGACCCAATAATCTCCCAACAAGAACGGAAAAAAGCTCCAGAGAAACTGTCTAGTCCGGGAGCGCTGTGTTTGTCAAGGGACCAGACAGCCGACTTGACTTCCTCAGGGAAGGGGGACAACAGCATGACATTCTCCTTCTTGTTGATCAGGCTGGGGACCTTAGCCAGGAAAGCCTCATCTTTAACGACGTTCTTTTTGGAGAAAAGTTTGGTGTAGAAGTTGGCGGCTGCCATGTTAATGCTTTTCTGGTCTTTGAGGAGGATGCCATTGTCGTCCGAGATTTGGTGAAGATTGAGCTGATTTCTGTGACCCTTGACACAGACGTGGAAGAAGCCGAAGTTTTTGTCACCCTCGGTATCCCAGGACAATCTGGCTTTTGCTTCCAGAATTCCTTCTCGACCTTCAGCCTGGACTTGAGAATCGCCTTGGTAAGGTTCAGGGCGGTGCAGGCTTTCGGCAAGCTGTTCACAGCGAACAGGATCTCAGCATGAGTGACGCCATCTTCAGCTGTCTTGATAGCTTGGAAAATATTTCCAAAAGCGAGTCTGCTCCAAGATGATAACGTGCCCTTGGTGGCTTTGAGCTTGACTGCTACGCATATGAGGAGGTCTGGGTTGCTGGTAGATCTCCACGCGGAGGCCACGATGTTTCTGAAATTGGGGTGATGTCTCCAGAAGTTCAGGAAGCGAAAAGGTTTTTTGATTTGGTGGAGTTGCTACTGATCTCCATCAGGAGAGGAGAATGGTCTGATACTGTAGTGTTAAGGTGAGAGAGGTTAGTGATGAGATCTAAGTCAGCCCACAGGTTGTCTACCAGCACTCGATCCAGACGGGAGTATTGTCTACGAGCGCCCCCTTGTATGTTATACCAAGTGAAAGCGTTGCCGACGAACTGCAGGGGGGACAAGTGGGCGTTGAAGATGAAAGTGTTGAAGTCGTTCATCGCTGGCTGGGGGGGTCCCCCCGATTTCTCCTCTCGACGCGAGATCGTGTTGAAGTCTCCAAGGTAGATCCACAGAAGATTGTTGAGGTGTTGGTGGGTGTCCATGAGGGTATCCCAGAGGTTCTTGCGTTCGGGCTAGTTGCAGCTGTCGTGAACAATAGAGATAAGAACTCGGGACTTGAGGGAAGTGTGCTCAACCCAGCAGGAAAGTGCCTGATCGGAGTCATTTACGATGCCGATTCTACATTCGACGGTGAAAAGGATCCAAATGTCATGGCATCCGGCAACCGCAGACGCGAAACCGAGTTGGAGTTGAATGGATTTGAGTCTCCTTTGGGGGATTTTGGGCTCAATGATGATCAGAAGGTCGATTCGGTAGATTTTCTTGAGGCTAATTAATCTCCTCAAGGTAGGTTTGTTGGCTAGCCCTCTAACATTCCACGAGAGGATGTTAGGCATTGGGTTGTTTGTGGATGGGGTGGGTATTGAGCTTAGTGGCTGACCGAGTGGTCATGGCCGTGGGCTCTAGTTTTTCTTCTTGTTGATGGGGATTTTGGAAACTCTCTGAGGTGTTCCGTTAACGTCATCCGCCGAGTCTGACGTACCGCGAGCGGAGTGTCCGATACCCTCCTTCGGGGGGGGAGACAACTTCTTTGTCTATTTCGATAAGAGCATAGAGAGGGTTGTCGGGGTCTAGGAAGCCTGCTTCTATGGCTTGCTGAAGCCTGTCAGTCGGGACAATACTTAGCATCGCTGGGTCGATCGCGAAATCTCTCCCGGGGATAAGAGGGCATCCAGCGGGGGGATCGGGATGGGTGATCAAAGCCATCTGATATTCTCCTTCGCCGCTCGGGGAAGTGTCATTTGTCTGATGTGGGTCACTGGGCTTATTGTTCACCTCGGGAGAGGTCGGGCCTGGTTGGGGTTACTCTCGTATATATATATATATAATATATAATATATAATATATATAATATATATATATATATATATATATATATATATATATATATATATATATATATATATGGGGCGATCCGGTTTTTGCGGAGCGGCCTTCCGTGCGATTCTGGGCGTTACGTGCTTGGACGTCGATGACGGCACCGGCGGGGGGCTCCGCCCCCCTGGCCAGGGACCGAGGCTGGTGGTTCAGGCGTCCTCGGCCGGTGGAGACCGGGGGGAGGTCCGGCGACGGGGGGATATTCCGGCTCTGGTTGCCCTACCGGGCCTGGCTCGGAGGGGGGGCCGATTGTGGCTGATCCGGCTTTCTCGGATCCGGCGACGGTGGCAGGAGGTAGGGAGGATTTTCAGGCACGCAGGTCCTTCGCTACGGTGGTGGGCCGCTCCGCCCCGACTCAGGCGGGGGGTCCGTCCAGGGTTACATTCCGACCGGCCATTGCTATTGACGGCCGGAAGGTGGCTGTCTTTTCCCCGTCGAACATGGAGGCCCTTACGGTGCCTTGTGGCATGGACCTCATCGGAAAGTTTGCTCGGCGGAGACTTCCGATTGAGGACATTAAGAAGGATCTTGCTTCGCGAGGATTCAGGGGTCTAATCGAAGTGAAGGCCATTGATGATCGTCATGTCCTCATACGGCCTCACGTCGAGAGCGACTTTCTTCGACTTCGTTCTAAGGACTGTTGGTTCGTTGGACGGGTCCCGATGGCGCTTTTTCGATCTTCGGTGGATTTCTTGCCGCTGAGAGAGGATCCTAGAGTTCCCATTTGGGTTGCCTTTCCCGGGCTACCACATTACATGTTTGATACCAATGCGGTTCTCTCCATCGCTTCTGGTCTTGGAACTCCGCTCTATACGGACCGAGCTACGGCTTCTTTCTCCAGGCCGAGTGTTGCTAGGGTTCCGGTTGAAGTGGACGTTAGCAAACCTTTTCTTCAGGAGGTATTCTACTAACTGCCTGATGGCGTTCGGTCGCAGCCGGTTGTTTACGAGCGGACTCCATCCTATTGTGCTGCATGTGGCCTTCATGGCCACGTAGAGAGTAGTTGTGCTCGATCCCAGGTAGAGATGCCTTCAGGGGGTGTGGCAGAGAGGCCACCCACCATCGCTGCTTCTTCCTCAGGCATAGCGATAGGGGAGGACGCTCAGTTGGGTGGATGTGGGGTTAGCAGGGGTCGTCAGAGGTGACGTTCACGGCGTAAGAAGGGGAAGGAGACTAGGCAAGTATGGCGGCGCATACAAGGGCGTGATGCTAGCACTAGCAGTGGGTCCATGCAGCATGGATTACGTAGGAGTGAAGGTAATCGTACATTTTCAGCTCCGCCTTCATGGCACGTGGGGGAGTCATCTTCGGACCAGCTGGCTTTATGGTTGGATGATAGGCGCCCCATGCAGGGGGGGACGTAGCGTCCCGAGTTCTTGTTTGGATGGGCAGTCGGGGCCTGAGCGAGGTATTCATCATATAGATTTGCCGGACCTTCCTATCATTATTCATAGTCAGCTGGGACAAGGAGTCATAGCTGCTGGTTCCGATACTGAAGAACGCAGCTTGGTGGTGTGGGAGGAGCCTGTCTCCGGCCCTATCAGCGTCTGGGGTGATGATCCTGTTCAGGGTGATGATATAGTTTCATTACCTGAATATAGCACCTCCATTGTCCTTCGGGAGGGTCGCGACGATGGCTGGCAGATGGTACCTTTCAAAAAGGCGACTGGTAAGCGAAGAAAGTCGATGGTGCCTCAATCGGATCGATTTCTTCATTCACATGCTTCCCGGGTTAGGCGGGACCCCAAGAGAGTCCATGGTTAACTTCCTTATATAGAATGTTCGGGGGATGGCGAACAGATCTACTTTATGCCGTCTCAGGTCCTTGTGTCGAACCAACAATATACAGGTTCTTGCTATTATCGAGCCCAAGGTGATATCTTCTAAGCTCTTGTCTTATCAGTTGAGGTTGGGTTTTGATGCTAGTTTATGTAATGAGAAAGGAAATATTTGGTTTCTTAGCAAGTCGGGTATTGGGCTCACCTATATTGATTCATGTAATCAGGCTATCTCGATGCAGCTTTCTTTGAGTTGTTTTTCGGTTCCGGTGCGGTTGTCTGTCGTTCATGGTACAGGGACACGACAGGGGAGACGACGTCTTTGGCAGCATCTTCTTGACGTCCAAGCCAGGGACGTTGCCATGACCTGGGCTGTGGGCGGGGATTTTAATATCATTGCTTTACCGGATAAGAAATTTGGAGGTCGACCGCCGGACTCGAGGGCCATCGCAGATTTTCTTGACTTCCAGTTGGTTGCCGGTCTTTCTGATGTTGGTTTCAGAGGTAGCTCATTCACCTGGGTGAATGGCCAGTCTAGGGTTGATCGGCAGGGATCTCGCCTGGATCGATTGCTCGCGTCGGGTAGTTGGCTGGATGGTGTCCAGGTCTCGTACGAGCATCTCAACCGGGCAGAATCTGATCACGCACCTCTATTGATATCTTGCTAGCCAGCTTCTTCCATTAAGCGTCGAGGATTCAGTTTCCTCGAATTTTGGATGTCTCATCCTGACTTCCTATCCGTGGTTGCCCAGGCGTGGGAATCTTGTTGGCATTATGATGCGCTAGAGCGTTTGGGCATGCGCCTACGGACTACGGGGCAGGTCTTGGCCGGTTGGAGCAGATCTACTTTCGGCGACATTTTTAGGAGGTACGTCAGGCGGAGGATGTTGTTTTGGCGGCGGAAGAGGACTATGATCTTCATCCTTCGGAGAGGGGTAGGGCTGCTTGGATGGAGGCTGTAGCCAGACTGAAGCAAAAGGTCCAGGTTGAGGAGTCCTTCTGGAAACAAAAGGCCAGATTGAAATGGGATCAGGAAGGTGATAGGAATACGCGGTTTTTCCATGCGTGCAGCCGGAGCAGGCAGCAAAAGGCGGCTATTCAGAAAATTATTCGTGCTGATAGCTCCGAACAGGTTCTGATGTAGAGGTGGCGGCGGAGGATTCCTTATTTTACTCCAACCTGTTCCGGGCTGAATCGATTTCTGAGGATGATGCATTCCTCGATGTCATTCCTAGTATTATCTCTGTGGAGGATAATTTTAATCTTGCTCGGTGCCCGGATAGATCAGAATTGTTCGAAATTGTTCGTGGGATGGACCCGGCTAGTGGTGCAGGGCCGGATGGATTTTTCGGGAGGTTTTTCTCATGTTGCTGGGACATTATTGCTGCTGACGTGGAGGAAGCCATTGGTTCTTTTTTCTTGGGTGCCCGGCTTCCGGAATCTATATCTGATACTTTTTTATTCCTTATTCCCAAAGTCGAGCACCCGAGGAATCTTTCAGATTTTCGCCCAATTAGTCTTTGCAATTTCTGTAACAAGATAATTTCCAAGATTCTTGCTTGCAGGTTACGGGACATTCTTCCCAAAATTATCTCTCCGGAGCAAAGTGCTTTTGTTATGGGGAGAGAGATTGTAGACAATATCATCATTGCCCAGGACATGGTGGCATCTATGAGGGAGTCTAATCATGGTGGCAACGTTGCAATCAAGCTTGACATGCAGAAGGCTTATGACAGAGTTAATTGGCATTTTCTACTTCGGGTGCTTCGAAAATTTGGTTTCAATGAAGCCTTCTGTGATCTCGTCTATCGTCTTTTGGCAGACACCCGGTATGCGGTTCTTCTCAATGGCGCTCCTACTAATTTCTTTCTGGCATCGAGAGGGATTTAGCAGGGGGATCCGCTCTCCCCCGCTCTTTTTATCATTGCCGCGGAGGTGCTTTCTCGGAATCTCAAGCTGCTTCAAGACACTAATAGGAGATCTTCTTTTCATACTCCGATTGGGGGCCCGCGTATCTCGTACTTGGCATATGCGGATGATGTGCTTATATTCACTTCGGAGGATATTGCTGGATTGCGTGCTCTCCAGCAGGTGTTGCATCGTTATGAGGCTGTATCAGGTCAGAAGATTAATTATTCCAAATCTGCCTTTTATATTGCTAATCCTTTGGCTGAGGATCGTGCTCAGACTATTTCCACACTATTTGGATTTTGTACCGGTACTTTGCCTCTTGTTTATTTGGGATGTCCATTATCGTACGGGAGACGGGATACGGGAATGTTTAGTAATTTGCTTGATAAAATCAGATCGAAGCTGTCGGGATGGCATAACAAGATTCTATCTCCTGGGGGGAAGCTGGTTCTTATTAAGAATGTCCTTACCTCTATTCCTATGTATACTCTGGCAGCGTGTTGCCCTCCCCAGGCAGTTATCAGGGCGATTGAGCGGATGTTTGCGGCTTTCTTTTGGGGTAGCAAGGATGGTGTCGCTAAGAGGAATTGGTTGGCGTGGCGTTATGCTACCCGGACAAAATCAGAAGGGGGTCTTGGGATCAAGTGTCTGAATGATATTATGGATACCTTTTCTATGAAATTATGGTGGAAGTTGCGACATGGGAGGGGAATTTGGGTGGAATTTCTTAAATCGAAATATTTCCGTAAGCGTCATCCTTACGAAGCCTTTATGACTTCCAAGTGTTCTCCCATTTGGCGACGGATTTTGAGGGGGAGGAAATTGGCGGAACCACATATATTTTTTAGATTGGGACGTGGTGAGGGCTCAGCGAGGTGCGAAGCGTGGATCCCGGGGGGTATCAGATTGCGTCGTATTGCTGACCCGTCGATCGGTGGAGTGGTTTCAGGGGCCAGGAGAGGTTCGGGAAGGCGGACGCGGGTGAGATTGGGGACCCAGGCGATAGTGCCTGGAGATTCCGGGTTGGCAGGACAGTCATCGGCCAGCAGTGGGGGGGCGGGCGCTGATGTGGCGGCTCCTTTGGAGCGTCGGGCGTACCATTCGGGATGGGTAGCGGCGGGTAGAGGCGGCGGGGAGCTTCGACGGTCGGCCAGGTTGGCCGGAAGAACGGTGCTTCATATTCATCGACCGGTGCTTGTGAGGGATATTTCGGATAGGGGTAGAAAGATCCGAGATTCTAGAGCGAGGAATTCTGATAATGGTGGTCCTACTATCAGATCGTTCTGGACCGATACGGGATGGAATCAGCCGATGATCTCGGAGATTTTTGGGGATGAGGCAGTGCGGCATCTCATTGCGGCTAATCTGATGTGCACTACAGTTCCTGATTCCTTTGTCTTGGGGGATCGGTATGGATCTTTATCTTTGGCAAAGGCTTGGAGGATTTGTCGGGTTCATCATCCAACCTCCTCCTTATTTTCTTATATATGGGGACATTGTATTCCGGCAAAGTGGAGCATTCTGATGTGGCGGGTTTGTCACAACCGGCTTCCCACTGATGACAACATTCAAAAGATTGGTTTCCACCTGGCATCCAGGTGTCATTGCTGTCAGGATGGGCACGAGGAGACTCTTCAGCATATTTTCTTCCACGGGGATCACGCTTCGGAGGTATGGTCCGTCTTTCGGGGCTTTTTCAAAGCACGGTTGCATCAAGATTTTTTGGTCTTCCTCAATAGATGGTGGCGTGGTCCGGACAGTCACCATAGGAGATCTTTGGCCGGTGCGATTATATGGGTACTTTGGAAGAACCGGAACAAGCATCGTTACGAGGGACGTAGTGCTGGTGTTGCTTTCTTTGTTCGGGAGGTTAAGCGGCAGTTTAGGAAGTCTCTTTCGAGTTGTCGTCACCTTCCGCCTATTCCGATTTGGGCGTTTGATTAGTTTATCGTGTGTTTTTTCCTTTTCTTTGTTACCTATGAGGTCGGATGTACTCATTACCCTCTTTTCTAATAAAAGGTAACGGTTCCATAAAAAAAAAAAAAAAAAAAATATATATATATATATATATATATATATATATATATATATATATATATATATATATATATATATTTCGTGGGTGTCCACTTCTTACTGGTGCTAGGAGGCATGCCTCCAAGGGGGCTCGAACATGCGCCACTACTCCGTGCTGCTCCACCGTTCCCAACGGACTACGACTACGGGGATATATATATATATATATATATATATATATATATATATATATATATATATATATATATATATATATATATATATATGATAAGGAAGGTGAGGTGCCACCTCACCGTGAGGTGGCTATATGTCACCCCCCATGATATCATCATGCACTTGCATACTTTTCGGTGCATGATGATAGCATGGGAGGTGATACATAGCAACCACCCATAAGTTGGCACCTCACCTCCATTATATATATATATATATATATATATATATATATATATATATATATATATATATATATATATATATATATATATAAAATATATATATATATATATATATATATATATATATATATATATATTTTGAAAGAAAACCCCCTCATTTATTAAAGGCGGCTCAAAAACCGCAGACAAAAACGTATACAAGGCGCAAAATGCCGAAGCCTATACAGGTATACCACAAAAAGGAGGGAGAGGAAAGCGAAACAAATGCCAGGGGCTAGGAGAGCACCGACCAGAATGCTCTCGAACTGTGGGAACACAGGGTGCTCCGCTTACGGCATTGGCGGGCAACTTCCCATAGGATCTGGTCTGCCGAGTAAAGGTGACCTTCGAATCTCGCCTTGTTGCGATTCTTCTAAATGACCCAAGTAGCAGCCGCTGCGACGATCTGGTGGCCATGGGAGGCTGAACCCCAGAGTCCAGAAGATCGTGGAAGCGTCCACCGCCCTGCTCGATGGTGAATAGCTGGTTAAGGGTTGTCCAAGTCCTGTCTGGCAGCGTCCCCTGGCGGAAGATGTGATCGATAGTCTCCGTCTGACGCTCGGAGCAGCAAGAGCAAGCTGACGCTAAGCTAATCTCGATGGTGTTAAGGATGTCGTCTCTCGGTAGTTTCTTCCTGATGACTCTCCATACGAGGAAGGACCACTTCTTAGGGATGCAGGAGTGCCAATAGTGTGCTATGGGGAGGTACGGCTGATCGGCGCCCTGGATAGCGATCCTCGCCGACCTCACCGAGAATGTCCCTGACGCCTCGAGGGACCATCTCAACGCATCCTCCTCGTCACTGATGCGTAACCCTCTCTCGCGGATGCCATCAGCCGCATCGTTACCGGACCACTGAAGAACCTGGTCCCAGTTCCAGTCGTCGGTAGAGGGGTTCCACAAGTCTCTGATCCTACAATCTCTCGGGGTCTCCGTAAGACTCAGGATCATGCTGTCTCCAACCCATCGATCAAGGAATGGGTTCGAGTCGCCCGCTCCCAGCTGGAGACGCATCGCTAGCTCGACAAGGTCGCGGCCGATAAGGATGCGACGCCAAGCCGCTGAGGATCTGCAGTTGTGTATGGCCATAGAGGGGTGGATGTGTTTGAAGTATCTGGCTTTCAAAAACCTGCTCCATAAGTTGTTGCTCGTGCAGAGTTTCCACCACAGTTTCATCGAGAATGCTTTGACAATATGAGAGAGTTTGATGAATCCCAATCCCCCTCGCCTGTCGGGTGAGCCATAGAATCCTAGCTAGCCCAGTGATGCTTATCCTAGCCGTTGCTATACCCCCAGAAGAAATTACAAAAGATCTGTTCGATCGAAGAAAGAACCTTGATGGGCGGCGAGCATGCCGCTAGGGTATAGATGAGGATGGAGGATAGCTCGTGATTGATGAGGATCATTTTGCCACTGGGGATAAGGTGGCATTGTGCCACCCTTCCACTTTCTTCTTGATTCTGGTGATTAAATCCTCGAAAATGCCTACGTTGGATTTCCCGTACACTAAAAGGCATCCGAGATAGTTGAACGGGGGCTTAGCAACTGAGAAGGAAGTTAATTTGGAGAGGTTGTTGGGGTGGTCTCTATTGGTGTTGTGGTGGGCGTAGATAACACTCTTAGAATGATTGATTTTCTGGCCGGAGCATCTAGAGTATCTAATCAGGGTATTGTGAACCACCGCCACTGCGCCTTCATCCCCGGAAGAGTAGATGAGTAGGTCGTCAGCGAAAGCCAGATGGGTGATGATAGGGCAGCCACTGGATGTATGATAGTGCTGGAAGTTAGGAGTGTTGACCATATTATTAAGGTTCCTACTCAGAGCATCAACAGCTATGATGAAGACTGTGGAGGATAGAGGGTCGCCTTGTCTCACCCCGCGGTGGGATTTAAAAAATCCATCAGCGTGGCCATTGATGACCGTGGAGAACCACGAGTTGCTGTTGGATCTCCAGACGATATTGGTCCAATTTTCCAAAAATCCGAAAGCTCTGAAAACCCAGATCATGAATTGCCAATCCAGTCTGTCATAAGCTTTCTCCATGTCGATTTTAACGACAATGTTGCCTGCCCTCACCGAAAATTTCATGCAGGTGATTAACTCTTGGGCCAGCATAATATTGTCCTGGATGTTCCTCCCACGAACAAACCCGCTTTGCTCCTCTGAAATGATCTTGGGAAGAATACCAGCCATTCTGGTCGCGATGACCTTGGATATGATCTTGTTGGTGAAGTTGCAAAGACTGATAGATCGGAAGTCACGGAAGGACTCCGGGTTGTCTTTTTTCGGGATTAGGATCAACTTGGCACTAGAAATTGCTTTAGGGTATATAGCACCTTCGAAAAAAGCGATCGCCACTTCGGTGATGTCTTGCTTGATAATATCCCAGCATTTGCGGAAGAATACTCCCGAAAACCCGTCCGGACCAGGCGCACTGTGCTCGTTCAGGGCCCATACGGCATCTTTAACCTCCTGAACAGAGGGAAGGCGGTTCAACTGGGCGTTGTCGGTGTCGTTAATGAGGAGTAGGATTTGGTCAAGGAAAGATCTATCTTTGTGAACCGTCTCTTTGGTGAATAGTTTGGAATAAAAATCTGTGGCTGCCTCGTGGATGCTCTTTTGGTCGGTAATGATGTTCCCATTGTCGTCGGCTGTCCTGTGAATCGAGACCTTTTGTCTGCGTCCGTTAATGCAGGCATGAAAGTACTTCGAGTTTTTGTCCCCCTCGCTGTCGCATTTCAACCTCGCTTTCTGTTTCTAAAAATCGGTCTCCACTTTAATCCTAAATTTAAGCATAGCCTTAGTGAGGTTGAGGGCTCTTCTAGCCGCTAAGGAGCGATCCGTGACGACCAGGGCTTCTGTGCGGGTGACGTCGTCCTCGGCGACGTGAACGGCTTGAAAGATATCTCCGTAGGCGAGCTTGCTCCAGACGAACAAGGCTTTCCTGGTGGCTTTAAGCTTGTTGCTCACCCGAACAAGGGGGTTGGGGGAATCTTCGCGGTTCCAAGCTTCCGTTACGATGCCCATAAAATAGGGATGCCCGGTCCAGAAGTCGAGGAATTGGAAGTTCTTTTTGGGTGAGTTAGTCTTGTTTTTGATCTCAACCAACAGGGGAGTGTGGTCAGATTCTATGGAGTTGAGGTGGGACAGATTGGTGGTGATCCCTATTCCGTGCCAGAGGGCGTTCGTGAGGGCTCTGTCTAGCCTTGAGTATTGACGACGGTCGCCATCCAGCTTGTTGCACCAGGTGAATGCATTGCCAGTGAACTGGAGAGTGGTTAAGTGGGCATTGAAGATGAAGTTGTTGAAGTCAAGCATGGCCGTCGCGGGGGGGGGGGGGGGGGGGGGCTCCGGTTTTCTCCGCGCTGCAGGTGATCGCATTGAAGTCCCCAATGCAAAGACAAGGGGAGTTGTTGTGGAGGAGATGGATGTCAAGGAGGTCGTCCAGAGTTGTTTCCTCTCCGCAACATCGCAGCTGCAGTGGACTGCTGAAAGGATGGCGCGGTTGGGGAGTCTTGGATGATCGAACCAACAGGAGAGGGCCTGTCGGGAGTCCTGGATGACTCCTAATTTGACGTCCTTCGTGCAGAGGATCCAAATATCGTGTCTGCCAGCTATGGCCATGGGAAGGCCTAGTTGCAGTTGGATGGATTTTAATCTTTTGGGGGGATTTTGGGTTCAAGGATGATTATGATGTCTATCTTGTGGATTTTTCGCAGATTGGTTATTCTCCTTAACGTCGGTTTGTTCGCCAGACCACGGACATTCCAGGATAGGGACAGGATGGAGGCCGGGGGCCTGAGAGGGGGGTCCAGGGGCTGGAGGAGTGGGGAGGGTGAGGGCCTGGGTGGGTTGGATGGGATGGGTGTCAGAAAATGCGTAGAGCGCAAAGAGAGGGACGAGAGGGGGATCGGTGATATATATATATATATATATATATATATATATATATATATATCTATATATATATATATATATATATATATAATTTTTTTTGAGGTGTCCTTTCGCCAAGCTGGGTCGTGGCCCAAAGCCACCCAGCCGCCCAGGGGGATTCGAACCAGAGACCTGTGCTCGGGCGGCCCACCGAACAACCACTAGGCTAGTGCCATTGAGGTGTCATTTTCTCCAAGTTGGGCCGTGGCTCAAATCCACCCAGCTGCCTAAGGGCGGATTCGAACCCGAGACCTGTGCTCGGGCGGCCCTATATATATATATATATATATATATATATATATATATATATATATAGATATATATATATATATGTTGTAAACAGCTGAAGACAAAATACCTTATAATAAAGACATACAATATTCTATCCCCCTGTTCGATGCCTTCATCTTTGTGTCAGAACGAAGGATCATGATCCGGTGGAAAATGTGTCTGCTAGGGTTCTTCCCTCTCCTATTGCTTTCATAGTTGAGACGAACTGCAGGGCAAACCGATGATAAGATAGATTCCTCATACCCAGGATGAGGAGTAACCTCGAATTGCTTGGGGAGTGCCCCAACATCGCAAGGCCCGGATGCAGGGGACGCCCCCGCCATCGGCACAGTTTCCCCCTCTAATAGTGTCGCCCAGAACGACCTCCTTCTTCGACGGGGTATCCTGCAAATGATTACCAGACTTCTCGATGGCCACTCTCAGTGGAGAATCCTGGATAACAGATCCAGACCTCTCAACTGGGGGGTCTGAACCGGAAGACCTGAGGGGCGACGGATGGGCGGGTGCTAGAACAACCGCAGACAAGGGGGAGACCATAAGAACGTTGGTAGAAGCGTGGGAGCCGAAACGAATAGGCATGCCCGGGGGTTCCACGGACCTATTCATGGGAGAAGCTGGGTTTGCCGGAATGTCGTGGGGGGGTGTCACCGAATGGGGCATTCCAAAAGGGGCTGCCACGCCCATAATGACAAACGACTGATCGGAGAGAGCGCACGCGCCAACCTAGTGTTCGATGCGAGTACAATCGCTATAAAAACTGGGACGCTCTTCGATAACCACATCTTGCTAAATGTCCCTACCATCGTGGAAGTGAATGAGGAAATGAGAAGGGGCAGGGAGCTGAGGTCAACATCAACCAGCACCCGGGCACAGCTAGGTCTGAACACGACGCAAGTAGCGTGATCTAACGCAATAGGGGAGCCGATGCATTAAAACAAACGGAATATAGTTTCTCTCGCGAAGAGGAAAATCGACAATCCTGGAAGGGAAACCCAAATCGACGCCACGGCAGATTCCTTCTTGGAGTCAAAATTCGAAGACCATTTGGTGACCCACATTGGCTGCGGGAAGGTCCAAATATCCATCGAGCGCAAACACAGGTAATCTGCCTTGTTAGACGGCCTGATAAGCAGGTTTCGACCATCTAGAACACCCATTGAAATAGGACCTGAGGAATTCATCTTCCCCAGAATCCTGCATACGACATCCGTAGACAGCCTGGAGCGGAAGAACTGACCAATAAGAGCAAAATAAAAAGGGGCAGAGAGCATCGCCACTTCCGTCGTCAAAAAATCCATAACCGGAGTTCCTCCAGAGACAATGAAGGAACGATGAGGCAGGGATGGTGGCAGTGTCCGGGCAGCCGAACCAGACGCTACCTTCAGGAAAGTGGGTGAGGCCAGGCGACGGATAGATGACACCACGAGGGGCCAGTACTGCCTTGGCGTAGCCCGGGTCCTCCGCGGGGCTGTAGAAGCATGAAAAAGCGCAGGGTGACACAAGGCGCAGGTGGGTACTCCCGCTACCCACCTATCTTCACAAAGGCACAGATGACGAACGATACAGGTTGTTGCTCTCACTACCATCCCAGCTTCACAGAAGCGCAGGCGGTCAAGCACGCCAATAGAAAAGACAAACTCACATAAAATAGATGAAAAGTTAAAGGAAAGTTTTTTTATTAAATCATGGCTACAAGAGTCTATTACAGATTCGTCACGATTACATAAAGAAGACTTCCTAATTACAAGGATCTGTTACAAAGTATTTGTGATTACATATGCTGAACTAAAAACTCCTACGGATCTACGCTGGGGTTCATCTTCACAATGTAATCGTCATGAGAGGAGGGACTGTGGATAGAAGTTGTGAATACAGTCACCATCAAAGCCTGCCACCATAGCACCCCCCCCTCAGACGTGCAGCTCTTCATAAAGCAGCTATTGGCCCGAGTGAGAATTCAGTCCACAGCACGATATGAGGCCCTTTTCAAAAGTGCATCAGCTTCTGAGGCTCTTCCAGCCAAACAAAAGAGCGTAGCCGCTAATGAGCAGGACAGAGCACAACCTGCGACGCTTTATGTTGGTAACCAGACCGAACTCGATCGTCAGGACCTCCAAGATGTCGCTCAGGTTCAAACTCCCCATGAGAAGCGTTCCAGCATATCCCGAAGTTCATCAACAGTTCTTCTACGAAGGCACAACTCCTTTGAACGAAGGGATCCTCAACCAAAATCCGACTTAGGCAAGGCCAATGGTCGCTCGAAGCTAAGTCTAAATCCAACATGGTGTTGAAGGACAAAAAGAGGAAGATGTGACTCTTCGGAAGAAACTCCCCCTTTATATAGGGTGGGAGTAGTCCAATATATAGGCTACGTGACCATCAGTCAAAATTTTCACATTAATGGGATGAACCTAGCACTCAACACGATGAACCTCATTCAATAGGTTCAATCGACTAAGTCTTAGACCAAAAAAAGACCCCTTGAAATTCCCCAAGTAACGTTGGCAATTAAGAGAAAGCGTTCCTTAAAGAGCTGTCATTAATTGCTCTTAAAGAAGACTTCAAAGCCAGCTTCTTTAAACCAGAAGCGCGGCTACAATCCTGCGACAGTAGGAGGCGCAGACTGGTGATTTATTCACATCATCCCAGCTTCAACGGTGCAGACCGCTCTTCGACCTAGAAGCTCAACCTCCTTCATCAAAGACTTGGGAAACACCATTGCATCCAACACAAGTTCGCCTGCCGCTCCAAAAGTACAGTAACCTCGTTAGACTGAAGCACAGCCTACTCGTCACTCTAAAGCACATTGACTTTACTACTCGAAATACAGCCTACTCGTCGCTCAAACGCAAAGAGGCTCTGTCGTCTTCGAAACATAGTCCACTCATCGCCTGAAAGCGCAGAGGCTCCGTTGTCTACAGGAGAATAGTCTACTCGTTGCACCAGAAGCACAACAACACTAAGACCTCGCTAGAGGCACAGGTTGCATGGTCCCACCCAATTGGTTTGTTTAAACCACTACTCTCAAAGATAGTACAGAGGTTGATTATATTGATAAGTGCAAATATCTTATCAACTGGTTTAAAACTCAGATAAGGACAAAGTTTGCTCATTTGATAAAGGTCGTATCAAGTTGGTTTGTTGAAACCGATAGCCTCCTGAAGATCAAACAGAATCCTACTCTGAGATGAAATCCAAGATCTAATTGGCTTCATCTAAACAAAAGATTCCTAGTAATAAACACGCGCCACGTGTCTCCTCCTTCGGTTATTTTGATAACCATCCAAGATCTCGATAGAGGGGAATCTCGACGTCCGCCACGTGTCAGCTCAGCAGAAGCCCATACTGTACAATGATAGCATATTCCTTCATATCTCAAATCTGAGTGTACATCACATATGTGCCCCCATTTTTCTATAAATAGAAGCAGGTTTCCCTTCAACAAAAAGAGGAGGAGGACACACACAAAGTGGAAAGAAGCAGAAGGCAAAAGGCAGAGCTTCGAAGTCTTCAACTCCGACAACCTCTTGATCTGTGACCCTAGAGTCCAACCAAAGGTACCAAAAAGCCAAAGCAAGTCCAACTCATCGTCAGATCGTCAACGGAGTAAAGGAGCCACTGCAGTGCTCGATCTCCACCGTCACGCTTTTCCAGAATTCTTGTACTTAGATTTCCTTGCATAGGAATCGATTGTACCCTTTTTTCAAGTTCAATAAACAAAAAGTTTGTATAATCTTTTGTGAGGTCGAACAAAATGGCGACTCTGCTGGGGACGACCTTCTCCTCCAACGAGAAAGTGGTAATGCAATCTGACGACAACTTGCTAGGATCTTCCCAGAAGATGCTGGTCGTACGCTTCGACCAACAAGCTTTTGAAGATCTCCTTTCTGAAGATAAGTCGAGTCCTTTGAAGCGGTTCGTAAAACCAAAGAAGACTCGACGTGTCTGGGAGTCCAAGGCGGCTGCGACGAGCAGCACGACAGAGTGGCCTGCGATCCAGAACCGTCTAAACATTGAAGCCTCAAATAAGATTTTGGCTACTACGGCCATGCCACCTCACTCGATTCCTACTTTAGGAAAATACGACGAGGAAGACAATGCCCCTATGGCAGGCCTGACGAGGGCACAACGCCAAAGGAAGCGCGCGACGGTTCAACCCCTCACAAAAGAAGCATTGCCGGCGAGAAGATCTGTCTTCGACAGAATTGTCTTTCGATCAGGCGAGCTTTCTTTGGATTCTGAATACTATGTACCCGCAAGGGTTAGTAGAAAGAAATCTAAGGCAGTACGTGCCTTGTGCAACAAACGTACTACGCCAATGACCGACCAAAGGCCTGCGTTGTCAGTCATGATGGAACTGGGGATTCCCAGGACACTTACTTTGGTGTGCGGATTGACCGATAGAAAGTTAAACAGAGTTAATACGTGTTCTAACCCTTCATAGGCAGAAAACTAGGGTTCATGAATTATACCTACGGCAGGAAGAAGACAAGTAGTTCCTGGCAATCTCGAGCGGACGACCCCAAGATCTTCTGCACGTATTCCTTCCTTGAGTTGGACGTCGTGTGGACGACGATCTTCCATCCTTTTCTTCTCCTTGGCAGCCCTCTCTTTCTCTCCTTACGTGAATCACAAATTTAGAGAAAGCTTAAGATTTTTTATCAGTAATTTGGCGGCCAGAGGATAGAGGATATATATAGGCTACAGCAGGGACTATGAGGAGAAATTAGGGTTAGGCCTCCTAACGGATCAGGATATCCGTGTTCAGCCCGAACACACAATCCATGCCCATTAACAATAGCTCGGTCCACTAATGTGCTATTATTGTACTACCTCCCTAATCCTAAATTATGTTTGTGGGCTCTTTTTATTATATGCTCGTTTGGCTCCCCATGTTAAGATATCGAATGTCCGTCGATCAAATTAAGTTACTGACAACTATATTTATTCTACATCTTTTATCCTTAAGTAGTATCGCTCAACTTTATTTGTCATGTCAGATATAATCCACCTGCAGGGTTTACATGACAATCCTTATGAGCTCCTTAAGGGGACATCATCAACCCGATGTATCGGGACATGGATTCCATTTATAATCAACATCTCGTCATACATATAATGTTATTACGCAATTCATAGAGGTTGTTAACCCATAATGAATCTCACTCTTTCATGAGTCAAAGTAATGCATATTGCATATACATGTCTGTTATTATATCCGGATTAAGAGCACAAGCATCCAAAATAACAGAGGTGTTTCTTCTCTTATGTAGTCAGTACAAAGAGAACAACCTCAAGTGGTCATGTTCAATACACACAAAGTGTACTAGTATAAACCTATAGTCAAGATAGACTAATACCAGATTACACTACAACCTTTCCAATAGATTGTCCAAGTCCATCTAGGTTGTGAACTATTTATATATTCCATAGGAAACTGATAATATGATCTTCTGTGTGATATCACACACCATATTATCTACAATATAGAATATCAGACATTTGCATTAACACTTGCAACAAATACAATATGCAAACATTTGCCCATATGATTCTCATTTTAAAATTTAAGAAATAAGGTTACTACAAAAGTGATGCTTTTAGTATATAACCCTAACAATCATCCACTTATACTCAAAGCATTGCCTTTCAGTATACTGTTACAAATCTTCCACTTATACTTAAAGCCATGCTGCTATACATCTGACTCCCATTCCCCCAACATGACTATCAAAAGCCTTAGCTGGTAAGCTCTTTGTAAAGGGATCAGCTAGGTTGTCGGCTGATGCTATCTTAATCACAGTAACTTTTTCTTTCTTTACAAAATCTCGTATCAGGTGGTACTTGCGCTAAATGTGTTTACCTATCTTATGGGCTCGTAGTTCCTTCGAGTTTGCAACTGCACCACTATTATCACAATAAAGTGTAATAGACTTAGGCAAACTAGGTACCACATCCAAGTCCAACAGAAAGTTTCTGAGCTAAACTGCTTCTTTGGCTACCTCAGAGGCTGCCACATACTCGACTTCCATGGCAGAATCAGCAATACATTTTTGCTTGATACTCCTCTACACAATGGCTCCAACTCCCAAAGTAAACACATAACCTGAGGTAGATTTCCTGGAATCCCTATCTGACTGAAAATCTGAGTCTGTATACCCCAACGGAACTAAACTATCTGCCAGGTAAACTAGCATATACTCTTTTGTCCTTTTCAGGTACTTCAAAATATGCTTTATGGCAGTCCAGTGCTCTTGCCCTGGGTTAAACTGATATCTGCTGACCATGCCTATGGCAAAGCAGATGTTTGGTCTTGTACATAGCATTGCATACATTAAGCTTCCTACTGCTGAAGCATAAGGAATTGCTTTCATGTTCTCTATCTTTTTAGGTGTCCTCGGACACTGCTCCTTTGATAGAGCAATTCCATGTCTAAAAGGTAAGAAATCTTTCTTAGAATTTTGCATACTAAAACGAGTTAGTACAGTATCGATATAGGAAGCTTGGGATAAGCCCAACTTCCTTTTCTTGCAATCTCGTAGAACTTTGATCCCAAGGATGTGACCCACTTCTCCCAAGTCCTTCATATCAAACTGTTTGGATAACCATACCCTTACATCAGATAACACCTTCTCATTGTTTCCAATGAGCAAGATGTCATCCACATAAAGTACTAGGAACACCACCATATTTTTGTCACACTTTCTGTATACACATGATTCATCCTAACATTGATCAAATCTATAGGATTTTTTCACCTGATCAAAACATATGTTCCAAGATCTGGAAGCTTGCTTAAGTCCATAAATGGACTTCTTGACCTTACAAACAAGATGTTCTTGGCCCTTTCAATGAACCCGTATGGTTGCTTCATATAGATATCTTCCTCAAGACTTCCATTAAGGAAAGCTGTCTTGACATCCATTTGTCAAATCTCATAATCGAGATGAGCTACAATAGATAAAAGAATCCGGATAGACTTAAGCATGGCTACTGGAGAAAAGGTTTCCTCATAATCGATACCCTCTCTTTGAGTAAAACCTTTTGCAACGAGCTGAGCTTTAATGGTTTCAACCTTACCGTCTGATCCTCTTTTTCTCTTATAGACCCACTTGCATCCAACGGCTTTTACACCAACGGGTGGTTCTACAAGCTTCCAGACCTGATTGGAATCCATAGATTATATTTCATATATCATTACTTTTTGATAAGACTCTACATCTTTATCTTGGAGTGCTTCGTTGTAGGTACGGGGATCAAAATCTTGTTCCTTAGGGACGAAGTCTGACGACTCTCCCAAGAACATATATCTATCAGGTTGTATCACAACCCTCCCACTACGACGAGGCACTATCGGTTGTGGTATAACATTTGTGACACGTTGTGCAGTTAATTGTGGTTCATCCTCTTGTACTGTTGGTACTGAAGTACTTGGTGTCTCACCTCTAAGTTCTTCTAGAACAACTCTATTTGTGGGTTTATGGTTCATCACATAGTCTTCCTCTAAGAATCGGGCATTGGTGCTAACAATGACCTTCTGATCCATAGGACTATAAAATAAACCTCCTTTCGTTCCACTTGGATAGCCTACAAATAAGCGTACTTCTGTACGAGATTCCAACTTATCTGCTTTCCCATTCAGCACATGTGCTGGACTACCCCAAATGCAAACATGTTTCAAACTAGGCTTACGCCCAATCCACAGCTCTATGGGAGTAAGAGGTACTGACTTAGAAGGAACCAAGTTTAAAATATAAGCCGCAGTCTCTAAGGCATATCCTCAAAACGAATCTGGTAAATTCGAATAACTCATCATTGATCTAACCATCTCCATAAGAGTTCTATTCCTTCTTTCGGCTACACCATTCTGCTGGAGCGTTCCAGGTGTAGTCAATTGGGATGTAATCCCAGCCTCTGATAAATAATCCCTAAACTCTCTAAATAGGTACTCGCCACCATGATCTGATCATAATGACTTGATACATTTTCCATGACGATTCTCCATTTCAGCCTTGTACTCTTTGAATTTCTCAAAGCACTCAGACTTACGGCGCATCAAATAAATGTATCCATATCTTGAATAATCGTCAATAAATGTGACAAAATATTCAAAGCCACCTCTAACATGGATAGTCATGGATCCACAAATCAGAATGAACAAATTCCAACACATCTTTGGCCCTATACCGTTTGCCGTAAAAGGCCTTTGGTTATTTTACCTTCCAAGCAGGATTCACAGACTTGTAGTGCCTCCACTTCCAATGAACTCAAAGGTCCATCTTCAACCAGTCTTTGAATCCTTCTTAGGTTAATATGCCCCAATTGCAAGTGCCAAAGATATGTTTGGTTCATACAAGAAGGTTCTTTTCTCTTATTTAAGTTAGATGACATATTATTCATTTCCATAAGTTACATTGTGGACAAAACGGATTAATGACATACAGATTATCAACTATGCACCAGAACAGATAAAATGTTTATTCTTTCTAATAATAATATTGTCATTAAAATAAACTGAATATCCATCCTTAAAACATAGAAACTGAAATTAGATTTCTTCTAAGTGAAGGTGCATATAGACAATCTCTCAATGTAAAAGGCTTATTTCTACCAAATGATAAAGTAACATCTCCTACTGCAACGACCGCTACTTTTGTAACGTCACCTATGAACAAGCATATCTCTCTATCACTGAGCTGCTTGGTTTCCTGGAACCCCTGTAATGTATTGCAGACATGATTAGTGGCTCCTGTATCTACACACCAGTTGCCGGTAGATAACACCGCTAAACATGTTTCAACTACTAGTAAATGAGATATACCTTTATTCCCTTGTATGAGAAGTGGACAGCCAGTCTTCCAATGTCCTGACCCTTTGCACTTGAAATATTTGCCTTTTGGCTTTTTCACAGCGCCTTGAGGTCCCATGCCCTTCTTTGCTGAGTTTGACTGTTTCTGAATGTTATTCTTCTTCTTACCGCCTTTTGGCTTAGAAGTATAAGCCTTTTCAGAAACAAAATATGACCACTCTGCCTAAAGAGAGATTCAGCATTATGTAGCTCTTTTGTAAGTTCTGCCAAACTATACAACCTTTGTTCATGTTGTAATAAGCTAGAAATTGTCAAAACTTTTAGACAAAGTCTCGAGAATGATATCGACCTGTGATTTCCTATCGATTTCATCCAAGGATCTCCATCTCATTCAGATGACCCATCATCTTGAGAATATGATCCCTTACTGGTGTACCCTCAACCATTTTTGTATTCATCAAACACTTCATAGCAAACTGCCTAGCTGCTCTACTCTGATGTCCGAAGAGTTCCTTGAGTTATACATCATGTCATAAGTCATGGCCATGGCATGATGCTGTGTAGTACATTTGACATAGATGTCAGAATATAATACCGCGCCATCTTATCTGCCTTTTTCCACTTCTTATAAGCCTCTTTGACCTCTTCATCAGAGTTAGCATCAGGCTTAGGTGGGCATTCCTCAACAAGTACATATTTGTACTCTTCAGCAGTCAAGACAATGTCCAGATTACGTTTCCAGTCAATATAATTAGGTCCAGTAAGTTTGTTTTCTTTAAGAATCACCATAAGTGGACTGAAAGAACCCATTTTTAAAATCCTGAGAAGCACATAAATAAAAATTATGTAGGGCAAAAACTTTTTGAATTAATTAAATATTGATTCCCTCAAAACAATAATAAGAAATTTACCAACACCTTGAACATCATGAATTTAGCATGCCACGATAGTGTGGATGTATACAAATTCAACTTTGTTCAAGTAGGTACTATCTATTAATTTTACTATCATGTCAACATAACTTTATGACAAATAAAATTAATATGTTGGTCTTGCTCTGGTCATACAAATAATAGCAGTGACTCCGATGGGGAGGATACCATTATTTGTATCTAAGTATATACCATTACTTAATACTAAGTCCATTACCTTGTAATGAGTTCTTTCAGATGGAGAAGTGAACACATACTAGGTAACTTTCTACAATTATTCCTAAGAAAGTTTGTACTGGTGATCCATAATTACTCATCCGATATGGAGGAAGGCACTAAAGCCAACGTGCAAGTATAATTACATCACCTACAAACCAGTAATGGAGACCATAGGATTTATACTAAATAAATATCCTCTTCCACTTAGTTATTTAACAATGAGGATTTTTCTACTAGTTGATATTATGTCCATCTTGTTCTTTATTAATGTAGGCTTAGTTTTTCAAAAAAAACATCCACACAATAATAAACATGCATAATCAGAAAAAGCAAAATGCCAACAAATAAGAGAAAAAAATATCCACAACAACAACAACATCCACGACATGTTCGTGGTTTAAAACAATCAAAACAAAACATGCATTAGACCATAATAGTTGGATCTAAGATGCCAGCAAAACTGAGTTAGAACAGATCTACATCTACCGACTATTACACAACGCAAGTTTTATTGGACAACATGGACGTATCAATCAATACGCAGATCCAAAGTGGATTTGATACCAATTGATGGAACTGAGAATTCCCAGGACCATTACTTTGGTGTGATTGATCGATAGAAAGCTAAACATATTTAATACGTGTTCTAACCCTTCATTGGCGGAAACTAGGGTTCACGAATTATACCTGTAGCAGAAAGAAGACAAGTAGTTCCTGGCAATCTCGAACGGACGACCCAAGATCTTCTGCATGTATTCCTTCCTCGAGTTGGACGTCGTGTGGGCGACGATCTCCCAACCTTTTTTTTCCTTGGCAGCCCTCTCTTTCTCTCCTTACGTGAATCATGAATTTAGAGAAAGCTTCAGATTTCTGATCAGTAATCTGGCGGCCAAAGAATAGAGGATATATAGGCTACGGAAGGGACCATGAGGAGAAATTAGGGTTAGGCCTCCTAACAGATCTGGATATCCGTGTTCAGCCCCAACACACAATCCAGGCCCATTAACAATAGCTCGGTCCACTAATGAGCTATTGTTTTACTACCTCCCTAATCCCAAATTATGTTTGGGGCCTTCTATTATATGCTCGTTTGGCTCCCCATGTTAAGATATCGAATGTCCGTCGATCAAATTAAGTTGTTGATAATATATTGATTCGACATCTTTATCCTTAAGTAGTATGCTCAACTTTATTTATCTCGGATATAATCTACCTGTAGGGTTTACATGACAATACTTTTAAGCTCCTTATGGGGAATCATCAACCAGATGTATCGGGATATGGATTCCATTTATAATCAACAGCCCATCATACATACAATATTATTACCCAATTCAAAGAGGTTGTTGACCCAAAATGAATCGTACTCTTTTATGAGTTAAAGTAATGCACACTTCTTATACATATCTGTTATTATATTCGTATTAAAAGCACAAGCATCCATAATAACAGAGGTGTTTGTTCTTATGTAGTCAGTACAAAGAGAACAACCTCAAGTGGTCCTGTTCAATACACACAAAGTGTACTAGTGTGAACCTATAGTCAAGATAGACTAATACCATATTACACTACAACCTTTCCAATAGATTGTCCAAGTCCATCTAGGTTGTGAATCCATAGGGAACTGATAATATGATCTTCTGGTGTGACACCACACACATATTA
>JANAVB010028645.1:0-60596 GCA_029216955.1 Iris pallida
ATAGTTAGCAATTAGCGTTAGTGTTAGTTTTCCACTAATTTCTCCTAATGCTACAATAAAAATTCCTAAAAACCTTAGAATTCCAATAGCAGCCACCAAGCCCTATCACTCCACATAGCAGCAGCCTCCCTATCCCAAGCCAGACAAACACCACGACTACCTTGGTCCGCTGGCCTCCGGTGGATCCACCGCCATCAACCACCATCTCACATTGTCGTCGGCCTCCCGAAACACCACAGACACCCTCGACCACCTTGGCCGTCAACCCACTACACACAACCCTGCAACCCGCTCCCCTGTTCGACCCAAATAAATTCGATAGCCCAGCGCAACCCCGGCCACAACTGCCGCCACCACCACTGCATCCTACAGCATCGACACCACCACCAACACAGAAAGAAATGGAGAGATAGGGAGAAAGAAGAGAACACCACCACAAAACACACACTTCCAGCCCAGCCGCTTCGGCCGACTATCCGCCATCCCCGACTCCTCTACAGCCGCCATGAATACCCAAGACCATCCCCGTCACCACGTCCCACCATTCCACCACCATCCCTGGCTGCATCCCCTACAAACCACCATTGCCTCATCACCAGACCACACCGCCACAGTCGTAACCATACACCACCACAACCACAAAAGGAAGATGAGTGAGGGACCTAACCTGCCGCCGCCGGTCGCCTCCGGACCCGGCGCTACCCGTCCCAGCGCCCTGCGACCGGGGTCATTCCGGTCAGGCCTCCCTCCGCCTGGGCTCACCGCAGCTGGCCGCCCGCACCCAGCCACCGCCGCCACAATTCTCCTCCCATCGCGGATTCAGCGTCGCCTCCGTTGGGGCTACCCCCTCCCGTGAGCTCTCACTCTTTCCTCCTCTCTCCTTTCGAAATAAATTTTTGGGAAAGAAGTCAGCAGTTACAGCTGATTATATTTGGGAATTTGGGGGTTTGAGTGAATCCCCTTCCTTCTCTCCTTTGTTTATATATTTAGGTCAGCTGAATTGAATGAATGATGGGCTCAGCACATATTTTTCCCTCTATTATATTGACAGTATCACTGTATTTATTACTATTATTATTATCATAGTGTGGGCTTGCCTAAATTATATATAATATATATTTTTTTTTCTATTTTATATATATATAATATATATATATAATATTATATATATATATAAAATATATTTTTTGAATGAGAATCATATGGACAAATGTTTGCATATTATAATTGTTATAATTTTAATGCAAGTGTCTGATGTTCTATATTGTAGATAATATGGTGTGTGGTACAATACAGAAGATTGTATTATTAGTTCCCTGTGGAATATATAAATGGCTCACAACCTAAATGAATTTAGACAAACCATTGGTAAGGTTGTAGTGTAATATGATAATAATTTATTTTGAATATAGGTTTACACTAGTACACTTTGTGTGTATTGAACAAGACAACTTGAGGTTGTCCTCTTTGTACTGACTATATATATATATATTATATATATTATATATATATATATATATATATATATATATGTCCAAAACAAAGTTATTCTAACCTAAGTAATATTTTAAATAATTAGAATATATATATATATATATATATATATATATATAATTATATATATATATATATATATATATATTCTAATTATTTAAAATATTACTTAGGTTAGAATAACTTTGTTTTGGACATATATATATATATATATTATATATATATTATATATATATATATTCTAATTATTTAAATATTACTTAGGTTAGAATAACTTTGTTTTGGACCTATGTATTATTGCTTTGGCTAAAGTTTAAATATAAAAACTTTAGTTATATATATAATGGTAAATGATTTCAAAAGAAATGTTGAAATAAAATATGTATATATTTTGTTATATGCTTTCATTATATATAGCCTTCTCTTATTACTATTATTATTTTTATTGTGATTATTTAAATAGCAATAATTATTTTAGAATAACTTTGTCCACTGGCCTCCTGTGGATCCACCACCAGCAACCACCATCTCACACTGCCGTCGGCCTCCTGAAACACCACAGACAACCTCGGCCACCTCGGCCGTCAACCCACTACACACAATCCTGCCCCCCACTCCCTTGTTCGACCCAAATAAATCCGACAGCCCAGCGCAACCCCGGCCACAACCGTCGCTACCACCACTACATCCTACAGCATCGACACCACCACCAACATAGGAAGAAATAGAGAGATTGGAAGAAAGAAGAGAACACCACCACAAACACCACACACTTCCAGCCCAGCCGCTTCGGCCGACTATCCGCCATCCCCGACTCCTCTACAGCCGCCATGAATACCCAAGACCATCCCCGTCACCACGTCCCACCATTCCACCACCATCCCCGGCTGCATCCCCTAAAACCACCATTTCCTCATCACCAAACCACCACCGCCACCATCGTAACCATACACCACCATAACCACCAGAGGGAGATGAGTGAGGGACCTAACCTGCCGCCACCGGTCGCCTCCGGACCCGGTGCTACCCGTCCTAGTGCCCTGCGACCGGGGTCATTCCGGTCAGTGCCTCCCTCCGCCTGGGCTCACCGCAGCTGGCCGCCCGCACCAAGCCACCGCCGCCACTATTCTCCTCCCATCGCCGCGGATTCAGCGTTGCCTCCGTTGGGGCTGCCCCCTTATGTGAGCTCTCACTCTGTTTCCTCCTCCTCTCTCCTTTCAAAATAAATTTTTGGGAAAGAAGTCAGCAGCTACAGCTGCTTAGAGCATCTCCAACCCTATTGTCTTGTTAAGTGTTGTGAGTCTTAGGTGGCTCCTATGTGGCACGAGCCACAAGACAATGTCTTGTTTAAGTGGCAAAATTATATCTCAAAAGACAATGAGATAGAAAAACTCTCTCCAATGCAAAAATATTAAGGAGACAATAAAAAGTAGTTTTTTCCAACTTCCAAGACAACTTTTAACACAACTACTCATCTTCTTTCTTTTTTCTAATATTTTTTATTCATAATTGATGACATGGAAGAGAAGACATTGTCAAGTGCATTGTCTAGAACAAGACAATCAACTTCACAATGTCTTCTTTAATTTTTGCCACATAAGCTTCACAATTGACTTGACATTGGAGAAGAACTTTTGAATAAAATTTTGTCATTCCTATGTGGCAACAACTTTTTTCCAAAGTCACAATAGGGTTGGAGATGCTCTTAGGGGCTGTTTGGCAAAGTGGAATTGGAGAAGGATTTGGTAAAAGCTAGGAAGTGGAGGGGGTGGAGTGGTTATTCACCGTTTGGTATGAGGTGGGAATTGAAGTTGGAACTGGCAGATGTGACTGCTGCCAGTTCCTGTCGTGGGTGTAGGGAGGAATTTTGGGCTGCTTCCACATCCGGAGTTGGCAGCCGGATGTGGATGGTAATCCAATTTTTTTTTCTTAACAATTAATTACTGTCACATTTAATCATTGCAGGAAAAAAATTATTTGTTTAACAATTGATCACTGCCACATTTTGGCATCCGGATGTGGTGCTTCCAAATTATTTTTTGCTTAACAAATAAAGTTAACAATTAATCACTGCTAATAAAAACTTAATTAGCATTAATTAGCCAAATGTGAGTGCTACCGCAATTTTTTTTTGCTTTCCAACACTTATTACTTATTATTTGTAATTCTTAAATTTTGGAATCGGATTTCAATTACTTAGCAATTAATCAAAAAATCAACATTTTTATTCATTTTTTGGCTAACTATTTTTTTTTGGCTAATTATTTAGTAATTTTTTGTTGCTAATTATTTAGTAATTTTTTGTTGCTAACAATTTATTAAACTAACTAATAACTAATGAAAAAAATAATATAAATTAAATATATTTTTTATTTAATTATCTTAAATTATTAAACTAATAATGTAATTTATTAAATTGTTATGTGAATTAATTATAATTTACTATTATTATAATCTACTCTTCCACTTTCACTTTCCTATCTCAACCAAACACATTTGTTTAATCTTTCATTTTCCATTTTTTCCTTTCCTATCCCAACCAAACACATTTGTTCCCTATTAGGGGGACAAGAAAGTGAATGGATTCCTATATGAAATCCATCTTAAAAAGTGCAAATCCATATTTTTCCCTACTTACGGTTTACCGAACACTCCAACCCTATTGTCTTATTTTGTGTTGTGATTCCTATGTGGCATGAAGCACAAGACAATGTATTTCCTATGTGGCAAGATGATATTCACACAAGACAATGAGATTAAAAAGTGTTCTCCAATGCAAAATTACTGAGAAGACAATAAAAAGTAATTTTTCCAACTTCCAAGACAACTCCTCAACTTCTTCATGTTTTATAAATATTTCTATTCATACTTGATGATGTGGAGACAAAGTTATTGTGAAGTGCATTGTCTAGATCTAGACAACCAATTTCACATTGTCCTTGCCATGTCATTGTCATGTAAACTTCATGAT
Source organism: Iris pallida (assembly GCA_029216955.1). Classification (NCBI taxonomy): domain Eukaryota; kingdom Viridiplantae; phylum Streptophyta; class Magnoliopsida; order Asparagales; family Iridaceae; genus Iris; species Iris pallida. The sequence continues at coordinate 4,466 of JANAVB010028645.1, forward strand.
TTATTCTACATTTGCATTGGAGAAGGATTTTTAAAATGAAAGCTTGTCATTCCTATGTGGCAACTATTTTTTTTAAACTCACAATAGGGTTGTAGATGCTCTTATATTCAGGAATTTTGGGGTTTGAGTGAATCCCCTTTCTTCTCTCCTTTGTTTATATATTTAGGTCAGTTGAATTGAATGAATGATGGGCTCAGCACAAATTTTTCCCTCTGTTAATATAAATACTTTCTAAATATTATTTTGGGTTCAATATTGTTAGCTATAAATTTACTTAATTCCTTGATCAATTTTCTTTTAATCTTGATTGCGACTATTATAGTCGTTTCCATTTCTTGACCCGGTTATCATGCCAAACCCTGATTTTGGACTTCTATATACCAAACTAGGCTATTTGGACTATTCTGGACTTGATGGGACCATCTGTACCGTCGTTTGAGACCATCTTGTAGAGCATAGCATCGTACCTATCTCATGTCGATACGTTCGTATCGTGCACGTCGGCTCTAACCAAATCGAGACGAGTATATTCTCTAACCGTTTTCATCATGATAGTATTTATATTACCTGCTCTAGACTATTTTACTTGATGCTGACACATTGTTAACACGAATTGTTACTATATGGATCTTGGCATGCGATGTTATCCCTTTATTGGGTATTTTATGTTAATGTACTTTATCATGTACATCGTATACTCCTTTTACTTGTATTATTCATGTATTCTCATGTGCTCTCGTGTACTCTCATGTTCTTCATGTTCAAACTAACTATCGTGTACGTAACATATCGTGATTGGATCCTTGTGTATTGATTTGGGTAGCGGGAGTAGAAGTGGTTATGTGATTAAATCCCTCTTGTGTACTCATGTATATGTCGATTATACCTTCACGTATAATGGAGTTACCATAGAATAATCATGTACAACCTAAACCAATCATATAACTGTCTTGTGCTCTAAATTACTTATATTATTATAGTTTCTCATGTTCTCTATTTTATTCATGTACTCAGTTTCCTTATATCTTTATGATGCTGTTTCTATATTTCTCGTATTTCTTTCTGACATGTCATGTATTTTATTCTATTGCGAGTTATATATTTCCTACCATGCCATGGAACTACTTTTAAAGTTATGTGCTTCGCTCCAATTCTGACTGGATAACCACATTTTTAGGAATTGTTATGCCCCACATTATTGGACTATTGTTTGATGTTAGCTGAGACGGATCTCGATGTTCTATTCACTGTGAGTTGTCTCCCCAGGGTTCTAGGCCTTTGTATTATGTTTTATTTTTTCGTTATCGGATTTGTCTCCAATACAATCTGGACTTGTATATTCATTTGTAGACTTTAGTTGTTTTAGAGTTATTGATATCTTTCCTATTTTATATCTTCCTTTGTTGTTTGTGACGTGATTGGAGTACTTTTTGTTTATGGATCATTTAGATATTGTAGATATTTATTGGGTACTTCACAGTGTTCTACCGCCGATACTACGGCGTTGGCTGGGCGTGGCCCACGCACTCGTGTCCGAATATTCGGTTGCGGGTCGTGACATATTTTTATGGTAGCCTATGTAGGTCAGTCTTTTCTACTAATACGAAGTCGTGGTAGTACTTAGGCTTAGCCGTACTACTGCGAGCCTGTCCTAGGATTAGGATTGGATAATAGAATATTTTAGAAGATTTGGTACTTAATCACATATTAGGAACTCTTGATAGATTCCAGGAATGACTCCCAAGAATCTTACTTCGAAACTCTTCTGAGTCTATTCCCACTTGCTTTTCTCGTCCTGATTTGAATACCTGCCCATTATCGAACCCTATTCTTGCATTAAGATGAGTTTTATGGACCCCGTAAAGGACTAGAAAGTAGAAATTGAACTTATATACCATTTAGGTTGAAAAGAGAACATGATTAGTCAACCAAATATATGAAGGTCGAGAATTATTTTAGGCCATATTCAAGGAATTTGAATTTTGTCCGAGATTGTACCTTTGGGACAACCCCTGTGAATCTAACTCGAAGCCCTACCTCGGAATCTATTTTTGCTTGTTTCCATTTACTTTTTCTTGATTCGTTGTTGAGTTTGATTCCTGGTGTTCGTTGTTGACTTTGATTTTGCATTGAGATAAAATTTTATGGATTGAATTAAGGTATATTCTGATAACATACTTGATGAGGACAGTGAGAAAGGTAAATGTTTGCTTTAGTTATGGAGTTTAGAATTTATCGCAGTCATACTAGTTGGTATGACAAAAATATAGAGCCTAATTTGGGATATACTTGTCTTAGTTATGGATTTTTAGATTTTCTCACAGCCATACCGGTTGGCGTGGTAAGAATTCTAGAAGCATGATTATAGGGTATTACCTTGGTTATGGACTCTAGCTAGCTAACTGGCATGGAAAAAATTCTGGCAGCATGATTTCAGGAAGACGTGTATGATTATCAGATCATATCTTAAATTGGTTCACTTCGTTATGACCAGATGAGCAAGAACAAATTTTTACCGTTATTTTTTCGTCTTACCATTATTTTTTCATCTTAATTAACTCTGTCCTAATCAAATCGATCAACTACCTCGTATCTACTTCTGCCAGCTATACTTTGAAATCTCTGAATTCTCGTATCTCTTTACTAGGAAAGGGTGTCACGCCCCGATTCCGTCGAATCGATAGCCGTCCCCCGGGCGTGATGCCGTGCGAACCTAAATTGCGATCGCACAAGGCCTAGTCATAAGGTAATCCGAGACACGAGATCTAAGAGAGTACGCAGACAAATTGATGTACACAATAAGTAAAGGAAACTTGATCTTTATTGATAATGAACATCTTTTACAGACTCCGATACAAGACTCTTTGCCGCGCGGGCTACAACATGACTCGATTACAAAAGAGTGCCGATGAGATAGCCGTTCCATACATTGCACACATCCCTCAGTATACACAAGTACTCCATTGACCTGGAAGGGAGGGACGCTGAGTCATTTCCTTTGGACTGTCGAGAGCCTTCAAAAGTGGAGTCGCAGAGTAAGTCTTCGGCACACGGCCGAAGCTTCAAAAGTCACGAACGCCGCCGAGCTAGCTAGCGCGTCCTTCCTGGTTCGCGAGACCTGCAAAGAGCGAGGATCAGCACGAAACACATGTACTGGCGAATGGCTAATTAAATCCAAGCTCTGCATTTGATTCAAGAAGTTTCGTAAACATGTTAGCTAGCTATTTCAATGATCTTTCTAACCATCCTGTGCGATTTGCATGTTAACATGTTTTGAGGCAAGCATATGAACTTGTATATCATTAAGTAATTATCATGTTCATCCCGTGTCCCGTGCACCTGTTAAGCAGTGAAAAGGGGTATAAAGGCCACTGGCAATGTCAAGCCATCGCGGACTATAGCATTTGGTTAGACGACGCCCCTTTCGCGTCGGGTAGCTAGCCCTGTACGAAAGTGCCCGCATAACTCGCGTCGATGAAGGGTTGGCGCTGCTACACTCGTTCCTCCCGGGCCGAATCGGTCCCTTGGCCTAGGCAACCGTTCGAGGAAACTTCACCTTGTCGACAAGTTGTCCAATGACCGTTTTCCTTTGGACTTAGTTGATTTCCTTACTTAGCCGTATCGTTGCGATAAACGTTAATCGATTCATTCATTGTTTGCATAGGCTAAGTGGATTTGTATAAGAAAGCTCATTTTCTATTTTCAAAACCGGCAGTTTGATAGCAGGTGTTTCGTGAAGAATTGTGCCATGATTTCTTTGATTCTACACTATTATGACAAGCATTTATTTACTTCACATATTGAGTTTGAAATAGAGGGACGAGACGAAGGAGGTTAGCCACTCGCCTTAGTTTTTGCTTCAAGCGAGCGACCGGTTGGCTGCGCTGACGTCGCCTACGCGATCACCTGCAATCGCATAAGCAACTGATTAGAACACTGTATAATTCAAGGATATTCGATATGAATGCGAAGCTCGAAAATGCATCACGAAAACCCATCGAAAACATTCACGAAAAATGCATTCACGAAATCCAAAGCCAAAGCCAAATCAAGTGCGGCATGAAAACCAGAGCAACGGGAGGTCTCTCCCGACTCAGCCGCAGAGCCAATCCTCGAGGCGCAACCCGCTGAATATGGGACTTGGTTCCGAAGAAGCCATTCCATAACGTGGAATGGATCTTAATTCAACCGTTCCCGTTCGATCGACTCGGCCGATTCCGACCTATCGGTCCCGACCGAATCGATAGCGACAGTGTTCCTTTCTCGCGCACCCCGTGGACGGAGATGGGGCACGATGTAGGGACGGGGCACTACACCATAACCAACTAATAAAAAGTTTTGTCCTCGAAACTTAAAGATGAAACCTATCTCTACGAGAACAATGAAGGGAATTTATCCTTTATCTCCGATTCAAGCTCCCACGTCGACTCTTCGATCGAGTGGTTCTTCCAGAGGACGCGAACGAGAGGGATCGTTCGATTTTGCAGCAACTTATCCTTGCGTTTTCAGATTTGAACTGGCTCTTCGACGTAGGATAAGTCTGACTTTAGCTCCAGCTGGCCAAAATCTACCACGTGGCTAGGGTCGTGCACGTACTTTCGCAACTGAGAGACGTGGAAGACGTTGTGTACACCATCAAGCGCCGGCGGTAGGGCAATTTTGTAGGCCACTGGCGCGACCCGTTCAAGTATTTCGAACGGCCCAACGAATCTCGGACTCAACTTTCCTTTCGTGCCGAACCGAGTAACTTCCCGCATGGGCGACACTTTGAGAAATACGTGATCGCCTACTAGAAACTCGAACGGTCGACGATGAATGTCTGCATAGCTTTTCTGACGACTCTGCGCGGTCTTTAATCTTTCCCGGATGAGCTTGACCTTTTCCACAGTCTGTTACACCAGCTCCGGGCCGAGTATCTGCCGTTCCCCGACTTCATCCCAGCAAATGGGCGATCTGCACTTCCGGCCGTACAAAGCTTCATACGGCGCCATTTGGATGCTGGATTGGTAGCTATTGTTGTATGCAAATTCCGCCAGCGGTAGGTGGACGTCCCAACTTGATTTGAAGTCAATTGCGCAGAGCCGTAGCATGTCTTCGAGAATCTGGTTGACGCGCTCCGTTTGGCCGTCGGTCTGAGGATGGTAAGCTGAGCTGAACTGCAACTTGGTTTCCAGTGCCGACTGAAGGCTACTCCAGAATCGCGACATGAATCGTGAATCCTGATCAGAGACGATGGATACTGGAACTCCGTGCAGCCGAACTATCTCGTCAAGATAAATCTGCGCCAGGCGATCAACGCTCCATGTAACTTTAATGGCGATAAAGTGCGCTGACTTGGTTAATCGATCGACGATGACCCAGATGGCGTCGTTCCCCCGTGGTGTCTTCGGCAGGCCAATAATTGTAGTGCCCCGTCCCGCAAAGTCAATCGGAGGAATCGAAACGCCAACGGCGTTCGGTCTTAGCCTTGCAACGGCTTGCTCGGAGACATCGCTCAGGTGGGGTAGTTTCGGTGAACTCTCCTCATCTTTGCCTTCACATAATAAATCGTGTTTTCAACTTGCACAAGTTAGGCTTGATAATAAAAGCTACGCATCCACATAGCTAAGGGAATAATCCCGACGGGTCAAAATGAGTTAGAACATAGAAAACGTCCCACGGTCGGCTTAGAGTTGGTGCACGTCGTGCTTTGAAAATGACACTCGGTCCTTCGTCCTATGGCTTGGGAGAAGGAAAGTTGGTCTGCGGTACAAAAGCTGAGAGTTAGCCTAAGTCATAGGCGTCGCCCGCACAAATGCTTGCCAAAGCATGCACAGTCCTGTCCCGCAAGGCTTGGCATAGCCTTTGCTCGTCCCTTGGGTTAAGTTGTAGGCTTGAGTGAGTTAGGCAAAGTTATGCCGGTCGACCTAAGTTATTCTATGTGCTGTCCCGCTCATTCTGCGGTTGTCAAGATAAATAGTCCCACGACCCCCCAAGGCCCGTCATATGAAGTATGACTTGGGCGACAGCATTGCGTCGAACACGAGTCGGTTTAGAGGCACGAGCCACGGTTGGTTCAGTGGGAAGTTAGCCACGGTCGGTCGATACTTAAGGAAACACGTTATATTCAAGTTAAGTTGGAAGGCTATGCAGTAGCTGTTCCCTGAGTTCAAAGAACGTTAAGTCTAAGCGATGGTTAGTCGTCGAGAGGAAATATATCGGGACTGTGGTTCAGTCGCCGAGGCAACCCTGGTTTGGGGCTCTGCAAAAGAAGTGTGAAAAGAGGAAAGAGTAAAGCAAAGGAACTAAGTGATGATGATGAGACCATGTATTACGTTAAGTCTAGAAGTTAGCGTAGGCGCGTGGTCATGGACAACTTGTCGACAAGGGCGATGGTTTCTTCGAGCGGCAACCCGGGGCCACGGGACCGACTCGGCCTAGGAAGAAACAGGTTATAGCCGAGCTGGGTAATAGGCAATCGGTAAGACGGGGACTTGCATCGGGGCTCGCTACTTGCGTTGCAAGGGTCCCGTATTACCAGGCTATGTCCACGATGGCTAGTCAATGCCAGTGACCTTTCATATAGATGTGTCGGCACGGGCGGCAATCCGCGTGCGTGCCTTTGGATTGAGTTGAGTTAAAAAGTGTATGAAGTTAGTGAACACAATGTCTGGGCCTAAGATTTGGCTACAGCGAGAAGGCGGCGTGCTTCGGCACTAGATGTGGCGTCGAGTGATAAGTAGATGGCATAGAGTTGCATGAGTTAGGCTTGAGCTATTGCGAGTTAAGTCAAAAAGGGCCGTAGGGCAAGTTGTGTGAAGTTACTTGAGTTATTGGGCACGGCCTCGAAATATGAGGCACGGCCGCGTTGTCACAACACAAGTGTTGGCGAGACTAAGCAAGGAGGTACTGCCTCGGAGATATTGAAGCACGAATCGAGTTATGGCACGACCGAGTCGTTACGTCCCAGAGTTTGGCACGAAAGATAAGTATAAGTCGGTGCGTCGACAATGCAAGCATGAGAAAGGTCTAGAGACAAGGAAATGGAGTCCTTCGTGTAGTTGCGTCTCTGATTATGGCCGTAAGGCAAACACGACTTGATAGGTTAACGTTGTTGGCACAAGGAGTGGTCTAGGCACAAAGTATGAGTTAACGTTGACATTGCTAGCACGGGATGGTTTCGATACACAAGTTGCGCTAAGGCGCCGGTCCTAAAATTTATCCTAAGGCAAGAATAGAAAGACAATCGTAAAAGGGTTTATGTTGCACAAAGTAAATGAAACGTGTAGGTTTTGTATGGGTGGGCGAGAAGCTCACTCCACCAGTACAGTGGTACTGACACCCACACAGTGTTTCATGTGCAGGCACAGGTAGAAGCTCGTGGCGCGGAGCTCGCTTGGATGCGTCGAGGCACGGAGTTCCTTGGCGAGTCGAAGCGTACGGTCGCGTGATATGAAGACTTATACAGGACGTAATGTATGGACATCGCCTTCCGAAGCTTCCGCTGGAATCAAGTATTGTATCGAGAGATGAGAGAGAGCAGAGTGACTTGTAAAATGAGAGAAAAGTGAGACTTGAGAGACTTGTAATTGGCCTTGCGCCCACAATGTAATCCTTGAATTCAATATCAATAAAAGAGCTTTCTTTGAAATACTTGTGTTCATGTGTTCTTTAAATTTCGCTGCAATATATTCAATGTCTCTGCACGGGACTTCTGTGCGACGACCCCGTCGTAGCCGCTGCAATCGGCCGTTATGGAACCCGCCTTGCACGAGCGCAATCTAGGCTCGTGCGGCATCACGCCTTAGCGAGGACGATCGCTCTTACGGGAGCGGGGCGTGACTTAGTGGTATCAGAGCACGGCTTTACGTCCTTGGACCGTCGATTGAATTCTTTAACTCCGTTGTTCCGCAAACTCTGAATTGTGCTTCCGCAACGTGATATCATTGGTACGCTCTCTCTCAAATGTTCCTCGGCATGTCCATACAATAAGTCTAAATATTTTCGAAAGCTCGTACAAGCGTTCAATCTAACGCATCGGTAGGCTGTTGCCAAATACATCGATAGGGCCTTTGTGCCGAACGTTGCAAACTTGACGCGATAGAAAATATGTGCTACTGTTAACAAGTCGCGTGCATGCCTAATTAGTCCAATATCGACCCTAGCAATTGAGCATGCAAACTCGGAATATAGTCCGCACAGGATGGCTATGCACACGGCCTTTTGGCTAAGTTGTGTTTCGCGTCGCGCACCTCGACCTTCTGGTGTAAACGAGTCGCGAGCGATATTAAGTATCGTTCGGTCGGGAACGGAGATGCACTTAGAGTGTCTATCGATAGGAACGCTATCGGATTAATACTTAGACGTACACGGAAGATTGATTTGGATTTCGAGGATATAGTGCGAACAACTTAGTGCGTCGGTATGATGCGAGCGACTACGCTAGCGATTCGTCGAACGAATCTGAAGGATGTCTTAGCGAGTGACGCGGACGTGATTGAGGACTAAATAGGATGGCTTGGACCCGAGTGGTGTATGTGATAGGTTCGGAGAAGAATAAGAATGAGTGTCGACGACTAGTCGAGTGGCTCGAATCCGAGTGGTGTATGGTTCGTCTTGGAAATTGTTCGAGTGAATATTGAGGATTACGAGTATGTCGGCGAGGCGATGCTATCGCGCAAAGCCTTAGAACGCGTCACGCTTAGTTGGTCGTGACTTCGAATGGCCCGAACGAGCATCTCGTTCGGACAACTTGTGAATGGGCAACACGAGATAGAAAACGTTTCGGAACGATGAATGAAATTGAATGGTCTTGATCGAGGAAACTTAGAGGATCGCGCGTGCGATATCGGATTGATGCAAATGAAATGTGACTTGAGTTTTGAACAAAACGATATTGAAACGAGCTTGAGGAATAACGATAAACTTGATCTTTAGTATCGAGAAAATTGTGGAATATCCAACTCGGACAATATCATTAGTCGCACGATTCGAAATTGGTTGCAAAGGAAGATCGTCAGGTTACGCATGTCGTCGCTGGTATTGAGGCGTATCAAAGATCGATATGCAATAACTTGGGGGTACTTTGACTCAGCTAATGACGATCGCGCTAATATTATTGTTACGATGGATGCTATAATCGGGATGTTAAAATGTGTCGAGGAAACGATAGACTTGGCTCGAGGATTTTCTAAGTTGAACGAATAACGATCGAACTATCGAACTTCGGGTGGATGAAAAATGGAATGTTTGGATTTGCTTCGTCGATAACCACAACGTTGACGTTCTTGTCTTATGCGAGCGCTACTCCAGCCTCGCACATGCGTCACGCCGATTAGGGCGATCACTCTGCGTGAGCGCTGGTATGGTGATTCATACAGCGGGAGTGGTCGAACTTGCACGGTGCGACAATTGTGCTTCAACTTGTGGTTTGACGCGAAGATAGACTCGAGATTGAATTAGTGTGCTTGTCGATTGAACTTGAGGATTGAGTAGGTCCAATCCGCGTATCGAGAATGAATGAGTCTAAACTCAAACAAGAGTTACGCCCCGATGAGAATGATTATTCCGCGGGAGCGTTGCATGGTGATTCATGAACCACCGCGGATTATCGGACTCGCGTGAGATTGGGGTGCAACGTATTGTCGAGCTAGATGACCTCGTGATCGAATACATGAATTGGTTAGAATTGGTGATTGAACGGATTTGAATTCTGTGCAACGAACGCATTGATGCGAATAGGTGATCGTGCTCGATGTTTAGAAATTTGAGTGACGCGAGCTTGGGTAGAAAACCCGTACTACCGACTTTGGTTTGACCCTAGGATTGGGGTCAGTGTTGGCATTATTGTTGGGGAACTATGATTCCAATCCTGACATTGACTTAGCCTCGAAAAGAAATGGCCTAGCGGTTAGGCGAGACGCCCTGTTTCATGAGTTATAAACCGAAGGATTGATCTTGAGGATTGGAATGGATAGATAGCGTGAATCACGAATGTAGAAAACCCTGCTCACGAGATTCAGCTGACATGCATATAATTCAGGGACGCCTGGGTATGTGCACGATGCGACTCGAGTGAGAATGACAAATTTTTTTTTTTCTATTATGCGGCTTGGCTGAATGCATGTATTTTAGGGACGCTTGGAATGCGTGCACGATCCAGCCAAGTGATGCGGCGAGTTCAAGCAAGGCTTGAAATGTGAGAGTGTGTCGAGATCTTGAAATCGTGTTGAAGTAAAGATTGATAATAGTGCGAGCGTGGCTCGGAATCGAAGGAACGCGTAGGCGAAATGTGTACGATTAAGTCTTGGCCATAGAAATGGTAGGATGACTTGCCCTCAGGAAAGTCTCGAGGACGAGACTTGTTCTGAGTGGTGTATGTTGTAGTGCCCCGTCCCGCAAAGTCAATCGGAGGAATCGAAACGCCGACGGCGTTCGGTCTTAGCCTTGCAACGGCTTGCTCGGAGAAATCGCTCAGGTGGGGTAGTTTCGGTGAACTCTCCTCATCTTTGCCTTCACATAATAAATCGTGTTTTCAACTTGCACAAGTTAGGCTTGATAATAAAAGCTACGCATCCACATAGCTAAGGGAATAATCCCGACGGGTCAAAATGAGTTAGAACATGGAAAACGTCCCACGGTCGGCTTAGAGTTGGTGCACGTCGTGCTTTGAAAATGATACTCGGTCCTTCGTCCTATGGCTTGGGAGAAGGAAAGTTGGTCTGCGGTACAAAAGCTGAGAGTTAGCCTAAGTCATAGGCGTCGCCCGCACAAATGCTTGCCAAAGCATGCACAGTCCTGTCCCGCAAGGCTTGGCATAGCCTTTGCTCGTCCCTTGGGTTAAGTTGTAGGCTTGAGTGAGTTAGGCAAAGTTATGCCGGTCGACCTAAGTTATTCTATGTGCTGTCCGCTCATTCTGCGGTTGTCAAGATAAATAGTCCCACGACCCCCCAAGGCCCGTCATATGAAGTATGACTTGGGCGACAGCATTGCGTCGAACACGAGTCGGTTTAGAGGCACGAGCCACGGTTGGTTCAGTGGAAAGTTAGCCACGGTCGGTCGATACTTAAGGAAACACGTTATATTCAAGTTAAGTTGGAAGGCTATGCAGTAGCTGTTCCCTGAGTTCAAAGAACGTTAAGTCTAAGCGATGGTTAGTCGCCGAGAGGAAATATATCGGGACTGTGGTTCAGTCGCCGAGGCAACCCTAGTTTGGGGCTCTGCAAAAGAAGTGTGAAAAGAGGAAAGAGTAAAGCAAAGGAACTAAGTGATGATGATGAGACCATGTATTACGTTAAGTCTAGAAGTTAGCGTAGGCGCGTGGTCATGGACAACTTGTCGACAAGGGCGATGGTTTCTTCGAGCGGCAACCCGGGGCCACGGGACCGACTCGGCCTAGGAAGAAACAGGTTATAGCCGAGCTGGGTAATAGGCAATTGGTAAGACGGGGACTTGCATCGGGGCTCGCTACTTGCGTTGCAAGGGTCCCGTATTACCAGGCTATGTCCACGATGGCTAGTCAATGCCAGTGACCTTTCATATAGATGTGTCGGCACGGGCGGCAATCCGCGTGCGTGCCTTTGGATTGAGTTGAGTTAAAAAGTGTATGAAGTTAGTGAACACAATGTCTGGGCCTAAGATTTGGCTACAGCGAGAAGGCGGCGTGCTTCGGCACTAGATGTGGCGTCGAGTGATAAGTAGATGGCATAGAGTTGCATGAGTTAGGCTTGAGCTATTGCGAGTTAAGTCAAAAAGGGCCGTAGGGCAAGTTGTGTGAAGTTACTTGAGTTATTGGGCACGGCCTCGAAATATGAGGCACGGCCGCGTTGTCACAACACAAGTGTTGGCGAGACTAAGCAAGGAGGCACTGCCTCGGAGATATTGAAGCACGAATCGAGTTATGGCACGACCGAGTCGTTACGTCCCAGAGTTTGGCACGAAAGATAAGTATAAGTCGGTGCGTCGACAATGCAAGCACGAGAAAGGTCTAGAGACAAGGAAATGGAGTCCTTCGTGTAGTTGCGTCTCTGATTATGGCCGTAAGGCAAACACGACTTGATAGGTTAACGTTGTTGGCACAAGGAGTGGTCTAGGCACAAAGTATGAGTTAACGTTGACATTGCTAGCACGGGATGGTTCCGATACACAAGTTGCGCTAAGGCGCCGGTCCTAAAATTTATCCTAAGGCAAGAATAGAAAGACAATCGTAAAAGGGTTTATGTTGCACAAAGTAAATGAAACGTGTAGGTTTTGTATGGGTGGGCGAGAAGCTCACTCCACCAGTACAGTGGTACTGACACCCACACAGTGTTTCATGTGCAGGCACAGGTAGAAGCTCGTGGCGCGGAGCTCGCTTGGATGCGTCGAGGCACGGAGTTCCTTGGCGAGTCGAAGCGTGCGGTCGCGTGATCTGAAGACTTATACAGGACGTAATGTATGGACATCGCCTTCCGAAGCTTCCGCTGGAATCAAGTATTGTATCGAGAGATGAGAGAGAGCAGAGTGACCTGTAAAATAAGAGAAAAGTGAGACTTGAGAGACTTGTAATTGGCCTTGCGCCCACAATGTAATCCTTGAATTCAATATCAATAAAAGAGCTTTCTTTGAAATACTTGTGTTCATGTGTTCTTTAAATTCCGCTGCAATATATTCAATGTCTCTGCACGGGACTTCTGTGCGACGACCCCGTCGTAGCCGCTGCAATCGGCCGTTATGGAACCCGCCTTGCACGAGCGCAATCTAGGCTCGTGCGGCATCACGCCTTAGCGAGGACGATCGCTCTTACGGGAGCGGGGCGTGACAATAATAAAATCCATAGTGACATGATCCTATTTCCACTCGGGAATAGCGAGGTTCTGCATCTCCCCGCCCGGTCGCTGATGCTCAGCTTTCACCTGTTGACAGGCCATGCATTGCGACACGAAGAGCGCCACATCTCTCTTCATCCCGTGCCACCAAAAGGTCGTGCGGAGGTCCTTATACATCTTGGTACTGCCTAGATGTAAAGTATATTTCGCATAGTGCGCCTCCGACAGGATCTCCTTTCTAAGTTCTGAATCGTCCGGAACGCATAGCCTACCCTTCAATCGAAGCACGCCGGTTTCGTCTTCCGTAAAGTCGGTCGTCCTGCCTGTCGAAATTAGCTCTCGCACTTTCTTCAGGTACGGATCGTTCGTCTGAGCGGTCTTGATCTTTTCAAGCAAGCTCGGCTCTAACTGCAACTTTGCCAACTGCACATTCCGGAACCTGACTCGGAGCTCGATGCCCATCTCTTCTAGGTCGCGTAGCAATCTGGGGTCGATGGATAATGAGGCAATGTACTTCCGACTCAAAGCGTCTGCCACAATATTTCCCTTTCCCGGCGTATAGTCGATAGTCAAGTCGTAGTCCTTGATCAGTTCAAGCCAGCGCCTCTGCCGCAAGTTCAGTTCCCTCTGCGTGAATAGATACTTGAGGCTCTTGTGATCGGTATAGATCGTGCACGCCACGCCATAGAGGTAGTGACGCAACAATTTCAACGCGAACACAATCGCCGCTAACTCCAGGTCGTGCGTGGGATAATTCTTCTCGTGCGGCTTTAGCTGTCGGGAAGCAAAAGATATCACCTTGTTCCGCTGCATCAGCACACACCCCAAGCCCTGGCCGGACGCATCGCTGAATATCTGGAAACCCTCAGTCCCTTCTGGAAGTGCGAGTATCGGGGCCGAGACGAGCCGTTGCTTTAATTCTTGGAATGAAGCTTCACAATCGTCTGACCATTCGAAGGTGACTCCTTTCTGGGTGAGGCGAGTCAGAGGCGATGCGATCTTCGCGAAGTCTTTCACGAAGCGTCGATAGTATCCCGCTAAGCCAAGGAAACTTCGAATCTCGTTGACGGACGTTGGCCGCTTCCAATCAACGACGGCTTCAACTTTCTTTGGGTCAACCGCGATGCCTTCAGCAGAAATGATGTGTCCGAGGAATGCGACGCTGCTAAGCCAGAATTCACATTTGCTTCGCTTCGCATACAATTGATTTTCTTGAAGGGTCTGAAGCACGGTCCGCAGATGCTCAGTGTGTTGCTGCCGATTCTTCGAGTAGACGAGTATTTCGTCGATAAAGACTACTACGAACTTGTCGAGGAATGGTCGAAACACCCGATTCATTAAATCCATGAAAGCAGCAGGGGCATTCGTTTGGCCGAATGGCATTACCAGGAACTCGTAATGGCCGTAACGAGTACGAAATGCAGACTTTGGCACATCGTCCGGCTTGATCTTGAGTTGGTGGTAACCCGAACGCAGATCAATTTTAGAGAACACCGTGGCTCCTTAGAGCTGGTCAAACAGATCATCTATGCGGGGCAGGGGGTATTTGTTCCGGACGGTGGCTTTATTCAGCTCGCGGTAGTCGATACAAAGACGCATAGAGCCATCCTTCTTCTTGACAAACAGTACGGGCGCTCCCCATGGCGAGACGCTGGGTCGGATAAATTCCTTGTCGAGCAATTCCTGTAACTGCACCTTGAGTTCTTTCAGCTCTGCAGGGGCCATCCTGTATGGGGTCTTCGAGATCGGTCGAGTGTCGGGGAAGGTATCGATAGTGAACTCAATCTCTCGATCGGGCGGCATGCCGGGCAACTCGTCCGGGAACATATCGGGGAATTCTGCCACAACGTCGGTCTGACCCGCGTTTGCACCATCCAGTCGCATGTCTCGAACGGAAGCTAGATAGCCTTCGCACCCGGAATACAGCATCCGTCGAGCAGATATTGCAGAGATCACCATGCAGGTCGGCGACGCCTCACCACACGAGTAGCAGAATTCGGGCACTCCCGGTATGCGGAATGTGACCTTCTTTTCAACGCAGTCTATGGTTGCGTTGCACGGACTGAGCCAATCTATCCCCAGAATGATATCGTAGTCCTTAATATTTAGAACTATCGCATTGAGACTGACCTTTTGACCACCTATACAGATGATTCCGTCTCCGCAGACTAAACTCGCAGCTAGTGGCATGCCCGACGGGATGTTAACAGTGAGCTCGAGACCGAGCGGTGTCAGAAAAAATTTGTGCTCGGCGGCAAAGTCCGCCGATATGAAACTATGCGTGGCACCTGAATCAAACAATACACGAGCAGGTTTATTATTGAATTGCAGTATACCTGTCACGACTGTGTCAGATGCGAACACTTCATCTCGGGTCATGGCGTAGACACGGCCCTGAACATTGGGGCGACGGTCTTGGCCATTCTGTTGTGCGGTCGGTGGAGCCCGAGGTGCTTGGCCTCGGTTTTATTGATGTTGGGGCGGGCGTTGGGTCGACGCAGGTTCCGGACAGTCCCTTACGAGGTGATCCCTCTTGCCGCATGCGAAACAGACTCTGTTCTTAAGTCGGCAGTCGGTGTCCAGATGCCCGTCCTTGTGGCAAAAATTGCAGACCATCCGTTCCTTCGTCTGGTTGCCACGATGTTGACGCTTATGTGCGTTGTTGCCTCCCGCATTACTATGGCGTTTGTTATTAAAGTTAACAGCGCCGGTAGTAGTAGGAGGATACTCGGACTCCAGACGGATGGCATGGTTGAGTGCCTCGCCCACAGTTTTGTATTCCGGCACCGAGACATGAGCACGGATAGAGGAACGCAGGCCCACTACAAATCGTTTTGCTCGACTTACAGTGGTAGGTAAATAGTCCCCGGCGAACTTGGCCAGTTTGTTGAATTTAGCCGCATATTGTCGTACAGTCATATTCCCTTGCGTCAACTGCATGAACTCATTTTCTTTTTCCTGTCGCACGGCTGCGGAAAGATATTCGTTCTCGAACGCATTTCTGAATGTCGCCTATGAGATCGCCGCCGGCTCGTCTTCACGTCGAATAGCCCGCTTCTGCACAGCCCACCAATCGTGCGCGTTCATTCGAAGTAGAAGTTGAGCACACGCGACTTTCTTCGAGTCCTCGACACCCAGAAGCTCGAACTTGTCTTCAGCTCCTCCAACCAGTCGATCGCCACGGATGGATCTTCTGTGCCGTTGAAGGAAGTGCGACAGCTTTTCGTGAATTTCGACACGTCGAAGTTAGAACTTCTCGATGCTGCAGGTGAGAGTGCGGGCGCCTCTGGTTCAGCTTCGTTGGATCGAACCGCAGGCTAGGTCACGGCAGGTGTCATCGTTGAGTTGTTGTTGTTGCCGACGACCGACTGTACGATCTGTTGGAGGGTATTCAGCTGCTGTTGTTGCAGCTTGAATTGAGCCTCGAACCGACTCTCAAATTGGGTCTGACGAGCCTCCGCTTGCTGACGATAGAGCTCGTTCTGACGTTGCTGCATTTCAAGCATCTGCAGCATACGTTGCATCGGGTCGCCGGAAGGTCCGGCTATAGTAGGCGTCATTCCCGTTGGGTTAACGGAATGCTCAGGCCTAGAAGCACTCGAGCCGCTGGAAGCGCTCGTCTCGTCTTCCGCCTGAGCTCCTATAACTGCAGGAAAAAGGAAGGCAACTCTCGTTAGTTTCAGAAAATATCTTGGGTTCAGCGTATGGAACAACTCTTCTCATCGACACGAGGTCAACGGTTGGAGACTAAAACTCGACACTGGAGGCCAAGGACGTAAAGCCGTGCTCTGATACCATTATGTCACGCCCCGATTCCGTCGAATCGATAGCCGTCCCCCGGGCGTGATGCCGTGCGAACCTAAATTGCGATCGCACAAGGCCTAGTCATAAGGTAATCCGAGACACGAGATCTAAGAGAGTACGCAGACAAATTGATGTACACAATAAGTAAAGGAAACTTGATCTTTATTGATAATGAACATCTTTTACAGACTCCGATACAAGACTCTTTGCCGCACGGGCTACAACATGACTCGATTACAAAAGAGTGCTGATGAGATAGCCGTTCCATACATTGCACACATCCCTCAGTATACACAAGTACTCCATTGACCTGGAAGGGAGGGACGCTGAGTCATTTCCTTTGGACTGTCGAGAGCCTTCAAAAGTGGAGTCGCAGAGTAAGTCTTCGGCACACGGCCGAAGCTTCAAAAGTCACGAACGCCGCCGAGCTAGCTGGCGCGTCCTTCCTGGTTCGCGGGACCTGCAAAGAGCGAGGATCAGCACGAAACACATGTACTGGTGAATGGCTAATTAAATCCAAGCTCTGTATTTGATTCAAGAAGTTTCGTAAACATGTTAGCTAGCTATTTCAATGATCTTTCTAACCATCCTGTGCGATTTGCATGTTAACATGTTTTGAGGCAAGCATATGAACTTGTATATCATTAAGTAATTATCATGTTCATCCCGTGTCCCGTGCACCTGTTAAGCAGTGAAAAGGGGTATAAAGGCCACTGGCAATATCAAGCCATCGCGGACTATAGCATTTGGTTAGACGACGCCCCTTTCGCGTCGGGTAGCTAGCCCTGTACGAAAGTGCCTGCATAACTCGCGTCGATGAAGGGTTGGCGCTGCTACACTCGTTCCTCCCGGGCCGAATCGGTCCCTTGGCCTAGGCAACCGTTCGAGGAAACTTCACCTTGTCGACAAGTTGTCCAATGACCGTTTTCCTTTGGACTTAGTTGATTTCCTTACTTAGCCGTATCGTTGCGATAAACGTTAATCGATTCATTCATTGTTTGCATAGGCTAAGTGGATTTGTATAAGAAAGCTCATTTTCTATTTTCAAAACCGGCAGTTTGATAGCAGGTGTTTCGTGAAGAATTGTGCCATGATTTCTTTGGTTCTACACTATTATGACAAGCATTTATTTACTTCATATGTTGAGTTTGAAATAGAGGGACGAGACGAAGGAGGTTAGCCACTCGCCTTAGTCTTTGCTTCAAGCGAGCGACCGGTTGGCTGCGCTGACGTCGCCTACGCGATCACCTGCAATCGCATAAGCAACTGATTAGAACACTGTATAATTCAAGGATATTCGATATGAATGCGAAGCTCGAAAACGCATCACGAAAACCCATCGAAAACATTCACAAAAAATGCATTCACGAAATCCAAAGCCAAAGCCAAATCAAGTGCGGCATGAAAACCAGAGCAACGGGAGGTCTCTTCCGACTCAGCCGCAGAGCCAATCCTCGAGGCGCAACCCGCTGAATATGGGACTTGGTTCCGAAGAAGCCATTCCATAACGTGGAATGGATCTTAATTCAACCGTTCCCGTTCGATCGACTCGGCCGATTCCGACCTATCGGTCCCGACCGAATCGATAGCGACAGTGTTCCTTTCTCGCGCACCCCGTGGACGGAGACGGGGCACGATGTAGGGACGGGGCACTACAAAGGGCGAGGAAGTATCATAACCATCTAGCTCAGAAAATGATGTAATTGTTATCAATGGTGATCTTGGTAGGAGTATCCAACATTGGACATTAAGATAGAATTAGTGGAAGAAAATGTGACTAAGGTTGGAAATAAGAAGAGACCAGTAGTATTAGTTTAGAAACAAGTACACTAGAGAATTAAATTGAGCATAAATTATTTTGGAGAGAACGTAGGAGGATTTCGGTAGGGCCTGTTTGGTAAACTGTAAGTGTAGGAAAATTTGGATTTGTACTTTCAAGAATGGAAGAAGAATTCACTTTCTTGTCCCCTAGTAGGGGACAAATGTGTTTGGTTGGAATAGGAAGTAAAAAAATGGAAAGTGGAAAAGTATATTATAATTACTAACTAATTAAGAATATATAATTAATGAACCCAAAATGAATTACAAACTAATTAAGAATTAAAATTTTATAAATTAATAAGTAATAAATTAATTACCAACCAACTAACAAAAATTAATAACAAAATTAATAACAAAAATTTTCAGCCACCTAACAATAACAAACAATAAATTAATACTAACTAAAAAAATAGTTAAATAATACGTTGTTATCAAATAATCTGTTATTAGAGATATCCGGTTAATTAATAATCAAAAATATTAATGAATCCACCTACTCTATTACTAGTTCTCCCACACACGTTGACCCCTCCTTTTACAATATCCTTCTCTTTCCTTCCACCACCACCATTGCCGTCGCTGCCACCACAAAACCTCCCACAAAAAATTTGAAGGGCAGCAGCGGCAGAGACTCCGGAGCTCCATCTCGAGGCGTCGGCATCGACTTCTACAGCCTCCTCGACGGCGGAGGAGCCGGACGCTGGGCAAGGAGGCTGGTTGGGGTAAAATACCCCTAGAGGGGGATAGGGCTAAGCGGAGCGAAAAGGGTTTTCCATGAGATGCGAAATGAAAACTAGTTATTGTTGTTTCATGGAATTTGCTTCATTAATAGGCTCGCGATTCGACTTTGATCGTTATGGATTGGTACCAAGATCGAGTTTTATGGATTAATAAGTTTAGCCATTGATGATTATATAAAAAAAGATATATTATTGGTACGCATAAAAATGCGGATAGAAAATATTTTGATTGTAGAAGTTGTCTTAGAAATAATATTAACATTAAGGCCTGGGCCAATACACATATTGATACCAAGATTAAAAAAAATGTTACAACCAAAACAAATAATAATAATTATAACATATTTGAAAAAACAAAAACTTTGTCTTTTACAATTCATCACGAAGTTGATTCATCCAATCAAAAAAGCACATTTTTGATTGGATGGGTATGAATCAAAAAAGGTTATATCGTACAATATCAAAATCAAAGCTAAGCCCCTCATTTTTCCCAAAATTTGTGCTAACATCGGCAAAGGAGGCTGGTTGGGGGGTGATGGTGGCTCACTGGCAGGTGATCGCAGCTAGGCTTTTTTTTTTGTAAATCCATACTCATAATCCTCCATCTGGATGAGAATGGAGGAAGTAGAATTTGGATTTTGAGGGGGGACAAAGAGGAGACAGGAACTGCACTTCATGATTCTCTTCCCAAATCCATTTCCAAATACCAGTTACCAAACACTGAAATTTATGGATTTGGGATCACTTCCTATCAAAAGTTAAAATCCAATCCCAGTTCCCATTTACCAAACAGGCCCTAAGAAGAGTAGTAGAATATATATTAACGATTATAACGGTAATATTTCATAGACGTATTCTAGAACTGACGAGGATATTCGAGGTCAAATTGCTTTTGAGAACTTGGATAATCTTAGGTTACTGATTCTCGAGATATTTTATTTTAAGGCTATGATGCTAAATTTAAGAATTTAAATAAAAGAAAAGTGTCATGACCCGCACCCGGTATAGGGGCACGAGTGCGTAACAGCGCCCAACCTACGCCACAAAATCGACGGTAGAACGCTGTTCTAGGTTGCTAACTAACAACTCACACAAGATATATAATGTATCTGTCATAGATCTCAACTCCGAATGGAGGACAAGTATAAGATATGATAATACTCAATCACACTCTAAAGTACGATAAGATAACATAGAAGTCTAAATAACTATAAATACTCAACAACAAAAACAACTAAATTAATATCTGAAACAATCTCAAATACAATGTCAAAATCTTCACTTATTACAATTTAAGTTCAAAACAGAATCTAGAACAAGTCCACTAAACTAGTCTCTTGGTCATTCATGAGAATCGGGACCCAAGATAGCTATCCCCTTCTCAGATCCATAATAGGTAGGACACGTATCCTCCGGGCAATCATCTAAAAAATATATTCAGTTAGGATGGAATGAACACATCTCATCTAGCAATTCCAAGTAAATGACAAGGACTATAAAGCAGTTATAGACAGTTATACTTGATGAATTATGGAAGTTGAGACGGGTAATGAAATAGGACAACAGTCAATACAAGAAAGTAATACAAAAAAATATGAGGGCATGGCAATGAAATTGTAAATTGATACAATTAATTAGAACAATGTGATACGAGTCCAATTTGTAAAACATGAGACAATGTTATTCTAGTACAAGACACTAATCCAGTGTGTTTGAAATATTGTTCTTATCATGTAACGAGTAACGAGTAAATACGGTACACCGTACACATGGCAAGCGTACAATGGCTATCTTTCTTGTTTAGACGAGTAAATACGGCACATCTTACGCTCGGACAAGCGGCGATGGCTATCTTTCTTGTAATACCGTACATTGCACGCTCGGCCAAGCGGTGATGGCTATATTTCTTGTAGGATGGTTTTTGTTGAATACGGCACGTCGCACACCGGGCCCAGCGACGACGACTATCTTGCTTATAGTGATGATTCTTGTATGATTTGAATATTTAATACTTGTAGGTGTTTCGAGTAGATGGTTCTTGTAAGTGGTTCAAGTAATAGATGCTAGACGAGTCAATACATGTATTGCAAGTGAGTGAATCCAGGATACCAATACATGTTGTGACAATGAATCAAATAAAACTACACTAGAACTGAATCACAGTAATCATTAAATAAATGAAATAACTATCAGAGAATGTACTCGCCTGATATCTTGAGCAAATGATGTGTATCGATGTCCAAACTGGAGTCACAATGTCCTATTATGAGAAATATAGATTACATTGTGTTTTAAATTGAATAATTGAATTAACAATGAATTCTACATGCTCTAGGCCTCTCTAGGTCAAAAGTCAACCCTTGATCAACTCTCTAGTCAACTAAGTCAAACTCTACAGTCAAAGGGTCAACTATCTAGTCAACTCTACATTAAAACTAATCTTCTTAATCTAACCCATATCCCATATCACAACTCTATGATATATCACATATATACATAACCCAACTTTATCTCATATACCCATCATATATATATATTATATATATATATATATTATTATAATATATATATATGTAAGTTATATGAGATAAGAGTGTTGTTATATATATATATATATATAATATATATATATATCTATATATATATATATATATATATATATATAGATATATATATATATATAACACACTCTTATCTCATATAACTTACATACCATATCACTTATAACCCATATCCCCTATCTCATCTATCTCTATATACCTATATCATATATATGAATCTACTCAAGGCTAACCACATAATATATATATATATATATATATATATACAGACATATATAACATCCCAATCTAATATATACTACACGACATATATAAGATACTTACCACTTATCCTTAGCCCTCAACTTCAAACCCATATATAGATAATGTACATCACTTGGTTTCTACATATATTATATATATAATTATAATATATATATATATATATATATATATATATATATAGATAATATAATATATATATATAATACCATGCTACTACATTATACCTATAGTATTACTTAACAACTATTACTATTGACCCCAAATCAATCTTAGCCGTTTACCAACAGTTCTATCTATAATGTATACACAATTTAGGGACTGGTATACAAAGAGGTTAATGTATACTTGAGTATACTGTATAAGAATTATAGTGGTCAGTCATGAGGATAGGGGGTTTGAAGGGTTAGCTCAAAGTAAACTTCAATACACATCTATTACCAATAGTGTATTTATACATTCATCTACCCTTTCATATTCATCTAAGGCAACTGGTATAACACTCACACAAACTCCTAAAATACATTCAAATTCTGATACTAACTTGGATACCCTAACTTAGGATATCAATAACACCTTAGCACTTTAAGATACATCCCTAAATGCCAATGGCCTATAGCCATTACTGCCTGGTCTACTGCCGCTGTTTGGCCTCCCCTACCTCTCACTGGCCTGAAAGACCAAGGCCAAACTCCAACCTTCAGTACAGTACACTTCACTGCCTGTTTGGTCATTTCTAGTCGTGACAGGACTTGTCCACTCCTCCCTTCACTCCCTAATCACTCTCACAAGCTCACATACAGTCCTACATGTAACATCCAGTCCTAAAATTACTTAGGACTAAGTACGTAGACATGCCAGCTGCATACATACGAAGCATACTCTAATATATGGAATCCTCGTATATGTATACATAAGCTGTAAAATATAGTAAACCATGACACACTAATCACATCCACAATATATAGGAATAATGAATATTGATCAGCTATAAATTATTATTTATACAAGACGTTGGGCGGAGACAAATCTAATACAACGATTAAAAGAGAAGAGTAATAATCAATAAAGGAATTGTCGAGTGAAGCATAAGACGATCAAAGTGCAATCATCCTCAAAAAGTAGATCATGGCCTTGGCTAGAGCACCTGCAAAAATCACAAAGGCACACACCTGGAGAGATCACCAGGTCCTCAGAGGGACATAACAAATCATGAAGACATGCCAAATACTGAATATAAATATGCCATAAAGTCACAAAGTAAAAGAAAAGTGACATGACACCAAGTAGGGTCACCTAACCGTTCTATAGTGTACATGCAGTTAAGAACAACCCATTAGTCGCATGAGCCCTGGCTAATAATAGGATCTTGTATAGTCCCCTCTTGGGCACCAGTGACTAAGCGCATAACGTTCAAAAACGTCAGTGGCCAACCTGAGGGGGGTAAGCATACGCGTATCTCCAGCGGAGCTTCCGGGTTACAAGAGAATGTGTAATAGAAGCCATACGACAAGGAAATGTTCTCCCCATCCGATGCACCTATCTAAGTTGCATCCACGACCATGTAACACTACTAACCGTCAAGTCTTCAAACATTCATCTATTGACAATTAGACCTAATGCATGTCCCATATGCGTTAGTGATCAGCCAACACGCAAGTCCGGAGGCTATATGCTCACAACTCACAAATCTCGTGCCACCTCGTGTCAAAGTTTATGTAGATTTGCTAAACTAATGGTAGTCTGCTAACTTTAGGTCCACATGCAATTTCAAGGACAAGCAGAATATATTGTGAAAGCAAATAAATAAATCAAGAACTATCACAATTATACACTAGAAGACTGGAAATAAAGACAGAAATATGCAATAACTAAATAAAATACAGGCTAATTATAAATATTAAATAATGGCAAGGTTTCTTGCCTAGTGTGTCACATGGTGCTATGCGATGATCTGACATGTCTCGGTTGTCCAATAGCCTATTCGATGTGAAAGGGTCCGACGAGCGTGAAAGTAGGAACGTACGATTAGTCAGATCAAGATTTCCTAATTTATGAGAGAATTTGAAAAGAAATTTCATAATATGAATATATATTATATATATATATATAATATATATATATATATATATATATATATATATATATATATAATTTATATATATATATATATATATATATATATATATATATATATATATATATATAATATATATATAAAAAATATATATATATATATAATATATATCTAATATTATATATTATAGATATATATATATATATATATATATATATATATACTTATCTAGAAAAATTTATTCTAAAATTATTTATGATACTTGAAAGTATGTTTTATTAGTCAAACTAATTTTATAATTTCCAAAAAAAAACTCTAAAAATTAGTTTAGGCTAAAAACTCTAAGGTTATCAAGATAATATTTTAGGTCGAAAGCTATATTAGTAAAAGGTAAATATTTGAAAAGACTAGACTTTATTGTTTAATTTGGTAAATACTTTTTATTAATCGAAATATTGATTTTAGGAAAAAAAAGTTTTGGGCAAAACCCTGTAAGAATATAATATCATATATTTTAGGGTTCCGAACCTAGTTTGAAATAATTATAAGCCAAGGTCAATAAAATATATTTTCCATAATATATATATATAATATATATATATATATATATATTTATATATGTTTGCCATGAAATTAAAAGAACAAAACAATATCGGAGGACTGGACTTTACTTCACAATACAACTCGCTTGTACAAGAAGCCTAGGGACGAAAATTTAGGTACAGCAATCTAAGTACAATTGTTTATTTTAGATTCTGGGGGGTGACGGTAGCGGCTCGGGAAAGCGACGGCAGCTCTGCCTTACTCCTTGGACGATCGGGTGCAGCCTTGGCTCTGTAGAAGAACTGTTGGACGTTGATGAAGAAATGCTCTCTCTTCAGGCTCTCTGGCTCTCTCTGTATATCTCTCTCTGTCTATGGTATGTCTCTATGTCTGTCTGTCTCTGTATATCTCTCTGTATCTGTATGTCTCTTCGCAAGGGAATGACACCCTGCTATTTATAAGATGGGGAGCTTCATTAGGGTTTACAATGATTGCCCATTCTTGAAAGTCGGCGGCTAAGGATCACTGGATCTCGGCCGTTCATCAAGATTGAGCAATAAATGTGATTGCATCAAATCTTTTTTGGGTAATTAATGCTGATTAACATAAATCCTCCTGATTTGTCATGCCAACCTCGGATTCCTCGACACGTGTCTTTAATTGGCTTATTTGCAAATGATCTGATTTGATCCCAATATTTCATTGGATTTGTTGAGGGATTTCGATCAATCTGATGCCACGTGCCCTGCTATCATGACACGTGTTATAACAGCAGAATATGAGCCGTAGGAAAGTTGCTCCTTATTGGGCCGTATAAGGCTGGCCACGTGTCAAGGCTGCCTAAGAGTGGCCCCCCTGAACATTTGGACCGCATGGTAATGATTTGAGCCGCATGAGTGTGGATGATCGCATGAGTGAACCGCATAGAGATAGTCCTCGGAGCCGCATGGGGATGGTCTTCGTGAGCCGCATGGAGCTAGTCTTCGTGAGCCGCATGGGGATGGTCTTCGTGAGCCGCATGGAGCTAGTCTTCGTGAGCCGTATGGGGCTGGTCTTCGTGAGCTGCATGAGCTAGTCTTCGTGAGCCGTATGGGACTAGTCTTCGTGAGCCGCATGGGGAGCCCCGCTTAGGCCGCATACGACTGTCCACGTGTCAAGGCCGCATGACAGTTTCTGACTCTCGGAGGATCGTGTTAGAGATTTTCTTCGCTTTCCAAGGAGTCCGTCATTATGAGGGAGTCATAATGATATCTTCGTGTCAGAACTGTCACCTTGTCAAAGCTGTCAGCCATCAAGGCATTTAATACAGTAAAGGACAAACGAGAGAGCTATTTGTAGGCCACGTGGCTCCTCTTTGAGCCGCATAGGACTTGTTTGAGCCGCATAGACTCTCTGAGCCGCATGGGGCTCTCTGGCCGCATGAATCTTTCTTTATCTTTTTCATGCTTCTACAAGACCCCCTTCAAAGTTTTCAATTGGCAAAATTGAAATACTTTGAATAAGATATGGCCATGTATTCTTCTGGCCGCATATGATGTCCTGGCCGCATGGATGTCTCGACCGCATGAATGTCTCAGCCGTATTGAGTCAATCAGCCGTAGGGACTTTCGGGCCGCATGAGCTTCTCGCCACGTCATCCTGCCACGTGTAAAGATCTTTTGCATTAAATGCTGTTGATCTGCTGTCAGTTTTAAGGCTACTTTTTAGGGAGGATCCCAGGAGTTTGGCCTTCATTTTAGGCGGCTCGCCTCGATAACCGAGGGTCGTTTTTTGTGTTTACACGAGAATCGAAACGCCCTGCTTTTTTTATAAATAGGGACGAATTCAGTGGGGGATTTCTTTACTTTCTCTTTCGTCCCCAACTCTTGCAGTCTCCACTTTCTTTCCTTCTCCGACCGTCGAAAATGGCCCCCAAGTCTTCCAAGATCGCCTCTGCTCTGCAAAAGGCAGAAAACGGTGCTCGTCGGCCGTCGTGCCCGAAGTGCACCCTGATGTTCGCCCTTTCAAGGATAAAATGGATTTGAATACTTTGAACCTCAAAGACCCATGGCTCTTTGCATAACATATGCACAAGCCTTCATCCTTCGTTGTTATTGAACCGCCCAAGCTCGACCATGATGGAGCCGCATATGTTGCATGGGCCGCATGACCCTCTCATATTCGAACCGCATAGGGCATGCCCTATGTTTGAGCCACATTGAGAAAGATTTGAGCCGCAGGAGTGCTTCTGGGTTTGAACCATGGAACTCCTTTGAACGGAACCGCATATATTCCTGACAAACTGGCCCGCATAGAATTTGCTGATCGTGCCGCATAAACTCCTCTGCGAGATAGAACCGCATAAGTTTTAATCCGAGCCGCATAAGCTATCGAATCAGTGTCACATGGAACTCCCAACTGAATTGGGCCGCATGAAGCTGTGTTGACCCGAGCCGCATAGGCTCTATTGAAGCCGTGCCGCATGAAACCCAGCTGAATTGGCCGCATAAGGCTTCGTCGATCCGAGCCGCATAGGCTCATAGAAACTTCTTTTTGAGAAACTTTAAGTGGTTCGTTTTAACCTATTTTTAATCCTGTTTCTTTTGTCCTTCTCCAGTGAACCTCCCAACCAACCCGGCCGGAGAGCTTCTTGGGTTCAGCTCAGTTTGCCGTGGGTGTGCGGCTTGACGATCTAATTCGACATATGACAGATCAACTTCCCTAATGAGCCTTTGGAGAGGGTGGCTGCCATCAAACAACCAGCCTTTCCATTTTCTTTGCACTATGATGAATTCGGGAAACTGGACGGAGAATATCTGAAACCAGCTTTTCTCTTTGGGATGCTTTATCCGTAAAGAACTCCCGAATGCTGGACGTTTCTGAGAACTGGGACTTCACTGTGGACGGGTGGATATCCATGTTCCCGAGATGGAGCGACATTTTCCCCTCGTGGTTTAATATGGTGCCGTTGGCAGGAAAATGGCGCTCTCTAACTCCAACCCAACAGGGGATGTTCGTGGGCAACATCCACTATAATATGAGTATTAGGTCAGCATGTGCAAGTAGGGAGTCAGTCAGCCGGACTGTGATGGGGCTGATTCCTGGTACTTTTATAAATGTGTCTGGTCCTAACTTCATTTTTACCCGAGCTGATACCTTCCTGAATCAGCTCGCTCGCAAGGGGTCCTATCCTGTGGGCAGGTTGTCGCTGCTGAATTAGATAAACCCCATTCCCACATGGGCCAATCTTTCCTCATGGATCCTGAGGAACTACGAGGAACTCCTTCGGGAGATTGACCTTTACTACGCCATCCGGGGCACCTGTTACGGATTGCCCATTAACAAGCCGCTGTTCATGGCCCTTTTGGAGATGTATAGCCGGCGTACGGGGACTTTCTTCATGCCCGGGGGAGAGTTGGGGACTTGCTCTCCATGAAATGCATGTTGTTTCTAAGCTGCCGTGGGGAGGCGAAGCCTTTGAAGTATACACCCCGACGAACGAGGAATTCGATGATCTGGATCGACGATTTCCTGGTTTCGTCGCTGTGTACTGGGAGCTGCTGTGCCACCATAGCATCTGTCACCAGACTGCTACAAGAAGAATAATAGTTCAGAAGGGAACGCCCCCATACTACGGCCTGGTCACGTATCTTTTCAAATTACGTCCTTCCGGCCGGGTTTCTTCTCGGGGTCCTCAAACCCAACGGAGGTAAAGGACCTGATGTTGAATGCAAAAAGGTCGAGGTCCACCGCGATAGATTTGGGAGCCGCACTGACTCCTTCAGTTATTTCCACTACGGTACCCGGCAGATGTCCAAAAGCAATCTTGGCCGGGTTCTTGATGGTATGGCTACGAAATTACGTAGTCTCGGGAGGGACAGGTTCTACTGAGAGGATCAGCCGCCACTTCATTCTCCCGGCTGTGAAGCTGGTCTTCAAAGTAAGACTGGCCCTTCTTCCGGCTATGGTGTGTAGCATACACCACGGCCTCCGTGCCTTTTCGTCTAAAGTCATTGCTCGCGAGACGACGCTGGACTTTGAGCGGATAGAGCTACCATACCACTATCTCATGGGGTGGTTATTGATGCATTACCGGTCATTGATGAGGCCCGGGACAGAGGATGATGTCACCGCTGATGACGCCTTCCTTTTCCGATACCGCCATCAATCTTGGGAGTACACACCATGCCGGCTTGTCGGAGGGCGTTGGCGAGAGTTGACGGGCCCGACTTTTTGTGTCTCTTCCTCAGTTTACCCCTAGAGAAGTGGGGGGGTACACGTTGATGGCATTGAACCTCCCCAGCTCTTATCTGAGAAGATGCTTCTATGGCTGCGCAACATTCGCCCGCACACCTAGTATATTACCGAAATAACGTATACTTGGAGCCTTATTTGCCTAGCAGGTTTTCTCGTCAATTCGGGTATAGTCAGCTGTTCCTTGACTGCCCCAGTGCTTGCCTGGGCTTCGAGGGCAGTGTCCTTGACGGCATCCGGGCGTGGCATTATTACAATCTGTTCATACCCGGGCTAGCTTCTCAGTCCCTGACGCTAATACGCAAGGGGATATTCTGTACATGGCGGCTCTTTATCATGTTGCGGCGAGCAAATCTCCCGTGAACTTTGACATGAACACCAGCTTCATTGTCGGGATCGGCTTGGCAGAAAGGCTCGAGGGTTCCAGGAAGAGAAAGAGAGGGGCGAATAGGGTTACTGTGCCAGACTCGGAGTCCACTGCGGTGGACAAAGAGGATGACGAGCAGACCGCCGATGACTCGTCGCATTCTTTGGACGAGGAGGTGGGGGACCAGCCTCCTACTGTGCCGGACGAAGAGGTGGAGGATCATCCACCTGTTGTGCCTGGTGCTTCGCGCCAACGAGGCAGGCGTCTGTCTATTGACGATGGCAGGACCTACTCCACAAAGCGGGCTGCGGTAAGACGTCGCAGGCTGTTTATTGATGTTGATGCTGTTTCTGAGGTGATTGGAATTTCAACTGCCTTTTTCCTTCTTTTTCTAAGTTATGGCCTAATCATTTTTTTGCTCTTTATAGGCGTCCGGGGAGTCTGCTTCTCGGGACTCGACTACTGAAGTCGATCCAGCCTTGTCCACTTTGATCAATGATGTGTGCACTGCCATCACTTCCGCTGGGTTCTTTCGGAGGCGGTCGGGGAGTCTCGCCTTGCTGAGACCTCAACCCATGGGGATGGGGGCTCTACTGCCCCTGTCCCTGAGGCAGCTAAATTTCAACAGGATGACACTGACCTGGTTGGCTCCCCTTCAGGGGTGGCTGGGGCAGAGAAACCAGTTGAATTTGAGTTGGAAGCTGCGGGTGGGGAGACCATGCCAGCTTCGAACGAGCTGCAGCCTCCGAGCTCTTCCCCTGGTTAGATAAACCAGCTTCTTAACTTGTGAGGAGGCCTATTTGCTCTATCATCCTGTCCTTCGTGGATTAATGATTGCTTTGGACGTGCAGGTCCCACCCCTTTATTGCCGGTGATGGACATTGCCAGGGCGGACTCTACCGGGGGGGATCTGATGGAAGCTCGTGTGCCTCCTTCTTTTCCAACCCATACTGAGGGGCTTCTAGTTGGGTCAAGTTCGGAAGCCTTAGTGATAGCATAGCTGGATCAAGGGACGACGCTTTTCGCGCCATCCTCTGCGAATAGGGTTTCGGGAGTTAACCTTTCCGCTCTACCAAGTATCCAGGCTCTTCGGGCGGCGGAAGAGGCGCTAGCTGCCATCCATGTATCTTTTCGTACAGAATTCTTTTCCCTGGTGACAGGTACGGCAAGTTCTGAGGCTACTCCTTCGGTACTGCCTGCCACACTCCCTTTGACGCCGTCATCTACAGAAGTTTTGGATGAAGTGTCCCAGGATGTGGTCGACAGTTTCCACCGCCACCTGAAGAAGGGGATTGAGGCAACTGTGGAGAGGGGGGACTCCCTTTGCTATGGCCCGTCAATGCGCCGGTGGCCAAATTAATATCCTTAGAACACTTCCCGGTGGGGCGGGACTAGCGGCGCTTCTGGAGCCTAAGCTGTTAGAGGCCGATCGTCTTGTGGCCCAGTTTTGCGTACTGCGACAAGCTGATCTATCAGTGGCCATAGATCAAGAGCGTACTTTCCTCGCAATCGCGGTAGAGAAGGTGAGGATTGCTCGGGAATCGCTCAAGCCAGCTATATTGAAGGATCGTCGGGACCTGACTCAGTTGTACGATCAATGGAGCCGTCGTACTGAAGATTGCGCGGCTCGGGAAGCGATTGCCTCCCGCGGGGTAACTGACTCCCGGGAGCAGATTCTCGAGCTCCAGAGAAAGCTGGCCTTCCTGGAGTCCGAGCTCGAAGCCGCTCGTACTGAGAAAGGGGTTGCTATTCAGGAGGCTGACAAATTTAGTAGAGCTTCTGCCAATTTGGAACTTGCTTTGAAGAAGATGGAAAATGATTGGCAGGCATATATGTACTTGAATGATGCAGAGCAGTTTTCCCAGGCGGCCGAGCGCCGAGCTAGGCAGCGGCTTGAGCGAGGGACTACCTTGGTGAGAAACCGCCTTTTGGAGTTGTGTAATGCCGAAATATAGTCGGCCTTTTCTTCTTTCGTTTCTGATTTCTTTTTCTTTTTTCTTTGAGAGGGACATGGTCTCCACCATATGTAATGCTTTTTTGTCTATCAAATAAAGAGTACTTTCCATTCTACCCTTCATTTGTATTGCTTGTTGCGTCTGTGGTATTGTGGTGATGTTTGCCCCGCATGGGGGACTTGTTTGTGGACCTGTTACCCATGGCATACCTTGGTTTTAGGTACGGGCAACAAGTTTGACTGGGGATACTTAGAACAGTTCCACTGCAAGGTGGTCATAGACGTTCCAAGTATCGGAATATAGAATGCCATGGAGCAGCTGGGCTCCCGGGGCATGATGAGGAATGGTGGGCCTGTACTAAGAGACTTAGCAAAGGACATTTGTGGGCCTATTATCCTTGGCGTACCCCGACTTAGGATACGGATAATAGGATGAAGGGGAACCAACATACTTTCTCAGAGGTAATGAGGACATGGCAAGTATGACGATCTTACCGTGGAGTCTTTCTACTCAGAGGTAACGAGGACATGGCAGGAGTGGACTCAACGGAGGATATTTGTGGTCAACAGAGGACATTTGTGGACCTATTACCCTTGGCGTACCCTGGTTCAGGGTACGGGTAATAAAACGAGAGAGGACCAACATACTTACTCAGAGGTAATGAGGACATGGTAAGTACGGAGGTTTTACCGTGGAGTCTTCCTACTCAGAGGTAATGAGGACATGGCAGGGGTGGACTCAGTGGAGAATATTTGTGGACCTATTATCCTTGGCGTACTCCGGTTGTGGGTCCAGATAATAAGTCGAAATAGAATCATCATACTTACTCAGAGGTAATGAGGACATGGCAAGCATGCAGGTTTCTTCGACGGAGCCTTCCCATTCAGAGGTAATAAGGACATGACAGGAGTGGGCTCAATGAAAGAGGGTACATAGAATGACTCAGAGGTAATGAGGACATGGAAGTTCTATGTAAAGGGGTAATTTGTTTTTGGCGGAATTGAAACGACTCAGAGGTAATGATGACATGGCCGTTTTAGAAATTTGTGGATCGGTTACCCTTTTTGTGCACTGGGAGTGCGGGGTAGTAGATCATGAGGGAGGATCTCTTCCAGAAAGAAAGTTCAGAGGTATGGTCATACATGACTTACTATCTGAAAGAGTGACCGAAATGTGAGTTCAGAGGCACCAGCGGGTACATGACTCGATAATTTAGAATATTGTGAAAGTG
Source organism: Iris pallida (assembly GCA_029216955.1). Taxonomy (NCBI): domain Eukaryota; kingdom Viridiplantae; phylum Streptophyta; class Magnoliopsida; order Asparagales; family Iridaceae; genus Iris; species Iris pallida. The sequence continues at coordinate 36,844 of JANAVB010028645.1, forward strand.
TGAGTTCAGTGGCACCAGCGGGTACATGACTCGATAATCTGGAATATTATGGGTGTGAGTTCAACGGCACCAGCGGGTACATGACTCGATAATCTGGAATACTGTAGAAGTGAGTTCAGCGACACCAGCGGGTACATGACTAAATGATCTGGAATGTCGTTCAGACATAATATTTCTTTAGGAACTTGCCGTTGACGGGCAACATGAGCAAGTCTCCATTTTGTTTTGCGAGGCGGTAAGCACCGTTGGAGAATACAGCCTCGATGATAAATGGACCTTTCCATTTAGGCTGGAACTTGCCGGCGGTCTTGTGAGTCATGACCATCGGCCTCCGGACTGCCAGAACGAGATCGCCCACTTGAAATGTTCTGATTTTGACCTTCTTGTTGAAGGCTCCAGAGATGCGTGCTTGGTATATCTCGATCCTTTGCTGAGCCAGGAGGCACTTTTCATCTAAGGCCTCTAACTCTTGTAGCCGGCGACGGTAGTTATCATCCGTCGTCAATTGATAAGTGAGGGCGACACGGAGTGAGGGTATTTGAGTCTCCAATGGGAGAACTGCCTCACTCCCGTACACCAGAGAGAATGGTGTGTTCCCTGTGGCCGTTCGGACTGTGGTACGGTACGCCCATAAGCATTCGCCAAGTTTTTCGTTCCAGTCGCATTTATTGGACGACACGAACTTCTTGAGTAACTTGATGATGGTTTTATTGAATGCTTCTGCCAACCCATTCGCTGCTGGATTGTATGGCGTCGAACCAATATTCTGGATGCGGTGCTTGTCGCAGAACCGATAGAAGGCGTGGCTTGCAAACTGCGGACCATTGTCATGGATGATCCTTCGGGGCAGTCCAAAGCGATAGATGACGTGATGCTTGAGGAAGCTGATCACGTTTGAAGTCTTTACTTCTGCAAGCGGGACAGCTTCCGCCCATTTGGAGAAGTAATCTATGATAGCGAGTATAAAGCGATGTCCTCGGGAGGAAGGTGGAGTAATCGGACCGATGATATCCATTCCCCATGCTTCGAACGGCCAGGACGCTACTGTCGGATGTAGAAATTCAGATGGTTGGTGAATAAAGTCCACGTGGACTTGGCAGGCTTTACACTTTCTCGTATGGTCTATCGTATCTGCTACCATCGTGGGCCAGTAGTAGCCCATTCGGCGAAGACAGTCTTGCAATTTAGGGCCAGGCTGATGGGCCCCGTAGATACCGTCATGAGCTTCTCGTACGGCTTCTTTGGCTTCTACGTTTGACAGACACCGAAGCAATAATCCATCATAGGATCGGCGATACAACATTTTCGTCTCTGTATCGTAGAAGAATCTGAGAGAACGCCGTCTGATGGAGGTGGCTTCCTTTGGGTTCTCGGGCAGGATATCGTAGACGACGAAGTCAATGAATGGTTGTCTCCAATCTGGGACATCGTCGATCGTCTGGGCGGAATAACTCGCTACGAATTGAACGTTATTCTTGGGGCAGACCAGTCCGCGGCCTATCACATCTACCGATTGATGAGTATGATTTGGCACTACTAGGGAAGCGGCCAGGTCTGCTAAGGCATCGGCTTCGATATTTCAGAGTCTAGGAACATGCTCGATGAAGAACCCCTCGAACGACGAGATGATGTCAATCGCTATTTGGTGATAGGGGATCATGTCTTCGTGGCGGACTTCGTATGAGCCCCAGATTTGATTGACGATTAACTGAGAATCGTCGTATGCTTCAAGATATTCTACCCCCAGCTCTCTTGCAAGTTGGAGGCCAATGACCAGAGCGTTGTACTCGGCCACATTGTTAGAGCAGGGTTCTATGAGAGAGTAAGCGCGGTTGATCACCAATCCGGAAGGAGAAACCAGCACCACCCCGACTCCGACGACGATGTTGCCCTTGGGTCCAGTTCTCGAAGCACCGTCGAAGAACATTCGCCATATATCATCGTGAGAGGTTGCATGCGAGTCGACAACCTCATGTGGGATCTCTTCATATATTTTGGATGACTTCGAGCCCGGATGGGCTGCCAAAAAGTCTGCCAGGGCTTGACCTTTGACAGCCTTTTGCGGGACGAAGATCATATGATAAGGGGACAACAATATTGCCCATGTAGCGAGGCGAGAGCTGAGTGCCCCTGATTTAGTCATGAGGACTCTGAGAGGGTTGACTCGTGAGATCACATGTATTGTTTGTCCAGTGACATAGTGTCGCATCTTCTGAATGGCGAACACCAGGGCGAGGCATTCCTTCTCCACAGCGATGTATCGGTGCTTTGGCCCAATCATCGTTCGACTAAGGTAATATATGGCTTGTTCATGGCCTGTATCGTTGTTTTGTGCCAGCAGAGCCCCGAGGGAATGTTCAATTGCTCGTACGTAGAGCAGGAATGGTTTTCCAGCAACCGGGGCCACCAGGACTGGAGGGTTCGATAAATATTCTTTGATGCTGTCGAAGGCCCGCTGACATTCTTCGTCCCATATAAATGAGATGCCTTTCTTCATGAGATGGATGAATGGTCGACATCGCCCGGAGAGGTTAGAAATGAACCTCCTGATGTAAGCTAGCCTCCCTTGAAGGCCTCTGAGTTCGCGGAGATTTTTCGGGGGACCCATCTCCATAATTGCCTTTGTCTTCTCAGGGTCTACATGGATACCCTGGACGGTGATGATGAAGCCCAAGAACTTTCTGCTGGATACGCCCAGGAAGGATTTTGTGGGATTCATCTTTAGATTGTGCGCTCGCATCAGGTCGAATACCGTCCTCAGATCCTGTAGATGGTCTCCCTTACAGCGACTCTTAACGACAATGTCATCAACATAGCACTCTACCGTCTTACGTAAGTAGTCTCTGAAGATGATACTCATGGCTCTTTGATATGTGGTACCGGAATTCTTCAGACCGAAAGGCATGACTGTGTAACAGTATGTGCCAATCGGTGTTCGGAATGATGTATGCTTTTCGTCGTCAGGAGACATCTTGATTTGGTTGTACCCCGAGAAGCCATCCATAAATGACATACGTTTGAAGCCAAAGGTGTTGTCAATCATGATGTCTGTGATAGGGAGGGAGAATTCATCTTTGGGGCATGCCTCGTTCAGATTGCGGAAGTCGATACAGATTCGAATCTTTCCATTCTTCTTGAGGACGGGTACTATGTTGGTGACCCAGTCAGGATGTTGCTCCTTACGAATGAAGCCGCTGGCTATCAGTTTGTTGACTTCGGCTTCGATTGCATCCATGATGCCCGGGCGAAAGCGTCGCTTTTGTTGCTTGACTGGCTTTGCATCCGGCCGAATGTTGAGTTTGTGAAGAGCAGTATCGAGATTTATCCCCGGTATGTCTTCATAGCTCCAGGCGAACACATCAATATATTCTTTGACAAGTTCCAGCAGCGATTCTCGCTCTTTGTCTGTTAGGCTTTTACTGACGAAGATCGGTTTTGGAGAAGATTCGCTGCCGAGATCCACTTGTATGACCTCATCTTCAGTAGGAGGTTCTCTCTGTTCGAACCGCTTTTCCCATTGTGCATCCAACTGTTGGGCCCATGGCTCTAACTCGAGGATTTCAGGGATGTCTTCGTCTTCTTCATAAGCGTCGGCGAAAGCCATATTGACTGACAAGACTTGTCTGAGTACATCTCCGATGCTGGTATCCGAATCAGAAGTTGGTGACCCGGTTGAATGTGAATGCCAGTCACATTCTTCAAATGAACTCTCAGGGGTCGTCGTGGGTGTTACATACCCTAATCCACATCGAGTTTTGCTATAGTAGTCCCGTGGTTTGCCAGCCGGGACCGGTGGCTTCAAAGGTAATCGTCGTCCAGTACCATAGTTCAAGCCTGGCGTCATCTCCAGATCATACCCCTGTTTTTGCATGAGATATTTGGATTGGGGGCTATAAAGATACAGAGGCAGTCTCCCGGCATCTGATTCAAGGTCGACTTCTTCTATGGTGAAGGGATGCGGATCGTTCTTCCGGCCGAAGATGATTGGATGGTCCTCTCCCTCGATTATGTGGTAAGCGTCTTCCACTGGAGTAAGCTGGATTGCGGTGTACACATTTGTCACCTGTGTGTGTAGGTGAGTACCTATACCGTGTTCCATAGCATACATTGTACAAAGCTTATTAAGTTCGAGGTAGTTCAAATATAGCCCTTTATGGATGAAGTAAGGTATCTTTTCTAGCGAGATTACATCATCTGCGGAGGGAACATCAGTGTAGGCAGCCACATACTTGGCTAGCTCCGGTTCCTCTTCGGCTACCCCCTGTATAAATGAAGACTGAGAGGACGACCTGGGCAGCTTGATCGTCAAGCGTTTAGCTGGTGGAGCAGAGCGTGGAGTTGTCGGCAGACTAGCGACCCCCAGTCTGGTGCTCGATGCTGGGTGGGGAGTGGTTGGTTCGCTAGAAGTTCCAGGCCTTGCATCGGGGGTGACGACCCTTCTTGGGAAGGTATATCGTCATTGGCTTGTCGGAGGGATTGAGCTTCTCCGTTTGCGGCTGGCCGACTCTCGGCAGCCTGATTGTCAGTGGCTCTATTGTGGGTCTTGGCACTTGGCCAGACCTTGGCAGCCGGATTATCATCTGCTTTTCTTGTGCCGAGAGGCTGATTGCGTCCTTACGCAGAGTGGCTGTAAGGGGTGCGGACTTGCCAGGTTTGCGAGCTTGGAGGTGGATCGTCAGAGGTTCTTCTGATCCTGTGGCCGTCTCGGTACGGGCTTGCCCATCTCCTTCACCAAGGTGCCTCTTCGACTTTTCGTACAGGCAGGAGTCTGAGTAGTAGGATTCGACCCCTTTGAAGGGATCGATATCAGCAAATTCTGTCCTCACAAAGCTGTGTTTGTCGACATACTTGAAGCATTGGTACAGCGTGGAAGGCACGATCATATAATCGTGTATCCAAGGGCGCCCCAAGAGGATGTTGTAAGAAGTATCTGCATCTATGACGTAACAGGTGACCTCTGATTGGAGATCGCCAATCTGACACTTCAGACGAATCTTTCCAATTGGGTAGCTTCTGCCCGAATTGAATCCGCTGATGGCGGTACTTAGGCGTCAGGCGATGCATTGGGATGCGGAGATGATGTAACAGACCCTTCGGGATAATGCTTATGGAAGAGCCAGGATCAATGTGCATTCGATCCACCTTTACGTCGCCGATGTATCCAGTGTAGTATAGCGGGCGATCGTGCATGTTGGTTTTGATGAGCATGTCCTGCGAAGTGAAGACAATGTTGGGCATTGCTCCCGTACAAGCGCTGTCTTGGAGATCTGCAGGCGGGTTCTCTCCCGTGAGGTTGACCTGAGCCAGGTACACGTCGGCATTTTGGAGTGCATCGCTCAAAGCCGCACGAACATCCTTTGAGAGTCTCAGAAGCTCGTATAATGACAACTTGGTCGGTGTATTGGCCAATTGCGCTAAGATGTCGAAGTTGTAGGGCTTCTCCAGCCCATGCGGTGCCTCTTTTCGTAGGGATTTGTCAAAGCGAGTCTCCTTCGGCCTAGGCTTGTCGGTCGTCGGAGGCTGAGCCGGTCCCGGAGCATCGATTGTAGCGGGCTGATGATCTTCAGCCGAGTTGTCAGCCCCGGGTTGGGATTGTGCCCCAGGTCGAGTGACGACGGCTGTAGCTTCTTCGATATCTGCCGAGATTGTGCGGCAGGACCTGACTTTTCCACTCTTCTTCTTGGAAGTGGAAGATGGTGTGGGCTGAGTCACTTCTGATACCAAGTCTGGATGGACCCACATAACCTCCCCTCGTGATGTGGTGAGGGGCACTAGACCAGCAGCCTGATCTCTGGGAGATAGAAGATTAGCAATCTCTATTGTCGCCAGAGGGATGGGGACCACACCGTTTTGAGTTTCCGTTGGAGGGAAGCTGCCAAATTATACTGACACCATATTGGCTGCCACTGTTACCTCCTCGAAATCGATGGCCAGAGCGTTCGAATCGATAAGATTTTGGATGTACCGTTTTAGTTGGTAGCAGTCGTATGTGGCATGGTGGACGTAGCGGTGGTAATGGCAGTACTTTGGGTTCTCCATGTCTGCCGGCCGAGGTTCCCGTCTTGGTGGAGGAAGCTGAATTCTGTCTCCTTGTATGAGCATGTCCAAGATGGTCTTGACGTGACCGTCTTCGAAGGAGTAAGTGATTTGCGGCCATTGTTTGTCTGCCGGCTTTGGCTCAGGTTTCTGTGTTGTGTCGGGCACCATAGCCTGCTTACCCCTGTTGTCCCGATTGTTGGAGGGGCTACCCCCATTGTCGTTGTTGGTGTTAGGATGCTTGTCCTTGTTCTCTCCGTTCGAGATGTGCAATCCCAATTGGCGAACCCTCTTCAATCGTTCTTCGGCGCTTGTGGCACTGATGATGAACGTCTTCCAGTCCTTGAATTGACTTTCGCCTATTCAGAGACTGATTGTTGGGAGCAATCTCTTTTGGCAAATTTCAATCAGGGAGGAATCCGGATTTCCAGACGGCAGCTTCATTACGGTTTGGCGAAACCACTCAATGTAATTCCTTGTCAGCTCTTTCTCTCCTTGGACGACGTCCATGAGGGTGAAAATTGTGATGTCCTGCCCTACTTCGTAGAATCTCTCCAAAAACATGCGCTTGAAGCCGGCGAAGGAGTGGATGCAGTTGTCTGGCAGGTTGCGATACTAGTCGAAGGCGACTCCTTCCAATGCCCCAATGAATAACCGTGTGAGGATGGCATCGTCATGGGACAGATGGTCGGTGGTGACCTCGAAGTAAGTGATGTACCGACTTGCGGAGATCTTACCATCATAAGGATTGATATTGAACGGCTTATATCTTGGTGGGAGTGGAACATCCCTCCAGGCAGCAGGGTATGGTTGCCGTATTCTGAGGTCTTAAGAGTTTTCTCGAGCGTGAAACATGGCTCGGAGCTCCTGGACCTCTCTTCTCGCTTCTCGGGCCTCATCCACAGCGGTGGGGGCCGTTACTTCAAGAGGATTGTTGCCTGGATTTGGTGCCACTGAATTCGAGTCCGTATTGACCGCGGGACCCGCGCTTGTTTGGCCAGAGTCCCTCCTTGCAGAGTTGGAAGGGCCGCTTTGATCTCGTCCACAGACTTGACCAAGGCAAGCAGTATGGCCTCCAGAGTGTCGATGCATTGGCGATCACTGGAGCCCCTTGGCTGCTGTCTGTCATGAACACCGTCTTTACATGAGAGAGATGGACGGAACGGTGGAGGAAGCGCCTCCGAATCATACCCCTGTAGTGAGAAGTCATCGGGGTATGTGGAATGTTCTCTCTGGTTCGGACTCAGAAGGAACAGTACCCCCAGTCTCCGAGTTCGCCTCGTCTTGGGAGTTGTGGACGTCCTCGGGGACGTCGGGGTTTGCTGTCTGATGGGAGAGTTGTTTCCTCCGGCTCGTCTTCTTGAACATATCATGTTCGTGGAGGTTCGGAGGAGTGCTACCCCCAGTCCCAGCAACCCCCAGTGGGGTGGACGACGAATCTCCCACTGTAGCAGATTTCGTCTTAGAACGGGTACCTTGGAAAACTCCGGTGGTGGGCACCCGCTTAGACGACAGTCTTTTGGTCAAAGTGGTTAAATCTTCGGGCTGGAAATTTGTCTTCTTTCCTCTCCCATCGGCGGGGACTTTCTGAGCAGAGTTGCAGGAGACGACGGGAAGTGCCTCGTCTTCTGAAGACGGTTGTTGCAGTCTTTGAAAGACGGACTGCCGGTCTTCTTGCACCGTCGCGTTATTGTAGCAGCAGCATTGACGATGACTTGGGTGCAGTGACGTCCGTGGGAGGACTTTTGCACCCGATGCATCTTCTCTTTCCTTGCGTTTGTGGAGGATGGCCTCACGCAAGTCAGATGGGTCTGGATCGACCATGTTTGCTCCCTGATTTTGGAACTTTTGCGAACCTCTCTGTCCGTTTGCCGCCGGGGCTGGACTCGAGTGGTTCTGTACAACTTCCCATCTGAGGCCCGTATAACAGTATGTGGGACGCTCGGATGGTCAGAGACCGGATCAGCGGACCGCTTGCCAAGCTCGCGCTGCCTTAGACTTCTTCGCTAGTGCGTAAGGGCACATAGTAGGAAGAGTCTAGGTGATGCTGGAGAGAGTCAGACATATCTTCTTGGGAGCACAAGAGATCAGGACCATAGGAGAGGCGTCGAAGACAGAGCCACGTGGTAGGTGTCATGCGGCTGTCATCAGTAATCTTCATGCGGCTGGCAGCGTAGCCGCATAGGCTTTCTTCATGCGGCTGGGAGTCTCAGCCGCATGAGTTTTCTTTATGCGCTGGATGATCTGGCCGCATAGACCTTCTTCATGCGGCTGGCAGATTCACCCGCATGAGCCTCCTGCATGTGGTTGGCAGATTGGCCATGAGTGTTCGGCTTCTTCTTGGGGCGCATAGAGTCTCTTTGTCCCTGCAAGTCCAGCATCGTAGTGCTTTCCTCTGCCGGACTTGGGGACAGCAGAGTCCTCTACGGCTCGAAGTGAGCCGTATGAGATCGCCTTCGCCGTTTGGGTAGCAGAGAGTACCCGTCCAGAGCTTGGGAGGAGCAAATGATTTGGCCTCCACTCGCAGCGAGCTTTCTTTGTGCGGGTTCGCTTCTGGACCGGGCCAGCACTTCCTTCAGAGAGCATTTCTTCAACGCCTGTTGGTCGAAGCGGACGACCATCTTCTGTTGCGTGGAGCCAAGTTTGGCTGCATCCGATTGCGTCACCAACTCCTCAGCCGTGGAGAAGTTTGTCCCCAAGAGTCATCGTGTTTGCCATGAAATATAAAAGAACAGAACAATTATCGGAGGACTGGACTTTTACTTCACAATACAAACTCGCTTGTACAAAGAAAGCCTAGGGACGAAAACCTAGGTACAGCAATCTAAGTACAATTGTTTATTTTAGATTCTGGGGTGACGGTAGAGGCTCGGAAAGCGACGGCAGCTCTGCCTTACTCCTTGGACGATCGGGTGCAACCTTGGCTCTGTAGAAGAACTGCTGGGCGTTGATGAAGAAATGCTCTCTTCAGGCTCTCTGGCTCTCTCTGTATATCTCTCTCTGTCTCTGTGAATGTCTCTATGTCTGTCTGTCTCTGTATATCTCTTGTATCTGTATGTCTCTTCGTAAGGGAATGATACCCTGCTATTTATAAGAGTGGGGGGCTTCATTAGGGTTTACAATGATTGCCCATTCTTGAAAGTCGGCGGCTAAGGATCACTGGATCTGGACCGTTCATCGAGATTTGAGCAATAAATGTGATTGCATCAAATCTTTTGTGGGTAATTAATGCTGATTGACATAAATCCTCCTGATTTGTCATGCCAACCTCGGATTCCTCGACACGTGTCTTTAATTGGCTTATTTGCAAATGATGATTTGATCCCAATATTTCATTGGATTTGTTGAGGGATTTCGATTAATCTGATGCCACGTGCCCTGCTATCATGCCACGTGTCATAACAACAGAAATCTGAGCCGCAGAAAAGTTGCTCCTTATTGGGCCGCATAAGGCTGGCCACGTGTCAAGGCTGCCTAAGAGTGGCCCCCCTGAACATTTGGACCGCATGGTAATGATTTGAGCCGCATGAGTGTGGATGACCGCATGAGTGAACCGCATGGAGATAGTCCTCGTGAGCCGCATGGGGATGGTCTTCGTGAGCCGCATGGAGCTAGTCTTCGTGAGCCGCATGGGGATGGTCTTCGTGAGCCGCATGGAGCTAGTCTTCGTGAGCCGCATGGGGCTGGTCTTCGTGGGCCGCATGGAGCTAGTCTTCGTGAGCCGCATGGGGCTAGTCTTCGTGAGCCGCATGGGGGAGCCTCCGCTTAGGCCGCATACGACTGTCCACGTGTCAAGCCGCATGACAGTTTCTGACTCTCGGAGGATCGTGTCAGAGATTTTCTTCGCTTCCCAAGGAGTCCGTCATTATGAGGGAGTCATAATGATATCTTCGTGTCAGAACTGTCACCTTGTCAAAGCTGTCAGCCGTCATTTAATGCAGTAAAGGACAAACGAGAGAGCTGTTTGTAGGCCACGTGGCTCCTCTTTGAGCCGCATAGGACTTGCTTGAGCCGCATAGACTCTCTGAGCCGCATGGGGCTCTCTGGCCGCATGAATCTTTCTTTATTCTTTTCCATGCTTCTAATATATATATATTTTTTTTCTACAATATATATATATATATATATATATATATATATATATATATATATATATATATATATATATATATATATTGGTGAATATTATAGATATATTTTATGAAAATAACAATGACAATACTAATAGTAAAACAATAATAATTCTAATAATAATATTAACAAATTTCTAGATGTAATGTACTATTTTTTTTTTTTTTTTTTTTAATGTACTATATACAACTATAGATATACAAAAACCTGAGTACTATATTACTTATAGTCAAATTGATAGTAATAGCAAATGATAAAGTAATAATAATAATAATATATAATAATAACATGTATAAGAAGAAAAGTAGAAGTAATTCACACAGAGCTTATAAAGCTCTGTTACTTTACTAAATAGAGAGAGAGAGAGAGAGAGGAAAGAGAGTGAACCAGAACATCTCTTCTCCATTGAGGAGACCCACGAAGAGGAAGAAGGAGAAGAAAGGAGCGGGAGAAGAGAAGAAGGGGTTCGGGTCTTACCAGCGGGAAGGTTCACTGGTGGGTGGCCGCCGACGTCGCAACCGACGATGGCGGAGCTGTTCGAGGGAGGCGAGATAGAGCGCACATCGGGGCCGGATGGGGGGCATGCGACCTGTGGCTGGACAGTGCGCTCGGGCGCGGCGGAGGCAGAGGCCTCTAGTGATCGGTAGAGGCCACGCGCGGCTTCGGGCGTTGCCAGGCGGAAGAATCGGGTCGAACGCGGTGATCGACCGACGCATAGGCGGTCAACCGGAGGAGGGTTTTCGGTGCGGCGACCGCATGCACGGCACCTGACGTCGGATCAGGAGGTAGGTGGGTGTTGACTTGTGGTGTGTTTGTTGATGGTTGTCATGGCAGTTGTACCCGGTGGTGACCGGTTCGGTGGGGGTACTAGCGGTGGTTTGTGGCAGTGGTGAGGTATGGCAATGGTGATGAGGTGGTGGTGGCGATTTGTGGAGATGCTGAGCGTGGTGGTGTCGACCAGAGTTGGTCGGGGATGTTGGTGAGACAGGAGTCGGGGACGTGTCTGGCTGAGATGGCGAGTTGTTTGGGGGTGTGCTGTTCTGGCCGAAGGGAAGGAGGACAGGGAGATGGTGGCAGTAGTGGCGAAGGTCGGTAGGCTGTGGTGGGTTGCCGCGGTCACGTAAAGTGGTGGTGGTGCCGGGGTGCTGATGGGGGTGGTACGTGTAGTCAGAAGGAATGGCGGGGAGGAGATGGAGGTGAGGCTCTATTGGTGGTGTTCGGGATTGTCGGACACGGAGAATTAATGTACTTGTACTAGAAAATATAGTGGATGGAAGGGGACACGGGCATGATGCACAAATTTAGGTTGTTGTGGTGAATTTGGTTAAGAAAATTATGGAAAAGAGCAAGAGGCCTCTCTTTATATAAGAGGTGGTGCTCCTAGTTGGAAATGGATTAGGATAGTTTAAATCCGATTAGATAATCCTATCATCTGATTTAAATTGATCAAAATCATTTTAATCAAATCAAATTCCAAATCAAATTTAGATAATCATATTCTTAATTTAAAACTATTTTTATAAATCAATTTCAAATAGTCATGTCTTTATTTAAATTACCATAAATAATTTAGCATTAAATCAACAATTTCAAATTATCTTTAAATAATAAATAAAAATAATTTCAAAAATTATAATAAATATTTAAATTTTGAATACCTTTTTCATATGAATAAAATTATTCCAATAAGTTTTTGAGAACTAATTTATACATGAAATTAAATTTCAGGTACCTCACAAATAGAATATTTACATAAAACGAAAATTTTCTAAATTACCAATAAATAAAATAGCCTTCTGTAATAAATAAAAAGTAACATTTTGGAATCTTGTGCAAAGCATTTATAAATGTTAAGTAGATGAAAATATTATCTTATACTATTGAAAAAAGAAGTATACTTATTCTCTATATGGCGAGAATCTTATAGTAAAACTTTTGTACCAAGAAAATATAATATACTTGCATATACGTACTCGCACGCGATACAATATGAAAAACAAAAATCAATACCATTTTTTTTAAATCGTAGTAAAAATAAGGGGCTTTACACTACACTTTACTGACACTAGCCTAGGACACTGCACTCACACACTCACTCCTTTCTAGTATACGCTATCTCATACCCTCTCTATAAGGTAACAACTGATACACAAAATCTGGACTCAAGACTAACACTAAATCCATATATATACAAGTACACATGAGGCAGATGCATACAATACGAAGGACAGAAGATGAATAGGCAACAGTGGACAGGAAAAAAATTAGGAGGGAGTTACAAGACTGATACATTAAGTGAATGTCTTACCCAATGCAGTATATTTTAATTTGTAAAGGAGACTGACATGTGAGTGAAACAAGGAGTATCTCTGATACCTATAGTTCAATGGTCGACTGATGGGATAAACTAACTAAGGAAAGTCTAGGCAAGAGAGGGACTAATATAATGCAATATACAGGATATTGCAAGTATCAGGACAGAACAAGAAATGGCAACAGGTGAACATGATACTCAACTCAGTGAACAATTATCAAATGGGGGTCATGGGCCAATCTTCCCAAGGGTGTATATCAATATCCAATGGAAGATGGGCAGCCTAAAGTAAGTTCATGGTCTGAGCTTAAGGGCAGATCATTACATGTACTGGCGTCAAGTTCCTACTTACTTACTGATACCATCTAATACCAACTAACATGGAATGAACCTATTTGTAAGGTCTAAGCAAGAGGATGAACAACCGTAGGTAATGTAGGGGTTATAGGACTGCTCAGTTAATTAGGACAGAACAAAAGTGAAGAGTGATACCCAGGTAGGCTACAAGGTGAAACATACATGCATATCTTCAATGATACAAACATGTGTATAATTAAGCACTCTACCTAACATGTAGATTAACATCCTAATGAAAAGAAAAAACATCATGGGGACTCAATAAAGGGGGTCTGAACTATAATGAAGTAGAGGTGAACAATGGCAAGGAATTAGGCAGGGTACAGCAAAAGGGGTGACAGAACTCAAGTAGATGTACTGACACATTATAATTGAACTGCACTTAGATCACAGTGGATAGGACAAGGTATACCTGAACATAGCAGTGGTCACCAATTAAACATTTAATCAGGATATTAAGAATACATGGGATTAATTTAACATGTATGTAATGAGTAATGAGGTATGGGTCTGAACCAATGGGCTCAACTAGTAGTACACATGAACTGGGCAGATCAAAAGTGTGGACTGCATACACAATGCAACCAGTAGGCAGATACACTTCCCTATCTATACAGAAGCAAGGTTGAGTAATACCAATGCAGGGAACAATGGATGCAGGGATTTTGAGTGTTAGATAGACAACAATCCATATCCCCAAATACAGGACAGACATACAAAAGACTGCATCAAAAGACAGAACAAAACATAGCCTAAAATGTCATCACTTATACCCGAGCCCCTCTCATGCTTATTTTCTCCCCTATGACTGTCCTTACTTCCTACCATAGTATTCCTTGGACACTCAATCAATTCATAAACACACACACCCAAGTCAGTTCACACATACCCACCTAGGCATCTAAGGAGCACACACACACACACAGTCCACATGACTGAATTAAGGTACTGAACCAAGCAATGTAGACTGAACATGGTGAGTGGTTCTGCACTTGAGGCAGGACAGAACAATAAGGTCTGCACACAGTGTTCAGAACAATACAACTAGATGAGACACTTAGCTACCAACCCCCCACCTTTAATTTACCCATCCAACCAAACATTATCATAAGGAAACACCCTATTTGAAAACTGCACAGGTCATTTGGATAAAACAGTGAGTAAACACTATGCTCTCAAATCCCCAAGTCTAAAACGGTCGACCAAAACAAACCCAAATCACAAGAGAACAACCCACATCCTATCTCAGCACAATATCAATATGAAAACCTAATTAAAACTGAATTTATAGTAATAAAAGCCCTAAGAGTCATTTCATCAAACACTTGGTGTGCGTATCCGATATCCTCATGATACGCACTCAAAATGAATCCAAACTTGACCCAAAGCATGCCTACATGCTCTACAACACTAGCATGACCTAATCTATCAATTTTACAAACCCTAGATTCCTAATTTGAATTTTCTCAAATTTGTAAAAAAATGCAATGGAAAGAACCCTCAAATAGGAAGAAGAAAGCCTCAACTCCTCTATAATGGCACCCTGATGCAAATGGATCCTAAATGAATGTAGTTATTCTAATGAAATAGAATGGAAGGGTTTAAAGAGCTCATACCAAAAGGGAGATAGATTTCCAATGTAAAATCCCTAGATCTAGAATCCCGCCAAGCTTCAAGGCTCCAAATCTTTCCAAATCCTTCCTAGCTAGCCAATAGAGCCTTCTCCTCTCCAAGGGGAAGAAAATGAAACAAATTTGGGTCAATTTGGGTGTAGGAGCAATTTGGGGGAAAAGCTCATAATTAGGGCTTGAAATAAAAATGGAAAGAGAAAGAAGATGAAGTAGGATTTTGTAAACAATGTGGGCTGCCATATGATGTTAGGGTTAGGGTTTTGGGCAAGGGAAAAGGTCCACTACACCCCTCTCTTTAGTCATGACAAGTTAGGGATTAAACCTCTCTTCCTAATTAGGTGTTTAGTCAAACCTTCTAATCTAGCTAGAGACTAACTAAAGTTCAATTAGGCTAGTCCAAATCATCTAGTTGGATGGTCATGACAAGTTAGTTTAGGTCCTCTAGGATCACTAACCACTATTCTAGTCAAAGGCTAACCATTAGTCATTTTTAAGAATAACATATATACACTATTTAATTATTTAAATAATTAACTAAAATATAAAGTTTTAATTTTGAAAATTAATTACCACTCAAGATATATAAGATCATACTAGTAACAGTAATTAGGGGAAAATATCATAAATACCCTGTTCCAAGAAAGTGGTGATTACAAGAAAAGATTTTAACCGCATGTGGTGATGATACGAAATTGAACAAAGATTGGTAAGAGAATGACTAGGAACAGGGAGAACACATCATTTTTGAATTAAAGGAAACTCTTAGAGATTTTTGTGAGGATTCTAAATTTTATAAGGATAATGTTTGAAGGTGTTAGTTGAAGAAAATGTGATGGTTGATTTTATAATGGAGAATAAGTTTCTGTATAGCATAGTGGTATTGATTTGGGTAATACGAGGAGTGTGATTTGAACAAGTTCAAGGATTTCATAAGCTTTGATTTAGAGATTTCGGATCCAATTTAGGACAGGGTAGAGGAATTTGGATTTAAAGATGATTAAGTAGATAGTGTTGAGTTCTAACAAAGGGTATGCATGAGTAGTGTCTTTAGGATTAAGGTCAAGCATATGGTATTTTTGAAAGGGTTTAATCTTTATGACTGAAGATTATGATTCTTGGTAGTAGTCATATAGGAGGTTGTTTTCAAAATTGAAGGTCATGATTGGGTAGTGGTATGCCGAGGCTTGTGAGATAAAGGTATCATTGGAAAATGACGATCGAATAATTTTGGTAGTAGACGAAGCAGAGTGAGATGATTACCTTGACTCCCCTATGAAATCTTGCCTTTTGATTTTTCCTATCATAGTAAAAAGAATTTGATTTTTTCCCTATCCTTGAATCATCCTTTAAGTTTCAATATCGCTAAATTCTAATTTCCTTTGATCGCGACCAATATGAATTTGGTCATCCTATCCTTTATCGTACCAATATTCTTAATCCTTGATCGTACTTGATTGATTTAAATTCAATCGTGACCTGGATCTATCAATATGTTGCTCGTGCTTGGACTGATTATATTCTTCATCATGACTAAATACTGTTTGATCAAGGTTAGACTAACCTTATCTATGATTGTGTCGAAATTTCGATTATGATAATTGTTGGATTTTAACACTCGTACCTAAACCTTTTCTAACCATGATTTGATTTCCTGATTATATCTGAAATTCTTATATTTAGTCGTGCCTAGATGACCAACAGGATTAGACGACTTTGAATCCCATGATCATGATTTGATCATAATTTTAACGATCATGACTATACATATTAATGTTGCTCTGAATCGTGCCTAGAATTTTGGACCTTTACCGTAATTATCCGATTTAATTATGAACCATGTGATGTCATAAATTGAGTTTGATCATGACGGAATAAATATTCCCATCATGCCTAAATGTGATTCTCTAGTCACCCATGCTCAGATTTCATTCCTAATCATGACTAGGTTTTAAAATTTTGTCGCTCTATCTTAATTGTGCCTAAGTGATTTTAGTCATTCCAAAATTTTAAGCCTTGATTTTGCTCGCGATCAAGTGGTTTTGATAATTAGTACCACTACAACAAAAATACCTTTTAATGAGGCTAAAAAGCGTCATTAATTGCAAACCATGACGCTTTTTTTTCAGTCCAAGCGTTATGAAATCGGGTGTTATAAATATTTTTAAAAGCGTTATAGATAATTCATCCAAAACCGTCATTAATAGGTTGAATTTCTGCTACGTTTTATTTTCAAAGCGTTATGGATAGTTATGAAAAACCGCTGTATGGTCGTTGTATCACATTTATAACGCTCTATACTGCATGACATTCCAAACGCTGCTCAATTCAATTCGAAAACAACCACTTTGAACCATATTCACAACAAAGCATTGAAATATATAAAGTACCATTCTCATTTCATTGTCTCAAAATAGAGTATTTTAGCTACCATTCTACATTTCTCCATTTCATTATATACATCTTCTCAAAATATATAGAGTATCCAATATAGAGTACACTTTAGCTACATCAAAACTGTCGACAACAAAAATCTACAGATACTGTAGCGAAGAAGCACACTTATAACGCTTCAACTTGGTCACATGAAGACTGTCCATAGCACATGTACGTATAACAAAACCCTGAAAAAGAAAACAAAACCCTCACTTTTAGAGTCTGTCAATTTTAGAGTATGTGATTTATATCGAAAAACCGAGAGTATCAGAGTACTCTAATAAAAATCGAAACCGACAAATAAAGTAAAACATCTAGGCATGGCATAGTGGACGTAGTCCCAAAATCAACGATGCAGGCATGCTAATGGAGATGTCATTCCCGAAATAGAAATACTCCCAACTTATATATACCCGCATGTGATTTATATCGAAAAGCTTCCAACAAAAACACCCACAGTACTAAGTTAAACCCATCATGCATAATAGATACCCAACCAACAATTTTAATCCAAATAGCAAAACATCTCCTACAGCAAAGAAATCTTTCCCAACCCAACATGTATAATAGGAAAAACCAACCAACACCCACAACAAGTATAGGAAGGAGAACCCAAGCAACAATTTATACAAGAAACCCAAACCAACAATGCATGCATCACAAATAATTCCAACAGCAGCTAGGTAACCGAAACCGAAAATGATCCAACAGCAAGTAAAGAACCGAACATGATCTAAAGATCATTCCCGCTTCACAAACAAAGACAATCGTAGGATCGTCAAGCCAAAATCGAACCCAACACGTATCAGTCGATCGAAACACTTTTTATGTAGGGATCGGGATCCAACAACATCATCGACAAACAAAATAAACCCAAAAACTAAAATCAATCAAGAGTTTAGAATTTATATCCCAAATTTGGTGTCGAAATCCGAAAGGAGCATTCGGACTCGGCTCGCAGGCACGCACAGCGCCTTGTCGGGTCGCGGCTGCAACTGTGGAGAGGCTACATCATCAACACGAAGGTATCCTCACATCCGTGTCCAGTATCGACTCGTACAAACACGAGCGTATCTGTACCCAGAATGAACAACCCAACAGTACCAACAAACTACGACCAACGACAAAAAACGAAATAAGATATATAAGATCTCAGATAAGGATCAATCATCATCTGCTGTACTAGCGTGCCATAACATGTATAGGACACGTCCCGACACGGAGCCAGTGTATCCGATACGATCTGCAACGCTTTGGTTCATTTGGTCGAACGACCATCACCAAGAGTATCAGAGTACTCTAATAAAAATCGAAACTGACAAATAAAGTAAAACATCCAGGCATGGCATAGTGGACGAAGTCCCAAAATCAACGACGCATGCATGCTAATGGAGATATCAATCGCGAAATAGAAATACTCCCAACTAATATATACCGCATGTGATTTATATCGAAAAGCTCCCAAAAAAACACCCACAGTACCAAGTTAAACCCATCATGCATAATAGATACCCAACCAACAATTTTAATCCAAATAAAACATCTCCTACAGCAAAGAAATCTTTCCCAACCCAACATGTATAATAAGGAAAACCTAAACCAACATCCCACAGCAAGTATAGGAAGGAGAACCCAAGCAACAATTTATACAAGAAACCCAAACCAATAATACATGCATCACAAATAATTCCAACACAGCTAGGTAACCCGAAACCGAAAATGATCCAACAGCAAGTAAAGAACCGAACATGATCTAAAGATCATTCGCGCTTCACAAACAAAGACAATCGTAGGATCGTCAAGCCAAAATCGATTCCAACACGTATCAGTCGATCGAAACCCTTTTTATGTAGGGATCGAGATCCAACAACATCATCGACAAACAAAATAAATCCAGAAACTGAAATCAATCAAGAGTTTAGAATTTATATCCCAAATTTAGTGTCAGAATCCGAAGGGAGGCTTCGGACTCGGCTCGCAGGCACGCACAGCACCTCGTCGGGCGCGGCTGCAACTGTGGAGAGGCTACATCTTCGACACGAAGGTATCCTCACATCCGTGTCCAGTATCAACTTACAAACACGAGTGTATCTGCACCCAGAATGAACAACCCAACAGTACCAACATACAGACTACGACCAACGACAAGAAAGGAAATGAGATATATAAGATGTCTCAGATAAGGATCAATCATCATCTGCTGTACTAGCGTGCCATAACACGTATAGAATACGTCCTGACACGGAACCGGTGTATCTGATACGATTTGCAACGCTTTGGTTCATTTGGTCGAACGACCATCACCAAGAGTATCAGAGTACTCTAATAAAAACCGAAACCGACAAATAAAGTAAAACATCCAGGCATGGCATCGTGGACGTAGTCCCAAAATCAACGACGCATGCATGCTAATGGAGATGTCAATCCCGAAATAGAAATATTCCCAACTAATATATACCCGCATGTGATTTATATCAAAAAGCTCCCAACAAAAACCCACAGTACCAAGTTAAACCATCATGCATAATAGATACCCAACCAACAATTTTAATCCAAATAGCAAAACATCTCCTACAGCAAAGAAATCTTTCCCAACCCAACATGTATAATAAGGAAAACCTAAACCAATATCCCACAGCAAGTATAGGAAGGAGAACCCAAGCAACAATTTATACAAGAAATCCAAACCAACAATACATGCATCACAAATAATTCCAACACAGCTAGGTAACCCGAAACCGAAAATGATCCAACACAAGTAAAGAACGAACATGATCTAAAGATCATTCGTGCTTCACAAACAAAGACAATCGTAGGATCGTCAAGCCAAAATCAAACCCAACACGTATCAGTCGATCGAAACCCTTTTTATGTAGGGATCGAGATCCAACAACATCATCGACAAACAAAATAAACCCAAAAATTGAAATCAATCAAGAGTTTAGAATTTATACCCCAGACTTTAGTGTCAGAATTCGAAGGAAGCTTCGGACTCGGCTCGCAGGCACGCACACACCTCGCGGGTCGCGGCTGTGACTGTGGAGAGGCTTCGGACTCGGTTCCCCAAATGCAATTACTCCCTTGAACAAGAACAAACAGAAAAAAAAAAATCAAAAACACAAGCATTTGGTACTTAATTATTTCATCGAACATGAAGCTCACATAGAACAATTCCCAACAAAATCTTTTTAGGGAAAAAATCCAAATCAAAATCACTCACTTAATCAAGAGAAGTCAACGATGATGCAGCCCTTTTCGGATCATCACCGACGTGGACGGAGACGTCGGGAAACCCTAAAAGAACCCTAATTTTGGAAAGATAGATGCATGTATGGTTGTCAAAAATTAGAAGATTTTATTAAAATCATGTCGAGGCAGAATTTAGGGCATAAAATAAGCAATGATCGAGATTTTAGGACAAACCGGTGGTGAAGGCTACGCCAGTGTAACCTTCCCTCTGCGATGGAGTCTGTAACCGAGGGAGGCGAAGAACGGGCTGAGAGAAGTTGGGGAGCTGGGAGCGGGCTGAGGGGAGTTGGGGAGCGGGGAGTGGGCTGAGGAGTTGGGGAGCGGGAGGATAAGGAGAAGGAGAAAGAGAGAGGGTTTAGAATTTTTCTTAAGTGCGGGAGAATTGCGGGAGTCGAGGTTTCGACTTAAATTTTTGTACTTTTTTTATAACGCTCGTATCACTGGAGCACTATCAATAACATTTTTAATGTAAACCGTCATAGATTCTAGTCTTGCTGAACTTTGATGACGCTTCCACATCAGCCGTCATGAATAGGTCTTTTTGTTGTCGTGAGTCACTGATCATGACAAACTTTTGATTACTCCTAACGATACCCAATGCGTTGTTTTCGTATTTGAACACGCCTATATAACCTTGAATCAAACCTTATCGAGCCTAGATCATATTGATCATTCAATGCTTAGACCTGATTTTAACCTTATCGTAACTGAACGATTTTGAATTTTCTAGTCGCGACTTCATGCTTAAATAGCTTAAATCTATTGCTAAATTTGTCTAAAACTTTGATCCTCGGTCATGACTATATGATTAATAATGTGCCAGAATTTAGACTTTGATTATGTTTGAACAATTTTCGATTCCTGCCGAAAATTCGATTCTGTAGATACTCGTGCTTAGGTTCTATTCCTAAAACATGCCCAAGTTTTGGTTTTCGTAGTCGTTTCTTAGATCGTGCCAAGTGAATTCTAAATTTTCAATCATGACCGAGCTCAGATCGTATTTCATGACTTATTTAATCATGCTTATTGGATTTTCGATAGTGTATAAAACCTTAACTTTAAACTTGATCGTGCCAAATTGTATCCTTGGTCATAACTAAGTTTTCATCTAAATCGTGCCTGTACGAACTAAGCCTGATTTTCATCGAACCTAAACTCTACTGACTGTTCGGCACTTGAATCTCGAATTCTCTCTTCGATTCTGCAAGCCATGACTATGCCTAAAATGATTTATATTAATTTCTAAATCGTGCCTAAACAATATCGTTCATATTATGATTTTATCGTGCCAAATCACTAAGTCGTGCCTAAGTCAATTTGAATTTGATTACCATAAACTCGTCCAGTCATCGTTCTTTGGTCGTGCCTAAGTTATCGACTAAACTCTTAATCGTGTTTTGATCCCCTGCCAACATTAAATTTCGAGGACGAAAGTTCTTTAAGGAGGGTAGATTTGTAACCTCCGTTAATCGGTTTTTTCTGAAAGTTTTCGAATCGTTGAATTTTCTACTCTCCGATTTTTTTTCCAGTTTTTGAAAACAAAAACTTTTAATACAAACGTATTTTGATCGTGATATGCTACCGTTAATTTATTGAGTGCTTGATTTGAAAAAAAACTATATTGTATGGAACTTTGTTATATATATAGTACTTGTCTTTTTTCAAAATAATTTCATAAGATATAATATTTCATTTATATGAAATAGTTGTCAAAATATTATTTTTAAATTAATATGTTTTATCACTGATAAATACGTATCTTGAAATCTTATATATTATATAGATATATATATATATAATATATATATATCTATATATAATATATATATATATAATGACTGAGTTATTATATTTTCCCCTCGGTTTGGGTTTAGGCCACTTCGATCATAATCCTAGCCTTCCAAGCCCTAGGCCAGATTGTGGGCCATGACCTTGTTTTATTAGTAATTGAAAATCTTAGCTAAATTGTAATTAGCTAGATTTTTATTAATGAACTAATTATTAAATAGATAACAGTAATGTTAATAGCTAGCAATTAGCGTTGGTGTTGGTTTTCCACTAATTTCTCCTAATTCTATTGCACATTTAGTTTTAGGGTTCCCTTCCTACCCTACAAACAGAGCACACTCCCTAATGCTACAATAAATAATTCATAAAACACTAGAATTCCAACAGCAGCCGCCAAGCCCTACTACTCCATATAGCAGCAGCCTCCCTGTCCCAAGCCAGACAAACACCCACGGCCACCTTGGTCCGTTGACCTCCCATAGATCTACCGCCAACAACCACCATCTCGTATTGCCGCCGGCCTCCCCAAAAACCACAGACACCCTCGGCCACCTTGGCCGTCAACCCACCACACACAACCCTGCACTCCCTCCCCTGCTCGACCCAAAAAATTCGACAACCCAGCACCCGGCCATACCCGCTACCACCACCACTGCATCCCACAGCATCGACACCACCACCAACACAGGAATAAATATAGAGATAGGGAGAAGAAGAGAACGCCACCACAAATACCACACACTTCTAGCCCGGCCTCTCGGCCGACTATCCACCATCCCTGACTCCTCTACAACCGCCATGAACACCCAAGGCCTTCCCCATCACCACATCCTACCATTCCACCACCATCCCCGACTGCATCCCCGACAAACCACCATTGCCCTATCACCAAACCACCACTGCCACCGTCGTAACCATACACCACCACAACCACCAGAGGGAGATGAGTGAGAGACTTAACAAGCTGCTGTCGGTCGCCTCCGGACCCGACGCTACCCGTCCCAGCCCCAGCGAATGGGGTCATTCCGGTCAGTACCTTCCTCCGCCTGGGCTTACCGCAGCTGGCCGTCTACACCCAGCCACCGCTGCTACTATTCTCCTCCTATCGTCGGATTCGGCATCGCCTCCGTCGGGGCAACCCCCTTCTGTGAGCTCTCACTCTGTTTCCTCCTCTCTCCTATCGAAACGAGTTATTGGGAATGAAGTCAGCAGCTATTGCTGCTTATATTTAGGAATTTGGGGGTTTGAGTGAATCCCCTTCCTTTTCTCCTTTGTTATATATTTGGGTCATTTGAATTGAATGAATGATGGGCTCATCATAGATTTTCCCCCTGTTATATTGATTGTATCACTGTTTATTATTATTATTATTATTATTATTATTATATTATTATATTATCATCGATGTGGGCTAGCCTAAAATGTATATATATATTTTTCTAATTATTAAAATATTACTTTGGTTAGAATAACTTTGTTTTGGACCTATAGTATTATTGCTTTGGCTAAAGATTAAATCTAAAAACTTTAGTTTTATATATATATATATATTATATATCTATATATATATATAATAATATATATATATGTCCGGCGGGCCTAGCTCTTGTGGTTAGGAGGGTTGGCTCCCCTAGCGGTGGGCTAGGTTCGAGCCCTCCCTTGCCCACCCGAGGTGGCTGGGCGGCTTTGGCCGCGGCCTCGGGTTGGCGCCCCTTGCCGGACACCCCACCCCCCTGGCCCCCCCCTCCCCCCAGGTTACCCCCCCCCCCCGGACCCCCCCCCCCCGGGCCCCCCCCCCCAAAAAAAAAAAAAAA
>JANAVB010028646.1:0-27500 GCA_029216955.1 Iris pallida
GGTTCCAGAAATGGAGGCCAGACATGAATAAATGAGTGTCGCATGAAATAGATCCAGCAATATCAAATCGTGTTTGTAACAGAGAATCAAATAGAACTAACTAGAACTGAAGTACAGTAATCGACAAGTAAATGAAATAACTATCAGAGAATGTACTCGCCTGATACTCTAAAAAGAGTAGTGTAATATCAGATGTCTGCACTGGAGTCACAATGTCCTAAATAGAGCAGTATGGGTTATGATGTATTTAAAATAAGTAAAATAAAGTTTATGATGCAATCTACATAATTTCTAGTTCAATCTAGGTCAAAGTCAAACTTGGTCAACTTTGGGTCAAACCAAGTTAACATCTAGTCAAACTAGGTCAACAACAAGGTTATTCTGGTCAACTGGTCAAACTTAGACTAGCAAGGGTCAATTTGGTCAAATGTTTAGGGTTTTGGTCAAACTCTAGACTATTGGGTCAACTCTAAGATATCTAACTCATATTCCTGGTCATAGGCTATTACCTAGCACTCTACTTAACTACACTCAAAGATACCTACCAATCTATTCATATGTGCAACTTGATTTCCAACTCCTCATTATTAAGACACACTCATATAGGTAGCTCTTGATGATACATATTAACACCTCCTTTCCCTCACACACAACACTATACCAACATCACCTATACCCCATACCACTCTATCCCATCCATCCACATAACCTTATTTCATAAATACCCCTATATGCAATCCCACATTATGGTATCTAATGCTATATAGCCTCCTTATCACTAACATCCTATATATACAACATGCATCAAATTTAGGCAAAACTCACTACATGTATATAGACATACCTATATAGCCTAAGTAGTCATGGCCTCACTTATATATATATATATATATATATATATATATATATATATATATATATATATATATATAACCCATCACTAACCCACAATACCTATCCACATATATGCATATTGCCAAAACCTATAATCCAAGACATAAATCATGCACACATACATCCTATATAGGCAATACACATTTACATATATATAGTGTATTACACTACCTAATCTCACATAACCAATATCCCACATCCTCTGATACATACATACCTCTCCTCTCTTACACACACACACACACACACACACACACACACACACACACACACACACACACATATATATATATATATATATATATATATATATTTTATATATATATATACATATATATATGTATATATATATATATATATATATATATATATATATATATATATATATATATATATATATATATATATATATATATATATATATATATATATAAATAAATAAATAAATAAATAAATATATATATATATATATATATATATATATATATATATATATATATATATATATATATGTATATATATATATATATATATATATATATATTAAAACAAAACCGCCTTTATTAATAATAGGAGAGTAACAAGTACAAAACAAAACTAGAGCTTAGGAGCTTCAACATGATTACATCTAATCATAGCTTTCTTAACTTGTCTTCTAACTTCAGCAATGATCTGATCCGAAGAGTAAACATATGCTTCATATCGCCATTTATTGCGATTTTTCCAAAGGACCCAGCATATGGCACCCACGAGAATTTGCTTGAGGTGTTTCTGTCGACGTTGCCACCAATTTTATAGCCTCTGCAAAATATCCATTCGATTGGCCCGAGCCCGAGCACCAGTTTTAGTTTGAAAGTACTGCCAAACACAGGAAGCCAATTCCCCATCACTAAATACATGAGCAATAGATTCTGATTGCCTAGCAGAACAATAATGACAAGCCGACGCCATTGAGTAACCCAATCGAGTAATGTTATCATCAGTCGGAAGTTTGTTAAAAAGGATGCGCCAGAGCAATATAGACCATTTGGTCGGCATACAAGAGTTCCAAGCATTTTTAAAGTAAGCTTGTTGAGGAAATTGGACTCTAACATGATTCCAAGCTGATGAGATGGAAAATTTACCTGACTGATGTTGTGTCTAAGTAAAATTACCAATATCATCTTCCTCGATAAGAGGATCACCAAGATATCGACCTCTAAAAAGGCGCTTCCATACATGAGACGCAGCTGAAGTAATCTCAACATCAGAAGGGTGAGAAGAAGCACAATATTTAGCTCTCATAAACATAGCCCAAAGAGAGTCAGTCGACCTAAGTTTCCACCAAAGTTTAACTGTCATCGCATCCATGACATCATCTAGTCTACGAACGCCAAGGCCACCCTCTGGAATTGTTCTAGCTACCCGATCCCAGCATAGCCATGAACGTTTAGGTAGACCATCCTTCGAGCCCCAAAGGAAACTATCAAACAAGCTTTCTATCCGATTCAAGACAGAGATAGGAGGATTACTTGCAGATAAACAGTGAACTGGAATAGAAGTGAGGATAGACTTAATAAGAACAAGTCTCCCTCCATATGAAAGAATCTTGTTATTCCATCCTGAAATTCGAGATCAGATTTTATCAACTAATTCATCATACATACCAGCATTCCTCCTGCCAACCGAGATAGGACACCCCAAGTAGACAATAGAGCCATGCATCAACTGAAAACCAGTTATTTGTTGAATCTTCTGAGCTCGATTGAGAGGCACTTTCTCAGATAATATCATAGAAGACTTGGAGACATTAACCCTTTGACCTGAGTTAGATTCATAATCCTGAATGAACCCCATAAGAAGATGTATAGAGCGTTTATCTGTACCAGAAAATATAAGAAGATCATCCGCATAGGCAAGATGGGAGATCCTTGGACATCCCCTAGGAGAATAGTAGCCAATGAATCCTGTTGCTTGATTTAAATGAATAAGATTGCGGCTCAAAGCTTCAGCAATAATAATAAATAGAGCTGGAGAGATCGGGTCCCCTTATCGGATACCACATTGGCCATGAAAGAATCCAGATGATCGACCATTGATCAAGGTCGAGAACCAGATATTATCCACTAGATGAAGAATCAGCGTACACCATTCATTAGAAAATCCAAACTGTTTCATAACCCGAAGAAGAAAAGCCCAGCTCACCCGATCATAAGCTTTGCTCATATCAAGTTTGATCGCCATATTGCCTCCCCAATGTTTATGATCCAATACAGAAATCATCTCCTGTGCCAGGACGATGTTATCCACTATCTTCCGACCCCGAACAAAGCCAATTTGTTCATGAGAAATGATACGAGAAAGAATATCTATCAACCTTCTAGCCAGTAATTTGGAAACAATTTTGTTAACAAAGTTACAAAGGCTAATAGGGCGATAATCACTAAGCGATTTAGGATGCTTAGTTTTGGGGATAGGAAGTAAATAAGTACTAGTAAAGGATCTAGGTAAAGCAAAACCATCCATAAACAGGTTAACTGCATCAAGGATATCCTCACATATGATAGGCCAGCATGCCAAAAAGAATAAACCCGAGAATCCATCAGGACCCACAGTACTATTATGATCCATGCATTTGACAGTAGCTAATACTTCATCTATGGAAGGTTTAGCAATCAGGATGTCATTGTCTTCATGAGTAAAAATGCTAGGAATATGAGCAAAATATTCATCATCAATCAAAAAATGAGAAGGAGTGAAAACCTTACTATAATGCTCATTGGCCTCTTGTTGAATATCAGTAAGATTAGAAAGAAACCGTCCATCCGCTGATTGAAGATGATGAATATAAAGACGATTGCGCTTTGAGGAGACACAAGAATGGTAGAACTTCGTATTCCTATCCCCTGCCTCATTCCATTTCACCCTAGCTTTTTATTTCCAGTAGGCATCCTATATACGCAGACGCTGCTTCAAATGAGCCCTAGCAAGCAACCATTGAGGACGAAGCGACTGATCCACCTCACAAACAGCCTCTAAAATAGTCACACTGTCTTCAGCCTTCTTTACTTCCTGAAAAATATCACCAAATGTAGATCTGCTCCAGGCAGATAACGCCTTCCTGGTTGCAGCAAGACGAAGACCAACTCATACCATACTGTTAACATGATCAACCGAACGCCAAGCCAACTCCACAGTAGGTAAGAATGAAGCATGATCCTTCCAAAAATGCAGAAAGCGGAAAGGTCGAGGAGAGTTAGGCTTTTCACTCTCTAATGATAGCAAGATAGGAGCATGATCTGACTCTGATCTATTCAGATGGGAGACCACCGATAATGGAGCCCATTCCAGCCATTTAGAATCAAGCAAAACCCTATCCAAACGAGAGCCTTGTTTAGGCGAGCCATACTGCCGATCAACCCAAGTAAAGAAACTACCCGTATAAGTTACTTCAGAGAGTCCCGCCACAACTTAAAACTCCAAAAATTCTTTCATTGACACAATGCAAGGAGGTAACCCCCCAAACTTTTCTTTCTGATGGGTAATGGCATTAAAATCCCCCGCAACAAGCCACAGACCAGACCACCTAGAACGAATCATAAGTAAATGATCCTAAAGGAAGCGTCTACCTTCCTTAGTATTATTTCCATGAACTGCAGTCAATGTCGCAACAGAAGGTAATATAGGTGATGTGATCGAGACTGTGAGGCATTGATCGAAGGAGTCTATAGCATGTAACTCCATATCATGTATAGCCATAATCTAGATATTACCTCGTTCATTAGAGAAGGAGCACTGAAATCCCAGTTTAAGCTGATAGGTCGACAACTTATCATAATGCACCTTAGGTTCAATAATAATCATAAGAGAAACTTTATTAGTTCTACAAAGAGACTTGAGTCTTTTAAGAGCCATAGGATTAACAACACCCCTGATGTTCCAACAGAGAATTTTAAGCATTAGAGGGGGATGGGGGAGGAGTTTGTGTGAGCTTAGCTGTTGAACGGAGGTACGAGGGACGGGGGGTGGGGGAACTTTCTTTTTCTTTTGACTCCCTGGGATGACTAGGGGTCGAGGAGATCTGTCATCATTTGTGGCCATCGAGGTGGGTTGGTCTGGCTGAGTGGAAGGCACTGCCACAGTCTCATTCGCAGACGAAGCTGCAAGGTCCCCGCCTACTTTAAAGGGTTTGGAAAGATCAGCCTGGCTACGTTTAGCCGCAGCATGAACTTTGTCCGCCCAGGATCGTATCTCTCATTCTTCAAGTGGATCCACAGTCGGAAGATGAGGGATAGAAGAGCTCGGGGGAGGAGGGATAATAGAGCTCGGGTTAGGGGAAGTAGGAGGTGAAGTGTGAGGTGACGCCAAGTGCAGTGGGTTGACAGGAAGAGTAATGGCTGCGAGAATATTTGGAGTGTTCTCATTAGGATGTGCAGTTTTATCCAAAGTGGCCAATAGATCAACTGATGACGGTTGTTCATTAATGGTCGTGTCAATCTCTGGCATGACTTGATTGGAAGGTTCCCCTTGTTCGATGATGGTGGTCCCCACCGAAGGGTTATTGATGTCAGGTTCAAGCATAGCTTCTTTTTGTTTGAGCTGAGGAGGATGCCCAGTATTGGCTGAGTGAACTTTACAGAGATCACGTGTATGTCCTTGATGCTTGCACAATGAGCAGAACTTCGGAGAAGACTCATATTCAATTTTTTGCATGAAAGTTTGTCCACTAGGCAAATTAATGTGGACAAACGGAGGAAGGGGTTTACTCGCGTCCACCTCCACGAACACACGAGCAGTACTAGGGCGAGAAAATTCTTCTGTAGCCCTGTCAAGCTTGAGAGGAGTCCCAATACCTAACATAATAGAAAAGAGAGCATTTTTCGCAAAGAGTTGATGGGGGAGCCCAGGTAGGGAGACCAACGTGGGAACAAGGGAAGATTCTTGGGTCACACTGAAGTCTTTAGACCAGCGAAACAACCAGATCTCACGCGCCCGAAGACGTAAAAAATCAATCTCAAGAGAAGGACGAATAACAATATGCTTCGGGTCGATCACCCCAACCTGCACCTCTCCGGCAAATTGGAAGCCCATGAAGCACTTCTTAATCACGTCGATAGGTGGACGGGCATGGGAGAATTTCCCAATCAATGCAAACCTAAAAGGCTGAATCAGGATTTGTTCGTCCTCCTCCGAAAAGGAGACCATAGGTACCCCCTGGAAAAGGAGGGAGTTCGAATAGATATAGATGGGGCCTCCGAAGGAGCCCCAACCACCTCAGCGAAGGTTTTTGCCGCCATAAAACCGTCAAAGGAAACCACGAAGGTCAAGTGATCCTTTCATGGGGGAAGGACGTCGGCCCGGCCAGAGGCCAAGCCAGAATCGGTGGATTAGGGTTCAGGATGCGCGGCGCTCTCTACAGGGAGAGAGAGAGCGAGCTGATATATATATATATATATATATATATATATATATATATATATATATATATATATATATATATATATGTCAACTGAACTGAACAGAGCTAGATGGGGAGGTGCATATGGGCAGTTATGCTTATGCAATGTAGGAATTCCTTGATACCCAAGTTGAACCCAGGCCCCCTGCAACTGATACATTATGTAATGTGGGCCAAAGAGGAAATTGACTCAAATGTAAAGTAGAGAAAATAGGGACTGTACTGATCTATATATATTCAACACACATATGTATATACATATATATATATTTCAATGCATAAACATACATTATTACAACTTACCAAATTAAAACAACCATCAAAATCTACATAATTTAGATTCAAACCAACCAAACCCAGTTTTCAAGATCCTGAAACCATCTCAGGTTCAGTTTCCTATTCTCAGGTTTCAGTCTACATGTCAATGTGAACTCTATTCATGCATCCAGTGAATGAGGTTCATAATCAATCCTTCAAAACTCTCAGGTTTATATATCAAAATCTAACTTTGAAATCCTGATCAATTTAGAAACTAAAACTCAAATTCAGTTTATATCTAAAACCCAAACTCTTAATGAAGTATCAGATGTCTCAAAGAGTTAAATTCTTATTTTCGAATTCAAATATCAGGTCATGTAAAGTATCAGTAACAACAATATCGAAACCCATTCAACCCAATATTCTCATATATCAGGTAAATCCAAAGAACCCAAATCTCGAGTGCAGAGGTGTCACCCACATGTGATCATGTCAGGGTGTCATTTTGTGTCCACATGAGTCGACACGAAGTGTCCAGATATAGTAAAACATGGTTCAAGTCCTGCCTATGCACAGACAGGTCCTCGTGTGTGTGTCGAATGGGTTTGGATATAGTGTGTCCAACCAAACCCCTCGTGTTCGTGTCAGGGTGTCAAGCAAGTGTCTAGGTGTCTACTGAACCAATAGGTTTGTGTCCAAGTGGTGTCCAATAGGTCCAATCAAAAGTCGAATAGGCATCAGAGGACAGTATTCATGACTGTCTCGTGCGGCCATGTCATGTCCGATTGGATACGACAGAGAACTCAAGACGAGTCGAGCTTGTGTCAGTAGCTAGGTGGGGTGTCAGGGTATGTGTTTAGGTGCCTGAGTCGTGTCCACGAAGTTGCGTGTCCTAGACACAAAATCGTATCAGTGGCTCAAACTGGTGTACACAACATTGTACAAAATCAGTGCGGGTCGATTTTCATCGTGCACACATATTGAGAACCCGTAAAACTTTATGGGTGTGATGTCAGTCACTAGGCCCACGTGTCTACCAAATTTCGTGTCACGTGGTGCCGTATCGTATCCGCTAGGACACCCAAGCAGCAGGAAAGCCGCCCGAGCCTCGTGCGGTATCTCGTGCTGCGTGTCCAAGCCCCTAAACAGTAGCCAAACGTGCCTAAATTTGACTCAGTCAATTTGGGTTGTAATATACACCTGTTAGGCTACACATACATGTAATTGGTTTTCAAAATTACTAAAATCCATTTTTATGTGACATTTCATCGAACACGTATTGAAATACACCGATATGTGTCCGATACGGACATAAAATAGACACGAATTCCTACCAAACTTGAGCTACACCTAGGGGGACCCTAAATGAATGCATTTCTGGAAAGAAATCAGGAATTTATTAGGGTTTGTAGGGTTTTACCTATTGAGTGTTCAAACTCAATGTAAAGAGCCTCGACTTGACGTCTTCCTCGATTTGCTATGGTTCAAACATCCTCAAACCTCGCTAGCAAGCACCCACAAGTCTCCTCTAATGTTGGGGATGATGATGCAATTGATTTGACTCAATTTGGGCTCAATTTGGATTAATTGGAAGAGGTTTGGGGAAGAACAAAGTAGGGTTCTTCTAGCTTTTTTAAAAAGAGGCAACGGCTTCTAAGTTTGACACTTATAGGAGGGGGGCTTGTATGGCTGGTCATCTAAGGAAATTAGGATTTTGCAATAGCTAGATGTGTGGCTAAGGTTATTCCACCCAATTTTAAGCCTTCCTATTGGTTCAAAGCTTTCTTTTTCACAAATATCCTAAGGAAAATATCCTACTAGAATAATATCTAGATATTACTAACCTTGGCACTTAGTAGGGATGTTCTAACCTCAAGACTAATCTAGGTTAGGTTAAACTTTTAGATTAAGGCTTAACTAAAAGATTAGCACAATATTTAATTAATCAAAATTACAATTTCACAAAATTATCAAAATGACAAAAATACCCCTAGGCTAAAAAGTATTAATTAGTCATCCTAATCACATGACTAGGCTCCCTTGGTCATGGTTAGTCTCTAGGCTTAGCAAAACTAGGGTTACACTAGTTAATCATCCAAATCACAATTCAATATTTTAACTAGTTTTAAATTAATTAAAAATCACCAAAAATAACAATATGATTTAAATATCATTATTAAATGATTATAATTATAAAATTTCAAAATTATCCTCATTTGGAAAACTGGATGTTACAAGTCTACCCCCTAGAAGAATTTCATCCTCGAAATTAAGATGATCGTACTCCTCCTAGGTCAAACCCCCAATCAAACAAGGTCGAAGAATAATATGCAATCATAGTCCTACTGGTCGTGATTCCACAGTCTCGAATAGGGTAACTACGCTATCTAGCATATCACAAGAATATCCTGACAGGTACTAATGGAAATCACACATGAAAGTGGGGAGGAGAACAAGGAGGTCAAACTTGCTAACCCGTCACCTGCAGCGTCAGTCTCCTCGACTGCCATAGCAAAAGCTCCACCCCTCTGGTGCTGAGCTACAGGTGACCTAGATCACTCAAAAGGAGGTACAGCAGGACAATCTATCATCTTGTGAGCACCAGACCCACAAAATAGACAAACCTTCAGTCTCCTCCTACAAGACTCCCAAACATGCCCTGCCTTCCTGCAGTAGGCACAAGTCGACACCCTGTGGTCCTGTCCTCTAGGCTGATGCTGTGCCTGCTGAATCTGTACGTGAGGCCTCTTGGCCTGCCCTTTGCCACTGTTGGCTCCCTGAAAGTCCCGACCCCTCTTTAGCTTCAACCCTAGGTCGTCCTCTGCAGCCATAGCTCCTGCTAAAATGTCCGTGAAAGAAGCATCCCTGTCACTATTAGTCAATGATCGAACCTCTCTGGTCAAACCTCTGCGGAACTTCCTCGACTTTGTCTTCTCGCTCAAGTCCTCAATGAATCTGTCCAGCCAGCAGAACTCTCCAGCATATTTCTCGACTGTCTGGCTCCCCTGAACCAGGCTCTCAAACTGTGCCTCTATGCCTCCAAGTGCTACGTCTGAAAATAACTGCTCTTTGAATAGCTCCTTGAAGGTTGCCCAAGTCTGTCCCTCGGTTCCCACTCGGGGGTCTGTCTGGTACCAGGTGCGGGCCAGGTCCTGTATCTGGCTGCCTACCGCCTCTATCTGAAGTCGGACTGGTATCTCTGCTAGGTGAAATATCTCCTTAATATGTTCTATCCAGTCATCCGCATAGTGGATGCCCTCTGTACCAAGAAAATCCCTCAGACGCATCTTCTGAAACACCTGAATACCCGGCGTCCTCTGATGGCACTGATGTGCCTGTCCTCCCTGTGGCTGTACGGTAACCATCTCCACTGTTATACTGACCAGCTGGTGAGCCTTGTCTATACCCTGATGGAAGTCGACAGTCTAACGCTGCTACTGCTGCTGATGGGACTCTAGAATCCTCTCCACAAAAGAAAACAGGTGGACAGCATTAACCAATCCTGCAGGTGGCTGCGGATGCTGCTGCTGAAATATCTCAGGAATGACTAGGGTCGTCCTCCGAACAGGTGGGGGCATACCTGTAGAAGTATGGAAAAATACTAAAGAAAATGACTCATGCGGCCAAAGAACTCCATGCGGCTCAGAAAGCCCATGCGGCTCGGAGAGTCATGCGGTATAAGGGGCTATGCGGTCCAAGACATCCCATACGGCTCAGAAAGACACGTGGCAGGACAGCCCTCTCCTCTGCCCTCTCGCATTAATTGCTTGACGGCTGACAACCCTGAAAAAGTGACAGCCCTGACACAGAAAGAAGTAATTATGACTCTGTCATAATGACGAATCTCTAGGGAAGAGAAAAGAGATCTCTGACACAAATCCCTCAAGACCCATAAAAATTGCTACGTGGCCTTGCCACGTGGGCGTTCGTATGCGGCTCACTTCTCACGCAGATCAGAGTGAATCCGTCCTATGCGGCTCAAGCCGAGAAAGCCTCATGCGGCTCGAGCAAACCACTTCTCATGCGGTTCAGAGTGAATCCGTCCTATGCGGCTCAGGCCGAGGAAGCCTCATGCGGCTCAAGCAAAGAACTTCTTATGCGGTTCAGAATGAATCCGTCCTATGCGGCTCAGGCCGAGAAAGCCTCATGCGGCTCGAGCAAAGACTTCTCATGCGGTTCAGAGTGAATCCGTCCTATGCGGCTAAGGCCGAGGAAGCCTCATGCAGCTCAAGTAAAAACTTCTCATGCGGTTCAAGAGGATCATCTCTATGCGGC
Organism: Iris pallida; assembly: GCA_029216955.1. Taxonomy (NCBI): domain Eukaryota; kingdom Viridiplantae; phylum Streptophyta; class Magnoliopsida; order Asparagales; family Iridaceae; genus Iris; species Iris pallida. The sequence continues at coordinate 10,865 of JANAVB010028646.1, forward strand.
TCAGGTGGATGTATCCCTATGCGGCTCACAATGATTACCTTCCTGTGGTTCAAAGGCTCAAGGGAGGGTCACTACCCAGACAGCCCTGACACGTGGCCTTAACCCTATGCGGCCCAAAGTCATATGCGGCTCACTCATCATATGGTTCAGATTCCCCAGTGGCTCCTAGGACACGTGTTCTAAGCCGATTAATTTCTCAGAATTACTGCCATCAAAGATTGGGTCAAATCCCAATAATCTGGGACACGTGGCAGGAGAATAAATTTAATTTATTCGCAGACATCAGAAGATCATTATGAGGAAGATTTATTCCAATCAGCATTAATTGCTAATGGGATTTGGTGTAATCTACACTCGATGGCTCGGATTCGTCACAATCAAAACTGAACAGCCTGGATTGACCAATCTACGGGCCGCCGCCATCTCCAAGAACTAATCATTGGCAACCCTAATGATCACATCCCACTATTATAAATAGCAAGGTGCCATTCCCTTGTAAAGAGACAAGACCAGAGAGAAATACGCATATACAGAGAGACTCCCCAATAGTCGAAAAGAAAAATACACAGAGAGAGAGAAGCCAGAAGAGCAACAGGAGGAGAGCAAGAAGAGCATTTCTTCACTAACGCCAACCATCTTTTCACAAGGAGCCAAGGCCGCATACCGATCGTCCAAGGAGTAAGGCAGGGCTGCCGTTGCCTTCCCGAGCCTCTACCGTCACCCCCCAGAATCTAAAATAAACAATTGTACTTAGACTCCTGTACCTAGGTTTTCGTCCCTAGGCTTTCTTTGTACAAGCGAGTTTGTATTGTGAGTCTAAGTTCAGTCCTCCCATAAAACTGTTCTGTACTTTTACAATCAATGGCAAACACGATGGCGACTCTGCTGGGGACGAACTTCTCTATGGCTGAGGAGTTGGTGACGCAATCGGATGCAGCCAAGCTTGGCTCCACGCAACAGAAGATGGTCGCCCAGTTCGACCAACAGGCGTTCGAAGAAATGCTCTCCGACAAGAGCGCTGGCCCGGTCCAGAAGCGAGCCAGCACAAAGAAGGCCCGCAAGGAGTGGAGACCCCGATCCTTTATTCCTACTGAAGCTCTTGCAGAAATACCCTCTGTTGCTCAAAACGGCGAGAAAGACTCTCCTGCGGCCCCACTTCAGACCATAGACAACTCTGCTGTCCCCAAGTCCGGCAGAAGAAAGCACTATGATGCTGGACTTGCAGGGGCAAAGAGGAACTCTATGAGATCCGAGCCGCATAAGGGTATTAGCCACAGGAAGAAAGCTCATGCGGCTACATCCGCCAGCCGCATGGAGAAAACTTATGTGGCCACATCTGTCAGCTGTATAGCCTATGCGGCTACAGTTGCCAACCACATGGATGAAACTCATGCGGCTAAGAAAGTCAATCGCTTGCAGAAAACCTATGCGGCCGCAATTGCCAACCACATGCGGCCAGCCTGCACGGTCGTGACTCCTAGCCGCATAAAAATAACCCATCCAACGGCAGAAGACAACCGCATGCAGACAGCTTGCACGGCACCCAATTCTAGCCGCATAGCGACCGTTCTACGCTTCTCTCGATCAGTCTTCGACTGTCTCTCATGCGGTCCTGACACTGATGGTTCTCTGGATAATAAGCCAGACTCTGTGGTGTTCAACTTGGACTCCTCCTATTACGCACCCGCAGGTGCTAAAAGGAGGAAGTCTAGGACAGCGCGGGCTCACCAAGCCCAGGCAGCTGTCCCAACCTCTAACTATCGGGGCGTCCCGTTGATTATCACACAGGCCTCTGATGGAAAGTTGTAAAGAACCGCTCGAGTCCAGCCCCCGGCGGTAAAAGGACAAAGTGGTTCCTCTGACCTGCGTGAGGCGATCCTCCACAAGTGCAAGGAAAAAGAAGGAGCCTCGGCGTGCAAAGAGTCCTCGCTTGGACATCACTGCACCCAAATCATCGTCAACTGCTGTTGCAACAACGCGGCAGCAATAGAAGACCGGCCGTTCGTCTTCCAAAGACTACGGCACCCGAGCTCAGAAGACGAGGCACCTCCTGTTGTCTCCTGCAATTCCACTCAGAAAATCCCTACCGAGGGGAGAGGAAAGAAGACAAGCATCTCCAGCCCCAAGATATCAACCACTGCAGCTAAGAAACCATCGTCTAAACGGCTGTCCTTCATCGGAATATTCCAACACACCCGTTCAAAGACAAAATCTGCTGTAATAGGAAATTCATCATCCACATCGCTGGGGGTCATGGGAACTGGGGGTAGCACTCCTCCGAACATACACAACAATCCGATGTTTCAAGGAGCCGAGCCCGGGGAAACCACTCTCCCATCAGGTACAACAGACGCTGATGTCCCCGAAGATATCCATGGCTCTCAACACGAAGCAAGCTCCGAGGCTGGGGATACCGTTCCCTCCGAGTCCGAGCCCGAAGAGAACATTTCCACCTACCCCGATGACTTCTCGGTGCATGGGTATGACTCGGAGGGCACATCCTCCACCATTCCTTCCATCACTCCTCATGTAAGGACGGTATTCATGACGGACAGCAACCAAGGTGGTTCCAGCGATCGCCAACGCATCGACACTTTGGAGGCTATACTGCAGGCCTTGGTCAAGTCTGCAGATGAAATCAAAGCCGCTCTTCCAACTCTGTAAGGAGGAACGCCTGGCCAAACAAGCACGGGTCCCGCGGTCAATGCGGACTCGAACTCAGCGGCACCAAACCCGGGCAATAATCCTCCCGAAATAATAGCCCCTACCGCGACAGATGAGGCCCGAGAAGTAAGAAGAGAGGTCCAGGAGCTCCGAACCATGTTCCATGCCCGAGAAAATGCTCAAGACCTCAGAATGCGGCAACCATTCCCTGCCGAATGGAGGGATGTTCCATTCCCACCAAAATATAAGCCGTTCAATATCAACCCGTATGATGGCAAGACCTCAGCAAGTCGGTACATCACTTACTTCGAGGTCACCACCGACCATCTGCCCCATGATGATGCTATCCTCACACAATTATTCATTGGGGCATTAGAAGGAGTCACTTTCGATTGGTATCGCAATCTGCCAGACAACTGCATCCACTCCTTCGCCGGCTTCAAGCGCCTGTTCTTGGAGAGATTCTACGAAGTAGGGCAGGACGTCACCATATTCACCCTCATGGACATCGTCCAAGGGGAGAAGGAGTTGACAAGGAACTATATTGAGCGGTTTCGCCAAACCGCCATGAAGCTGCCCTCCGGAAATCCAGATTCCTCTTTAATTAAAATTTGCCAAAAGAGACTGCTCCCAACAATCAGTCTCTGGATGGGCGAAAGTCAATTCAAAGATTGGAAGACATTCATCATCAGCGCCACAAGCGCCGAAGAACGACTGAAGAAGGCTCGCCAACTGGGATTGCACATCTCGGAAGGAGAAAACAAGGGCAAGCGTCCCAACAACGATAATGGGGGTAGCCCCTCTAACAATCGGGACAGCAAGGAAAAGCAGGCTATGGTGGCCGATACTGCACAAAAACCTGAGCCGAAGCAAGCAGACAAACAATGGCCGCAAATTGATTACTCCTTCGAAGACAGTCACGTCAAGCCCATCTTGGACATGCTCATACAAGGGGACAGAATTCAGCTTCCTCCACCAAGACGGGAACCGCGGCCGGCAGAGATGGAGAATCCGAAATACTGCCATTATCATCGCTATGTTCATCATGCTACACACGATTGCTACCAGCTGAAACGGTACATCCAGAACCTCATCGATTCGAACGCTCTGGCCATCGATTTCGAAGAGGTAACCGTGGCGGCCAATATGGTGTCCGTACAATTCGGCAGCTTCCTTCCGACGGAGACTCAAGACGGGGTGATCCCCGTCCCTCTGGTGACAATGGAGATTACCAATCTTCCACTTCCCCGAGATCAGGCTGCCGGTCTAGTACCCCTCACCACATCACGAGGGGAGGTCATGTGGATCCATCCAGACTTGGTATCAGAAGTGACTCGGCCCACACCATCTACCACCGACAAAAAGAAAAGTGGAAAAGTCAGGACCTGCCACACAATCTCGACAGACAACGAGGAAGCTACAGCCGTTGTCACGCGGTTCGGAGCGCAATCCCAACCTGTGGTTGACAATCCAGCTGAAAATCATCAACCCACTACAACTGATGCTCCGGGACCGGCTCAGCCTTCGACGACCGACAAGCCTAGGCCGAAGGAGACTCGCTTCGACAAATCTCTCCGAAAAGAAGCAGCCCAAGGGCTAGAGAGGCCCTACAACTTTGATATCTTAGCACAATTAGCTAACACACCCGCCAAGTTGTCACTGTACGAACTCCTAAGGCTCTCCAAGGACGTTCGTATCGTATTAAGCGAAGCACTCCAAAATGCCAATGTCTATTTGGCTCAATCCAACCTCACCGGGGAGGACTCACCCGTGGATCTCCAAGAGAGTGCCTGCACGGGAGCGATGCCCAATATCATCTTCACTCCGCAGGACATGCTCATTAAGACCAACCTACACGATTGCCTGCTATACTACACGGGGTACATCGGTGACGTGAAGGTGGATCGGATGCACATAGATCCTGGCTCTTCCATAAGCATCATCCCGAAGGGTCTGCTACATCATCTTCGCATCCCAATGCATCGCCTGACACCTACAAGCACCGCCATCAGCGGTTTCAATTCGGGCAGGAGCTACCCTATTGGGAAGATTCGTTTGAAGTGTCAAATTGGCGACCTCCAATCCGAAGTCACCTGCTACGTCATAGATGCAGACACTTCTTATAACATCCTCTTGGGGCGCCCATGGATACACGATTACATGATCATGCCTTCCACGCTACACCAGTGCTTCAAATATGTCGACAAATACGGCTTCGTGAAGACAGAATTTGCTGATATCGATCCCTTCAAAGGGGTCGAATCCTACTACTCGGACTCCTGCCTATACGAAAAGTCAAAAAGGCACCTTGATGAAGGAAATGAACAAGCTAGCACTGAAACGGCCACGGGATCAGAAGGACCCCTGACGATCCACCTCCAAGCTCGTAAACCGGGCAAGTCCGCACCCCTTACCGCCACTCTGCGGAAGGACGCAATCAGCCTCTCAGCGCAGGAGGAGCAAATGATAATCCGGCTGCCAAGGTCCGGCCAAGTACCGAGACCCACAACGGGGCCACTGACAATCAGACTGCCGAGAGTCAGTCAAACGGAGAAGGTCAATCCCTCCGATAGGCCACTGACGATACGCCTTCCCAAGAAGGGTCGTCACCCCGATGCAAGGTCTGACACTTCTAGCGAACCAGCCACTCCTCGCTCCATATCAAATGCCAAACTGGGGGTCGCTAGTCTGCCAACAACTTCACGCTCTGCTCCATCAACTGAACCACTGACAATCAAACTTTCCAGGTCGTCCTCTCAGTCTTCGTTCACACAGGGGGTAGCCGAAGAGGAACCGGAGCTAGCCAAATATGTGGCCGCCCACACTGATGTTCCCTCCGCAGATGATGTAATCCCCCTAGAAAAGATACCTTACTTCATCAATAAAGGGTTATCTTTGAACTACACCGAGCTCAATAAGCTATATACAATGTATGCTATGGAACACGGTATAGGCACTCACCTACACACATAAGTGACAAATGTGTACACCGCGATCCAGCTTACTCCAGTAGAAGACGCTTACCGAATAATCGAGGGAGGAGATCATCCGATCATCTTCGGCCGGACGAACAACCCGCATCCCCTCACCATAGAGGAAGCCGACCTCGGGACAGATGCCGGAAGACTGCCTCTGTATCTGTATAGCCCACAATCCAAATATCTCATGCAGAAACAGGGGTATGATCTGGAGACGACGTCGGGTTTGAACTACGGCATTGGGCGACGATTACCTTTGAAGCCGCCAGTCCCGGCGGGCAAACCACGGGATTACTATAACCAAACTCGATGCGGGTTAGGGTATGTAATGCCTACTACGACCCCTGAAAGTTCAGATGAAGAATGCGACTGGCAGTCACATTCAATCGGATAACCAACTTTCGACTCGAATACCAGCATCGAAGATGTGTTCAGACAGGTCTTGTCAGTCAACATGGCATTCGCCGACGCTTACGAAGAAGACGAAGACATTCCCGAGATCCTCGAGCTAGAGCCGTGGGCCCAGCAATTGGATGTACAATGGGAAAAGCGGTTCGAACTGAGAGAACCTCCTACTGAAGATGAGGTTATACAAGTTGACCTCGGCAGCGAATTTTCTCCAAAACCGATTTTTATCAGTAAAAGCCTAACAGACGAAGAACGGGAGTCGCTGCTAGAACTTGTCAGAGAATACATTGATGTGTTCGCCTGGAGCTATGAAGACATGCCAGGGTTAAATCCCGACATTGCTCTTCACAAACTCAACATTCGGCCGGATGCGAAGCCAGTCAAGCAACAACAGTGACGCTTCCGCCCAGGCATCATGGACACGATCGAAGCCGAAGTCAAAAAACTGATAGCCAGCGATTTCATTTGTGAGGAGCAACATCCAGACTGGGTCGCCAACATAGTACCCGTCCTCAAGAAGAATGGGAAGATTCGAATCTGCATCGACTTTCGCAATCTGAACGAGGCGTGCCCCAAAGATGAATTCCCCCTTCCTATCACAGACATCATGTTCGACAATACCTGCGGCTTCGAACGTATGTCGTTCATGGATGGCTTCTCGGGGTACAATCAAATCAAAATGTCTCCTGATGACGAAAAGCATACATCATTCCGAACACCAATTGGCACGTACTGCTACACAGTCATGCCTTTCGGTTTGAAGAATACCGGTGCCACATATCAAAGAGCCATGAGCATCATCTTCAGAGACCACTTACGCAAGACAGTGGAGTGCTACGTTGACGATATAGCCGTTAAGAGCTGCTGCAAAGGAGACCATCTGCAGGATCTAAGGACGGTATTCGACCTAATGCGAGCGCATAATTTGAAAATGAACCCTACGAAGTCCTTTTTGGGCGTATCCAGCAGGAAGTTCTTAGGCTTCATCATCACTGCAAAGGGTATCCATGTAGACCCTGAGAAGACAAAAGCAATCATGGAGATGGGTCCCCCGAGAAATCTCCGCGAACTCAGAGGCCTCCAAGGGAGGCTAGCCTATATCAGGAGGTTCATTTCTAACCTCTTCGGGCGATGTCGACCGTTTACGCACCTCATGAAGAAAGGAGTCTCATTCGTTTGGGACGAGGAATGTCAGCGTGCTTTTGACAGCATCAAAGAATATTTGTCAAATCCCCCAGTTTTGGTGGCCCCGGTTCCTGGAAAACCATTCCTGCTCTATGTACGAGCAATAGAACACTCCCTTGGGGCTCTACTGGCACAGAACAATGACGCAGGCCATGAGCAGGCCATATATTACCTCAGCCGAATGATGATTGGGCCAGAACACCGATACACCGCTGTGGAGAAGGAATGCCTCATCCTGGTGTTCGCCATTCCGAAAATGCGACACTACGTCACCGGACAAACGATACATGTGATCTCACGAGTCAACCCTCTCAGAGTCCTCATGACTAAACCAGGGGCACTCAGCTCTCGACTCGCTACATGGGCAATATTGCTGTCCCCTTATCATATGATCTTCGTCCCACAAAAGGCAGTCAAAGGTTAAGCCCTGGCGGACTTTTTAGCAGCCCACCCAGGCTCGGAGTCCTCCAGAATATATGAAGAGATCCCAGATGAGGTAGCCGACTCACATGCAACCACTCACGAGGCTATATGGCGAATGTTCTTCGACGGTGCTTCGAGGACCGGACCTAAAGGCAATATAGTCGTCAGAATCGGGGTAGTGCTGATCTCCCCTTCTGGATTGGTGATTAACCGCGCTTATTCTCTCACCGAGCCCTGCTCGAACAATGTGGCCGAGTACAACGCTCTGGTCATTTGCCTCCAACTTGTAAGAGAGCTGGGGGTAGAATACCTTGAAGCGTACAGCGATTCCCAACTAATCGTCAATCAGATCCGGGGCTCGTACGAAGTTCGCCACGAAGACATGATCCCTTATCACCAAATAGCGATTGACATCATCTCGTCGTTCGAGGGGTTCTTCATCGAACATGTCCCCAGACTCTGAAATATCGAAGCTGATGCCTTAGCCGGTCTTGCCGCTTCCCTAGCAGTCCCGAATTATGATCGTCAATCAGTGGATGTGATAGGCCACGAACTGGTCTGTCCCAAGAACAATGTGCAATTCGTGGCGAGTTATTCTGTCCAGACGATCGATGATGCCCCAGATTGGAGACAACCATTCATCGACTTCGTCGTCTACGACATCCTGCCCGAGAACCCAAAGGAAGCCACTTCCATCAGACGGCGTTCTCTCAGATTCTTCTACGATACAGAGATAAAAATGCTGTATCGCCACTCCTATGACGGATTACTGCTTCGGTGTCTGTCAAATGCAGAAGCCAAAGAAGTCGTACGAGAAGCTCACGACGGTGTCTGCGGGGCCCACCAGCCCGACCCAAAATTGCAAGACCGCCTTTGACGAATGGGCTACTATTGGCCCACAATGGTGGCAGATGCGATAGATTATGCTAGAAAATGCAAAGCCTGCCAAGTCCACGCGGACTTCATTCACCAACCATCCGAATTTCTACATCCGACAGTGGCGTCCTGGCCATTCGAAGCATGGGGAATGGATATCATTGGTCCAATCACCCCACCTTCCTCCCGAGGACATCGCTTCATACTTGCGATCACTGATTACTTCTCCAAATGGGCGGAAGCTGTCCCACTCGCAGAAGTCAAGACTTCAAACGTGATCAGCTTCCTTAAGCATCACATCATCTACCGCTTTGGACTGCCCCGAAGGATCATCCATGATAATGGTCCGCAGTTTGCAAGCCACGCATTCTATCGGTTTTGCGATAAGCACCGTATTCAGAATGTCGCTTCGACACCGTACAACCCGGTAGCAAACGGGTTAGCAGAGGCATTCAACAAAATAATCATCAAACTCCTCAAGAAGTTTGTCTCCTCCAACAAATGCGACTGGAATGAGAAGCTCGGCGAATGCTTATGGGCTTATCGCACCACAGTTCGAACAGCCACCAGGAATACGCCATTCTCCCTAGTGTACGGGAGTGAGGCAGTTCTTCCATTAGAGACTCAAATACCCTCACTCCGCGTCGCCCTCACTTATCAATTGATGACAGATGACAACTACCGACGTTGACTACAAGAGTTGGAGGCCTTAGATGAGAAGCGCCTCCTAGCTCAGCAAAGGATCGAGCTGTACCAAGCACGCATCTCAGGAGCCTTCAACAAGAAGGTCAAAATCAGAACATTCCAAGTAGGCGATCTTGTTCTGGCAGTCCGGAGGCCAATGGTCACGACTCACAAGACCGCCGGCAAGTTCCAGCCAAAATGGGAAGGCCTATTTATCATAGAGACAGTATTCTCCAACGGTGCTTACCGCCTCGCTAAGCAAAATGGAGACTTGCTCATGTTGCCCGTCAACGGCAAGTTCCTGAAGAAATATTATGTCTAAACAGCATCCCAGATTATTGAGTCACGTACCCGCTGGTACCACTGAACTCACCCCCATAATTTTCCAGATTTTTGAGTCATGTATTCGCTGATACCACTAAACTCACCCTCATAGTTTGTCAAATTTTTGAGTCATGTACCCGCTGGTACCGCTGAACTCACGCTCACCATTCTCCAGATTCTCGAGTCATGTACCCGATGGTGCCTCTGAACTCACATCTCGGTCACTCTTTCAGATAGAAAGTTATGTATGATCATACCTCTGAACTTTCTTCTTGGAGGAGATCCTCCCCCATGATCCAATACCCGCACTTTCAGTGCACAAAAAGGGTAATCGATCCACAAATTTCCAAAATGGCCATGTCCTCATTACCTCTGAGCCGTTCCACTTCCGCCAAAAACAAATCACCCCTTACATAGAACTTCCATGTCCTCATTACCTCTGAGTCATTCTATGTGCCCTCCTTCATTGAGCCCACTCCTGTCATGTCCTCATTACCTCTGAATGGGAAGGCTCCGTCGAAAAAACCTTCATACTTGCCATGTCCTCATTACCTCTGAGTAAGTATGATGATCCCCTTTCGACCTATTATCTGTACCCACAACCGGAGTATGCCAAGGGTAATAGGTCCACAAATGTCCTCTGTTGACCACAAATGTCCTCTGTTGACCATCAATATCCTCCGTCGAGTTCACTCCTGCATGTTCTCATTACCTCTGAGTAGGAAGACTCTACGTTTAAAAAAAACCTTCCTACTTGCCAAGTCCTCGTTACCTCTGAGCAAGTATGTCGGTTCCCCTTCATTCTATTATCCGTATCCTAAACCAGGGTACGCCAAGGATAATAGGCCCACAAATATCCTCAGCTAAATTTCTCAGCACAAACCTATCACCTCATCAGGCCCCAGGAGCCCAGCTGCTCTACGGCATTCCTTTTCTCAATACCAAGAGCACCCATGACCACTTCGCTATGGCTGCTTCAGGTACCCTGACCAAAACTTGTTACCTCTACCTAAAACCAAGGTACGCCATGGGTAACAGGTCCACAAATATATCCCCTATGCGGGGAAAAACATCACCACAATATCACAGGCGCAGCAAGCAATACAAATGAAGGGTAGAATTGAAAGTACTCTTTATTTGAAGAAAGAAAAAGAATTACATATTTCGGGATCATGTCCCCTTCAGAAAGAACGAAAACAGGGACAAAAAAGAAAAAAGCCGACTATAGTTCGGTATTGCACAACTCCAAGAGATGGTTTTTCACCAAGGCAATCCCCCGATCAAGCCTCTGCTTAGCTCGACACTCGGCTTCTTGGGATAACTGCTCTGCGTCATTCAGATACGTATATGCCTGCCAGTTGTCCTCCATCTTCTTTAGGGCAAGCTCTAGATTAGCAGAAGCCCTACTGTACTTATCAGCCTCCTGGATAGCAGTCTCTTTCTCAAAACGAGCAGCCTCAAGCTCTGACTCCAGGAAAGCCAGTTTTCTCTGGAGTTCAAGGATATGTTCTCGGGTATCGGTTACCCTGCGGGAAGCATCCGCTTCCCGAGTTGAGCAATCTTCAGTCCGACGGCTCCACTGGTCGTACAACCGAGTCAAATCCCGGCGGTCCTTTAATATAGCCGGTTTAAGCGATTCCCGGGCAGCCATCACCTTCTCCACCGCAATAATGAGGAAGTTGTGCTCTTGATTTATGACCGCAGGTAAATCAGTCTGTGGCAACAAGCGAAACTGGGCCACAAGATGATCAGCTTCTAATAGCTTCGGCTCCAAAAGTGCAGCCAATTCCCCTCCTCCAGGGAGTGTCTTAAGGATGTTAATCTGGCCACCGGCACATCGACGGGCCAGAGTAAAGGGAGTCCCCCTTTCCACTGCTGCCTCGACCCCTTTCTTCAAGTGACGATGGAAACTGGCAACCACATCCTGTAACGCGTCATCCAAGACCTCCGTAGAGGTCGGCGTCAGAGGGAGAGTGGCAGACGATACCGGAGGAGCAGCTTCAGAAGTTACTGCACCCGCCACCAAGGAAGCAAATTCCGTACGGAAAGAAGCTTGGATGGCGGCTAACTCCTCTTCCGCCGCCCGAAGAGCCTGGATGCTCGGCAGGGAGGAAAGGTTGACCCCCGAAACTACATTCGCAGAGGAGGACACAGGGGGCATCGTCTCTTGTCCCAGTTGTACTGCTACCCGGGACCCCGAGCTCGACCCAGACGAAGGTCCCTCGACACAGAGAGGTTCTGTCAGGCCCTCTCCGGTAGGGTGCGATCCAGCAACATCAATCACTGGCAACGAAGGGTTGGGATCTGAACATCCAAAGCAACCATTAGTCGACATAATCTAAAAGAAAAGATGATAAGAACACATAGGCTTATTCACGAGCTATGGTTCGATTTGTATTACCAGGGGAAGAGCGTGGGGACGACGGCTCGTTCACAGCCGGCATAGTTTCCCCACCCACAGAGTCTTCATGTTGGGGTTCGGATGTCTCAGGAATGGGCGCGATAAAGCCCCCGTCTCCCTGGGTTGAGGTCCCAGCAAGGTGGGAATCCTCGGCCACGACCGGAAGCACCCCAACAGCAATGATAGCGGTGCACACATCACTGACTAAGTGAGACTGGACCGGATCAGCCTCGGTAATCGGGTCCTGAGGAGCGAGCTCATCCGACGCCTATAAAGAGCAAAAGAAACAAGTAATTAGGCCATAACATAGAAGAAGAAGAAAGGAAACAGTTGAAGTCCAAATCACCTCAGGAACAACGTCCTCATCATCAATAAACAGCCTGCGACGTCTTACCGCAGCGTGCTTCGTGGAATAAGTTCGGTCATCAGTGGTAGTCACGCGCCTGCTTCGCTTACGCGAAGGGCCAGGTACCGCAGATGGTTGATCCTCTACTACTTCGTCAGACAGAGTAGACGATTGACCCACGGCCCTTTCAGCCGGCACGACAGGGGGTTGATTCCCAACCTCCTCGCCCGAAGAATAAGATAAGTCATCAGTATCTTGTTCGTCGTCTTCCTCATCCGCCCTAGTAGACTCTGAGTCCGGCACAGGAACCCTGTTCGCCCCCCTCTTCCTCTTCTTGGACCCTTCTGGCTTCTCAGCCAAACCGGTGCCAGCAATGAAGCTAGTATTCATATCAAAACCAACATGAGGCTTGCTCGCTGCAACATGATAAAGGGCCGCTATATACAAGATGTCACCCTCTACCTTGGCATCAGGGAGTGAGAAGCTGGCTCGGGTATAGGTCGCATTATAATAATGCCAAGCCCGGACGCCATCGAGCACACCGCCCTCAAAGCTCAAGCAAGCGCTAGGGCGATCCAGGAACAATTGACTATACCCGAATTGACGGGAAAATCTACTGGGCAGATAAGGCTCCAGGTATACTCTATTCTGGTAACGATACACCAGGTGCGCGGGACGGATGTTGCATAACCAAAGGAGCATCTTCTCAGATAAAAGTTGGAGAGAATCAACGCCGTCAACGTGTACCCTCCTCACTTCTCCGAGGGTGAATTCAGGGAGAGATACGAAGAATTTGGGCCCATCAATTCTTGCCAATGCCCTCCGGCAGGCCGGCATGGTATCATGTTCCCAAGGCTGATGACGATACCGGAAAAGGAAGACGTCATCATCGGTGACGTTTTCATCAGGTCCTGGCCTCATCAACGATCGATAATGCATCAATAACCACCCCATAAGGTAGTGGTACGGTAGTTCTATCCGTTTAAAGTCCATCGACACATCACGAGCAATGACTTTGGATGAAAAGGCGCGAAGGCCATGGTGTATGCTACACACCATGGCCGGGAGAAGCGCCAGTCTTACCTTGAAGACCAACTTTACAGCAGGAAGAATAAAATGGCGGCTGATCCTTTCTATAGAACCCGCACCGCCCGAGACTACACAATTGCGTAGCCACACCATCAAGAACCCAGCTAAGATCGCTTTATCAGACATCTCCCGGGTACTATAGTGAAAGTAATTGAGGGAGTCAGTGCTACTCCCAAATCGGTCACGGGTAGACCGCGACTTCTTGATCTTCAACATCGTATCCTTCACCTCCTCCGGGGTTCGAGGAGTTCGAGACAAAACTTGACCGGAAGGACGCAACTTGAAAAGATACAAAATCCAGGCCTTGGTGTGAGGGGCGTTCCCTTCTGAGCTATTTACTTTCTTGATAGCCATCTGGTGGCAGACGCTATGATGATACAACAGTTCTTGGTACACGGCGACGAAACCAGGAAATCGTCAATCCAGGTCTTCGAATTCTTCGTTCGTCGGTGTATATGCTTCAAAAGCTTCACCTCCCTACGGCAATCTAGACACAGCGTTCATTTCATGGAGAGCAAGCCCCAATTCTCCTCCGGGGGCAAAGAAAGTCCCTGTGTGCCGATTATACAGCTCCAATAGAGCCATAAACAAGGGCTTGTTAATGGGCAACCCATAGCAGGTACCCCTGATGGCGTAGTAGAGATCAATTTCCCGAAGGAATTTCCCATACTTCCTCAAAATCCATGAGGTAAGATTAGTCCATGTGGGAATGGGGTTGATCCAATTCAGCAGCGATAACCTGCCTACGGGATAGGACCCCTTGCAAGCGAGCTGATTCAAAAAGGTATCAGCTAGAGTGAAGGTAAAATTAGGGCCAGTCGTGTTTACAAAAGTGCCCGGGAGCAGCCCCGTCACAGTCCGACTCACGGATTCCTTGCCCGCACATACTAAACCCGTGCGCCCGTTGTAGTGGATCTTGCTCACAAACATTCCCTGTTGGGTAGGAGTCAGGGAGCCTACCATTGTCCTACCCAACGGTACCATGTTAAACCATGAAAGAGGATAATGCCGCTCCATCTCGGGGATATGAATCTCTACCCCGTCTACAGAAAAATTCCAGTGCTCTGAGACATCCAGCAATCGGGAGTTCTTTATGGAAAAGGCGTCCCCAAAGAGAAAGGCCGGTTTCAGATATTCTCCATCCAACTTCCCCGAATTCATCATTGATAAAAGAAAGCGGAAAGGTTGTTTATTAATAGCAGCCACCCTCTTCCGAAGCTCATTAGTGGGAAGCTGATCCACTATACGACGGATTAAATCATCAAGCCGCATGCCCTCGGCGTATTGAGCTGAACCCACAAGGAGCTCTCCTGCTGGGTTGGTTGGGAGGTTCACTGAAGAAAGGACAAAGAAGAAACATGATTAAAAGATGGTTAAAACAAAAAATTGCTGAATAAAGAAGCTCTTACGACCCTATGCGGTTCAGGTCAATAATGCCTTATGCGGCTCCAGTCCTGTTGGGTCTCAAGAGATACAATTTTGAGGAAGCCTATAAGGTTCGAGTTAATACAGTCTCATGCGGCCCAAATCAGACGGGAGTTCCATATGATTCTAGCTAGATAGCTTATGCGGATTGGATGAATATACACAGTTCTAACAGAAGAACTCATGCGGCGCAAAATGCTATGCGGTTCAGCCTACTAGAAACATATGCGGCTCCGTTCAGAGGAGACCTTACGCGTTTAAATCCTTCTTCTGCGGTTCAAACATGGAGCATTTTCTATGCGGTTCGGGCATGAAAAAGTCATGCGACCCATACAGCATATGCGGCTCTGCCATCAATTTTGTAGGAGGCTTGTGCATAAATATACAGCAGAGCCATGGGTACTCAAGGTTCAAATGCAACCCTTACCATTGAGGGCAGGACGAACGTCAGAGGGCATTTCGGGCGCTTCAGGTTCGACGACTGACGAAGACGTCACCCTCTTGCCCTTCGCGGCGGCAGAAATGACTTTAGAAGACTTAGGAGCCATTGCTTCGACGAGCAGACAAAGAAGATCGGAAAGAGAAGATAGGAAAAAGAGTGAACGAAAGAGAAGGTAAAGAAGTCCCTCCGGCTAAAGTCACCCATATTTATAAACAAAGGCGAAGCATTTCGATCCCCGTGCATACACGCAAATCGACTCTTCGATTATCAAAATAAGCTGCCGAAAATGAAGGCCAAGCTCCTCGGATCCCGCACCAGAAAGCGGCCTTTAAAAAATCAACAACATTTAAGTGCCAACGATTGCCATACGTGGCAAATAATGACGTGGCGAGAAGCTATGCGGCTGAGCAGTCCCCTGCGGCTGAACCACCCACGCGGCTGAAACAACCTATGCGGCCAAGATCTCTATGCGGTCAGGGTTTCATATGCGGCTAGAAGAACACAGCCATACTTCTTATTCAAAGTATTTCAATTTTGCAAATTGAAAACTTTGAAGGGGGTCTTGTAGAAGCATGGAAAATACTAAAGAAAATGACTCATGTGGCCAAAGAACCCCATGCGGCTCAGAAAGCCCATGCGGCTCAGAGAGTCATGCGGCATATGGGGCTATGCGGTCCAAGACAACCCATACGGCTCAGAAAGACACGTGGCAGGATAGCCCTCTCCTCTGCCCTCTCGCATTAATTGCTTGACGGCTGACAACCCTGAAAAAGTGACAGCCCTGACACAGAAAGAAGTAATTATGACTCTGTCATAATGACGAATCTCTAGGGAAGAGAAAAAAGATCTCTGACACAAATCCCCCGAGACCCATAAAAATTGCCACGTGGCCTTGCCACGTGGGCGTTCGTATGCGGCTCACTTCTCACGCGGATCAGAGTGAATCCGTCCTATACGGCTCAAGCCGAAAAAGCCTCATGCGGCTCGAGCAAACCACTTCTCATGCGGTTCAGAGTGAATCCGTCCTATGCGGCTCGAGCAAACCACTTCTCATGCGGTTCAGAGTGAATCCGTCCTATGCGGCTCAGGCCGAGGAAGCCTCATGCGGCTCAAGCAAAGAACTTCTTATGCGGTTCAGAATGAATCCGTCCTATGCGGCTCAGGCCGAGAAAGCCTCATGCGGCTCGAACAAAGACTTCTCATGCGGTTCAGAGTGAATCCGTCCTATGCGGCTCAGGCCGAGGAAGCCTCATGCGGCTCAAGTAAAAACTTTTCATGCGGTTCAAGAGGATCATCTCTATGCGGCTCAGGTGGATGTATCCCTATGCGGCTCACAATGATTACCTCCCTGTGGTTCAAAGGCTCAAGGGAGGGTCACTACCCAGACAGCC
>JANAVB010028646.1:32500-61612 GCA_029216955.1 Iris pallida
AACTTGGACTACACCTAGGGGGATCCTAAATGAATGCATCTATGGGAAGAAATTAGGAATTTACTAGGGTTTGTAGGGTTTTACCTATTGAGTGTTCAAACTCAATGTAAAGAGCCTCGACTTGACGTCTTCCTCGATTTGCTACGATTTAAACGTCCTCAAACCTTGCTAGCAAGCACCCACAAGTCTCCACTAATGTTGGGGATGATGATGCAATTGATTTGACTCAATTTGGGCTCAATTTGGATTAATTGGGAGAGGTTTAGGGAAGAACAAAGTAAGGTTCTTCTAGGTCTTTTAAAAAGAGGCAAAGGCTTCTAAGTGTGACACTTATAGGAGGGGGGACTTGTATGGCTGGTCATCTAAGGAAATTAGGGTTTTGTAATAGCTAGATGTGTGGCTAAGGTCATTCCACCCAATTTTAAGCCTTCCTATTGGTTCAAAGCTTTCTTTTTCACAAATATCCTAAGAAAAATATCCTACTAGAATAATATTTAGATATTACTAACCTTGGCACTTAGTAGGAATGTTCTAACCTCAAGACTAATCTAGGTTAGGTTAAACTTCTACGTTAAGGCTTAACTAAAAGATTCGCACAATATTTAATTAATCAAAATTATAATTTCACAAAATTGTCAAAATGACCAAAATACCCCTAGGCTAAAAAGTAGTAATTAGTCATCCTAATCACATGACTAGGCTACCTTGGTCATGGTTAGTCTCTAGGCTTAGCAAAACTAAGGTTACACTAGTTAATCATCCAAATCACAATTCAATATTTTAACTAGTTTTGAATTAATTAAAAATCACCAAAAATCACAATATAATTTAAATATCATTATTAAATAATTATAATTATAAAATTTCAAAATTATCCTTATTTGGAAAACTGGGTTTTACAATTCTATCCCCCTTAGAAGAATTTTGTCCTCAAAATTAAGATGATCGTACTCCTCCTAGGTCAAACCCCCAATCAAATAAGGTCGAAGGATAATATGCAATCATAGTCCTACTGGTCGTGATTCCAAAGTCTCGAACAGGGTAACTACGCTATCTAGCATATCATAAGAATATCCTGACAGGTACTAATGGAAATCACACATGAAAGTGGGGAGGAGAACAAGGATGTCAAACCTGCTAACCTGTCACCTGCAGCTTCAGTCTCCTTGACTGCCATAGCAAATGCTCCACCCCTCTGGTGCTGAGCTATAGGTGGTCTAGCTCCCTCAAAAGGAGGTACAGTGGGACAATCTATCATCTTGTGAGCACCAGACCCACAAAATAGACAAACCTTCAGTCTTCTCCTACAAGACTCCCAAACATGCCCTGCCTTCCTGTAGTAGGCACAAGTCGGCACTCTGCGGTCATGTCTTCTAGGCTGATGCTGTGTCTTCTGAATCTGTACATGAGGCCTCTTGGCCTGGCCTCTGCCAATGCTGGCTCCCTGAAAGTCTCGACCCCTCTTCAGCTTCAACCCTAGATCGTCCTCTGTCGCCATAGCTCCTGCTAAGATCTCCGCGAAAGAAGCATCCCTGTCACTATTAGTCAATGACCGAACCTCTATGATTAAACCTCTATAGAACTTCCTCGCCTTCGTCTTCTCGCTCAAGTCCTCAATGAATCTGCCCAGCCGGTAGAACTCTTCAGCATATTCCCCGACTGTCTGGCTCCCCTGAACCAGTCTCTCAAACTGTGCCTCTATGCCTCCAAGTGCTACGTCTGGAAAGAACAGCTCTTTGAAGGCTGCCCAAGTCTGTCCCTCGGTTCCTACTCGGGGGTCTGTCTGGTACCAGGTACAGGCCAGGTCCTGTATCTGGCTGCCTGCCGCCTCTATCTAAAGTCAGACTGGTATCTCTGCTAGCCGAAATATCTCCTCAATGTGCTCTATCCAATCATCCGTATAGTAGATGCCCTCTGTACCAAAGAAATCCCTCGGACACATCTTCTGAAACTCCTGAATACCCGACGTCCTCTGATGGCACTGATGTGTCTGTCCTTTCTGTGGCTGTACGGTAACCATCTTCGCTGTCGTCCTGACCAGCTGGTGAGCCTCTTCTATACCCTGACGGAAGTCGGTAGTCTGACGCTGCTGCTGCTGCTGATGGAACTCCAGAATCCTCTCCACAAAGGAAAACAGGTGGGCAGCATCAACCAATCCTGCAGGTGGCTACGGATGCTGCTGCTGAAATATCTTAGAAATGACGGGGGTCATCCTCCGAACAGGTAGGGCATACCCCCAAGGGCTACAGTCGTTCCTGTCTGATCAGGAACAGAAGGTGCTACAGTCCCAGCATCCTACTGTACTGGACGAGAGGTGGCAGACCCCTCTCCAGCGGCTGTTGTACCAGAGTGATGTGATCGTGTCTCCACCATCCTGAAGACAGATCGAACAAGAAAGTCAATACTGAGCAGGAATCGATATAATCAAGGGAAGACAGTTTATTTCAAAGAAGGCAAATCAGTAAGATGTGTAGATGTCATGATTTGAAGCAAAATTTTCCTAACTGTGATTGAGTAACTCTCCGTTAAAGCCTATCTCTTAATCCTATCGCAGGTTGTAGTGATACTCTAGTTTGAATACCACTACATAAACTCGACATGCATGGGCCACCACTAAAAATGTGTCACAATCCGCACCCAATGTAGGGGCACGAAAAGTGGGTACGTCCAGCCTACGTCGTAGTGTCAGCGGTAGAACGCTGTCCTAGGTTACTATTTAATTAATAACTCACACAATTATATAATGTACTTGTCAAATCTCAACTCCGAACGGAGGACAAGTATAGATATAATGAAATCTCAATCACAGTCTAAGCACGATATGATAACACAGAAGTTTATAACTAAGACTAAATAACAACAACGAAACCAACTACTAAATAATAATAATCTCAAACAATCTCAAAACAATATCTCAACTTATTACCATTCAAGTTCTAAAACATGAAAACTAAACCAAGTCTACTAGCTAGTCTTCCGATCACTCCTGAGTGTCGGGGCTAAAGGTAGCTAAGCCATCTCCCAGTCCATAGTAAGTAGGGCAAGTATCCTCGGGGCAAGTATCTGTAATATTTCAACAGGTCCAGTCAGGACAGGAACGAGCACAACTCATCAAGAAATCCCAAGTAAATGACAAAGAACCATAAAGCAGTTTATAGACAGTTATATTGATGAACATGGCAGTACACGTTGTGATGTAATGAAATAATTAAGGTACAAAGAAAGTGAGGTAACTAAACAAGAAGAGAAACATTGCAATGAAGACTGTAAAATATAATCTAGCTGAACTAGAGTAACATGATATAAGTCCAGACAGTATAATATGAGTCAAGTATAATCCCAATGTGAGTCCAGACAATGTAATCTAATACCAATGATTCCTGTACAAGATGAGTCCAGTATAAGTTGAGTCCAGTCAGTGATCAAAGATTCCAGGGTGAGTCCAGACTATACTCTAACAGTGTGTTTTAAAATATCGGGATCGACATGTAAACGACTGTAGGTAATACGGTAACATCGCACACTCGACCAAGTATGGGATGGCTATTATTCCTGTATAATTCTAAGGGAGTGATTCCAGTATTTGGGAATGTTCACATGTCTACTCCAATATTTCTCTGCCCAACAAGTACAAGTGAATCCATAACCCGACACAAAAATAGTACAAGTCCAGCCAGAACATGAATGATACCAGTAAGTGATTCCAGGGTGATTCCAGTAGGTGATTCCAGTAGGTGATGCCAGTAGTGGTTCCAGAAATGGAGGCCATACATGAATAAATGAGTGTCGCATGAAATGGATCCAGCAATATCAAATTGTGTTTGTAACAGAGAATCAAATAGAACTAACTAGAACTGAGGTACAGTAATCGACAAGTAAATAAAAGAACTATCAGAGAATGTACTCTGCTGATACTCTGAAAAGATTAGTATAATATCAAATGTCTGCACCGGAGTCACAATGTCCTAAATAGAGCAGTATGGGTTATGATGTATTTAAAATAAGGTAAATGATGTTTACGATGCAATCTACATGATTTCTAGGTCAATCTAGGTCAAAGTCAAACTTGGTCAACTCTGGGTCAAACCAAGTTAATATCTAGTCAAACTAGGTCAACAACAAGGTTATCCTGGTCAACTGGTCAAACTTAGACTAGCAAGGGTCAATTTGGTCAAACTTAGACTAGCAAGGGTCAATTTGGTCAAACTTTTAGGGTTTTGGTCAAACTCTAGACTAGTGGGTCAACTCTAAGATATCTAACTCATATTCCTGGTCATAGGCTATTACCTACCACTCTACTTAACTACACTCAAAGATACCTACCAATCAATTCATATGTGCAACTTGATTTCCAACTCCTCATTATTAAGACACACTCATATAGGTACCTCTTTATGATACATATTAACACATCCTTTCCCTCACACACAACACTATACCAACATCACCTATACCCCATACCACTCTTTTCCATCCATCCACATAACCTTATTTCATAAATACCCCTATATGCAATCCCACATTATGGTATATAATGATATATAGCCTCCTTATCACTAACATCCTATATATACAACATGCATCAAATTTAGGCAAAACTCACTACATGTATATAAATAGCCTAAGTAGTCATGGCCTCACTTATATATATATATATATATATATATATATAATATATATATATATATATATATATAATATATAAATATATATATATATATATATATATATATATATATATATATATATATATATATATATATATATATATATATTATATATATATATATATATATATATATATATATATATATATATATATATATATATATATATATATCCCATCACTAACCCACAATACCTATCCACATATATGCATATTGCCAAAACCTATAATCTAAGACATAAATCATGCATACACATACATCCTATATCGGCAATACACATTTACATATATATAGTGTATTACTCTACCTAATCTCACATAACCAATATCCCACATCCTCTGATACATATATACCTCTCCTCTCTTACACACACACACACACACACACACACACACACACACACACATATATATATTAAAATATATATATATATATATATATATATATATATATATATATATATATATATATATATATATATATATATATATATATATAAAAAAAAAAATATATATATATATATATATATATATATATATATATATATATATATATATAAGTGCATATGGGCAGTTATGCTTATGCAATGTGGGAATTCCTTGATACCCAAGTTGAACCCAGGCCCCCCTACAACTGATACATTATGCAATATGGGCCAAAGAGGAAATTGACTCAAATGTAAAGTAGGGAAAATAAGGACTGTACTGATCTATATATATTCATCACACACACACACACACACACACACACACACACACACACACACACACACACATATATATATATATATATATATATATATATATATATATATATATATATATATATATATATATATATATATATATATATATATATTTCAATGCATAAATATACATCATTACAACTTACCAAACTAAAACAACCATCAAAATCTACATAATCTAGATTTAAACCAACCAAACCCAGGTTTCAAGATCCTGAAACCATCTCAGGGTCAGTTTGCCAATCTCAGGTTTCAGTTTACATGTCAATGTGAACTCCATTCATGCATTCAGTGAATGAAGTTCATAATCAATTCTTCAAAACTCTCAGGTTTATATATCAACCAAACCAACCTAATCTCAGTTAACATCTAACAACCAAAATCTAACTTTGAAATCCTGATCAGTTTAGAAACTAAAACTTAAATTCAGTTTATAACTAAAACCCAAACTCTCAATGAAGTATCAGATGTCTCAAAGAGTTAAATTCCTATTTTCGAATTCAAATATCAGGTCATGTAAAGTATCAGTAACAACAATATCGAAACCCATTCAACCCAATATTCTCAGGTATCAGTTAAATCCAAAGAACCCAAATCTCGAGTACAGAGGTGTCACCCACATGCGATCGTGTCAGGGGTGTCATTTCGTGTCCACATGAGTGGACACGAAGGTCCTGCCTATGCACAGACAGGTCCTCACATGTGTGTATTGAATGGGTTTGGATACAGTGTGTCCAACCAAATCCCTCGTGTTCGTGTCAGGGTGTCAAACAAGTGTCTAGGTGTCTACTGAACCAATGGGTTCATGTCCAAGTGGTGTCCAACAGGTCCAATCAAAAGTCGAATAGGTATCAGAGGACAGTGCTCAGCACTGTCTCGTGCGGACATGTCGTGTCCGATTGGACATGACACAGAGCTCGAGACGATTCGAGCTTGTGTCAGTAGCTTGGTGGGGTGTCAGGGTATGTGTCTAGGTTCCTGAGTTGTGTCCACGAAGTCGCGTGTCCTAGATACAAAATCATATCAGTAGCTCAAAACTGGTATAAACATCACTGTACAAAATCAGTGCAGGTCGATTTTCTTCGTACACACATATCGAAAACCCGTAAAACTTTATGGGTGTGATGTCAGTCACTAGGCCAATGTGTCTACCAAATTTTGTGTCACGTAGTGCCGTGTCGTGTCCTTTAGGACACCCGAGCAGCAGGACAGCCGTACGAGCCCCGTGCAGTGTCTCGTGCTGCGTGTCCAAGCCCCTAAACAGTGTCCAAACGTGCCTAAATTCGACTCAGTCAATTTGGGTTGTAATATACACCTGTTAGGCTTCACATACATGTAATTAGTTTTCAAAATTACCAAAATCCATTTCTATGTGACATTTCATCGAATACGTATTGAAATGCACCGATACATGTCCGATACGAACACGAAATGGACACAAATTCCTACCAAACTTGGGCTAAACCTAGGAGGACCCTAAATGAATGCATCTATGGGAAGAAATCAGGAATTTACTAGGGTTTGTAGGGTTTTACCTATTGAGTGTTCAAAGTCAATGTAAAGAGCCTCGACTTGACGTCTTCCTCGATTTGCTACGGTACAAACATCTTCAAACCTCGCTAGCAATCACCCATAAGTCTCCTCTAATGTTGGGGATGATGATGCAATTGATTTGACTCAATTTGGGCTCAATTTGGATTAATTGGGAGAGGTTTAGAGAAGAACAAAGTAGGGTTCTTCTAGGTTTTTTAAAAAGAGGCAAAGGCTTCTAAGTGTGACACTTATAGGAGGGAGGGATTGTATGGCTGGTCATCTAAGGAAATTAGGGTTTTACAATAGCTAGATGTGTGGCTAAGGTCTTTCCACCCAATTTCAAACCTTCCTATTGGTTCAAAGCTTTCTTTTTCACAAATATCCTAAGAAAAATATCCTACTAAAATAATATCTAGATATTACTAATCTTGGCACTTAGTAGGAATGTTCTAACCTCAAGACTAATCTAGGTAAACTTCTAGGTTAAGGCTTAACTAAAAGATTAGCACAATATTTAATTAATCAAAATTACAATTTCCTAAAATTGTCTAAATGACCAAAATATACCTAGGCTAAAAAGTAGTAATTAGTCATCCTAATCACATGACTAGGCTCCCTTGGTCATGGTTAGTCTCTAGGCTTAGCAAAACTAGGGTTACACTAGTTAATCATCCAAATCATACTTCAATATTTTAACTAGTTTTAAATTAATTAAAAATCACCAAAAATCACAATATGATTTAAATATCATTATTAAATGATTATAATTATAAAATTTTAAAATTATCCTCATTTGGAAAATTGGGTGTTACATGCAATAATACATATTATAAGTTCGAAAGATAAGAATCCTATAGTAGGGTACATGTGTTTCTATGGAGTTATCAAAGAAATATGGGAGCTTGATTATCATACCTTTAACATTCTAGTATTTAAGTACGATTGGGTCCAGAGTAAGGGTGTTAAGGTTGGTGAATTTGGTTTGACATTGGTGAACCTTAATCGAGTTGGGTACAAATTAGATAGTTTTATTCTAGCTTTGCAAGCCAAACAAGTATTTTATGTAAAAGACTAACTAGATCTGCAATGGTCTGTTGTTTTGTCTACTAATCCAAAAGATTATCTACACAAAGGAGATTCCGAAGACATGGATAATTTGATGGAACATCATTCCTTTACTAATGTATCGTTGAATGATGGATTGTTAGATGTTGGGGATGACGATAATATGTTTTATAAAAGAGTGGGTTGTGAAGAAGATTAGGTTGATTAGTAAATTTGTATCTATGATTTTTTAACAAATTTCTGTTTTCTAATGAAGCTACTATTCAGATTGGGTTGATTAGTAACTTCTTCTTTTCTATTCATTTATTTTATTAATGAAGCTTCTATTTATATTAGTATTTATTTGTTTTCTAACTTCTTCTTTTATGTAATATGTTTAGATTAGTGTTCATTTATTTTCTAATTTCTTCTCTTTACTTATGCAATATGTTTATATTAGTGTACATTTGTTTTCTAACTTCTTGTCTTTACTTATGTAACATGTTTTTACTTGTGTGCAGACATCCCCAATGCCTAAAATTAGCAATTCTGTTAATGACAAGAAGAGAAAATCGAAAGAGGTATACTGATATCAAGCTTTTGGATCACTAATTTCATTAATTTATGCTATAGTACTTCATATATTAGCATCAAACTGGAGCTATACTGTAGATATTATGCTCTAATACTTCACTAATTATGCTCTGATACTTCACTTGTGTAGGGCTCTCTAAGTGCTACTGATAATTATGCTCTGATACCGTCTTTCATTAGTTTGACAATTACGCTCTGATACTTCACTAATTTTTGTTGTCACAGGTTCTAGAAAGCCCTACACAAGTGGAAGCTGGCCCCTCTAAAAGAGGAACAAGAGGGCCTACAATGATGGAGAGAATAATTAAAAAAAGAAGTGATGGATCGAGGAAAATTGTCACTTTCAACGAGGCTGTACAGCCTATCGGAGAGGTCGGGGCAGAATGTATTAGTTTGCTAGGGGTTTGTGTAAGAAGTATGATACCAATCACTTACAATGATTGGCGGAGAGTTCCTACAAATGTTAAAGAGAATGCATGGGCCTCAGTTGAGAAATTTATATTGAAATTAAAATTATTTTGAGTTTATTGCTTGGTTATTAGTAATCTTACAAGTATATGTGATACCAATCATTTACAATGATTGGCGGAGAGTCCCTACAAATGTTAAAGAGAATGCATGGGCCTTAGTTAAGGTAAATTTATATTGAAGAATAAAATTGTTTTAAGTTTATTGCTTGGTTATTAGTAATCTTACTTAATATGCATCAAAGCTTAATTAGGTTTAGTTTTGAGTGGTGTTCAGAAAAAGTAAAATACGGCAATGTGTTTCCAAAACATGGAGACTAAGTATGTCAATATAGAAGATTAATTAGGTTCAGTTTTGAGTGGTATATGCAGCTACTTATTTGAATGCCAAGTATCAGTTTGGCAACAGAAATATGTATCAACATGGTAGCATCTTAGTTAGAGGTGTCATAAATGTGAACTAGTAAGTATCAGATGCTAAGATATACCAGGAATGTAGTAATTAACTAACATCGGATGTAAAGCTTAGGTGCAGTCTAGTTTAACTATTAGTTATCAAAAATTTAGTATTGGTTCTTCATCACAGCCAACATAAAGTAGTAGTTTGTTGGTTCCAGCATTTGCAAGTGGAAGTTGGTGAAAAGCAGTTTCAGTTAAAATTAGACTTGCAATTAGGTGGCAGCAGTGAGTATTAGAGTTCTGACTTGTAATTCAAATGGACTTTGATACTAGGAGATACTAGCTATGAGTATCTCTGCATATCATCATTCTCTACTAGTAGATATTAGTTGTGATACTGTGATACTAATTATACCTAGTAGATATTAGCTCTGATTACTATACTAAGCCACAATGCTTTGATACTTAGACATTAGCTCTGATCCTTAGATATTAGCTCTGATACTAAGCCACAATGCTTTGATAATTAGACAAAATACTATGAATGATGGTTTGTGAAGCTAACAATGTATTTTTAATTGGCTACATGGATTCTCGATGAATGATGGTTTGTGAAGCTGTGGGCTTCGGTTTCGATGGTTTGTGAAGCTGCGGGCTTCGGTTGCGATATGGTTTGTGAAGCTGCGGGCTTTCGTTAAGGGTATTTTGTTGTATTCTGGAACTTTAGTTAATGAAATAGGGTTGGTATATCATGTACAAGTGTGATTTGTGAACAATTTTATTTTTTTGTTGGTTATTGAACAAAAGTACTGGTTGAATGTAAGAACATATTTGTTTTGTTAATATAAAAAGTGTATTATAAATTATTTGATGTTTCTGAGAGATTCTAGAATTTATATTACGCATTTCTGGATTTGATATTATGCGTGGATCTCGTAACATCGGCAACGTAAATAGGAATTAATAAACAGGGTCTCTTGACGGCTAAGAAAAGTAAACAAAAAGATAATCTATGTTGACGGCCGTTAATCGTCAGCTAGGCCAGCGTTAGGAAAAGTACGCACCAATATTGACGGTCTAAAACTGGGTTTAATTGTCGGCAAAAACCCGTCAACTAAATCAATTTTAGTTGACGGCTAAAACCCGTCAACTAAAGTCACTTTAGTTGACGACTAAAAGCCATCAACTAAAGTGGAAACTTTTACTGACATTGGCCTAGCTGACAGAAGGGAAACCGTCAACTAAACCGTTTGGTGATGGAGAAAAACAGTCACCAAAAGTCATTTTTCTTGTAGTGTTTCAAATCAATAAACATTGTTAGTACCTCTAGACCATTGTAATTATTACATATGGACTTGTTTGGACCAAGTAGAGTCGTCAGTCTTGGCGGTAAGCTGTATGCTTTCGTAATAGTTGATGACTATTCACGATATAGTTGGGTTTACTTTCTTGTAAATAAAAAAGAGACCTTTTTCGTATTTGTGTCTTTTGTAAAAAGGTACAAAATGAGAAATGATTCATGATTACTCGCATTCAAAGTGATCATGGAGGAGAATTTGATAGCCATGACTTTAAAATATTTTATGATTCGAATGGTTTATCACACGAATTCTCTTGCCCCAGAACTCCTCAACAGAATGGCATTGTGTAGAGGAAGAATAGAAATCTTGGCGATATGGCCAGAGTTATACTTAACTAGCATAATCTTCCAAAGTATTCTTGGTCAAAAGCTGTTTATACAGCATGCCATGTATTAAACAGAGTTCTTATTAGACCAATTTCCAAAAAGACTACGTATGAATTATGGTTCAATAGAATTCCTAATGTTAGTTATTTTAAAGTGTTTGGTTGCAGATATTTTATCTTAAACGCTAAAGACAACTTAGGAAAATTTGATAAAAAAGCCGACGAAGGAATATTTTTGGGATATGCTGCAAAGAGCAAAGGATATAGAGTATTCAACAAAAGATCACTTGTTGTTGAAGAGTCAATAAGCGTCACCTTTGACGAGCTGAATAGCCAACGCAACAACGACAATGACAATAAAGGTGAGAAAACTCTCCCAGACAAAATACTGAAGATACACCAACCTCGTACCTGGAAAGTCTGCCGAAGCGATTGTAGTTTACACCAAATCATCCAGAAGAATTGGTAATAGGTGATGTATCAAAAGGTGTAAGTACTTGTTCAAGTACTAGAGATATAGTTGCTAATGTTGCATTCATTTCTAAGATAGATCCTAAGAATGTTGTAGAAGCTTTTAATGATAAATTTTGGATTTCTGCAATGCAAGAGGAACTAAATTTTGGATTTCTAAAAGGAACTAAATAGATCCTAAGAATGATAAATTTTGGATTTCTAAGATAAATTTTGGATTTCTGTAATGCAAGATAGATCCTAAAAATGTTGTAGCAGGCATTGACTATGAGACATATGCTCCAGTTGCTAGACTAAAACCCATTCGTATGCTTTATGCTTTTACAAGTTTTTATGGTTTCAAACTTTTTTAAATGGATGTCGAAAGTGCTTTTTCTAAATGGTTTTATAAAAGAAGAAGTTTTTGTCAAACAATCTCATGTTTTTGAAGATTTCAAAAAACTTGATTACGTATTCAAGCTTCATAAGGCTCTCTATGGACTCAAACAAGCACATCGTGTATGGTATGGGCACCTTAGTTTCTTCTTACTTGAATACATTTTTTCAAACGAAAAGGTTGATTCTACTTTTTTTTATAAAATCTTTAGATAAGCATATTTTATCAGTACAGATATATGTAGATGACATTATCTTTGGATCAACGAATGAGATGCTATGTAACGAGTTTGATAAGTGTATGCAGAGTGAATGTGAAATAAGCTTGGTGGGAGAACTAACATTCATTCTTGGGCTACAAATCAAGCAAAGTTCATAAGGGATCTTCATCAATCAAGCCAAATATACAAAAGACATGCTAGAGAAGTTTGATATATATAACGTCAAACCAATTGTTACTCCGATGGCAACGTCTACAAAACTTGGTATGGATGAAAGTAGTACACCAACTGAAGTACGTAAATACAGAGGTATGATTGGTAGTTTACTATATCTAACTGCTAGTCATCCAGATATTATGTTTTCAGTATGCTTATATGCTAGATATCAGGCCTGTCCTAAGGAATCACGTGTGAGCGTCGTTAAGCGTATCCTCCGATACCTTAAAGGTACTTTGACAACCGGTCTATGGTATCCCAAAATCGATTCGATTGACCTGATAGGTTACTCGGACACAAATTTTGCTAGAAGCAAGGTCGATCGTAAGAGTACCAGTGACACATGTCATTTCTTAGGTAAGTCCTTAGTCTCCTGGTTTTTTAAAAAGAAAAATTATGTTGCATTATTGACAACCGAGGATGAGTATATGGCCGAAGGACATTGTTGGGCTTAGATTTTGTGGATGAAGCAAACTTTGGAAGACTATCAGTTATCTTATAACCAAATCCCTATTTACTACGATAACACTAGTTCAATCAATCTCATGAAGCATCCTGTTTTCCATTCTCGTTTAGAATTTATTGAAGATTGTTTAGAATTTGTTGACACTGAAAATCAATTAGCTGACATCTTCACTAAATCCCTAGCTAAAGATCGTTTTAACTTTATACGAATAGAATTAGGAATTTTAGATATTGAAGTTTTATAATTAAATATAACTTGATCTGAATTCATAAATTCATAGAAAATATTTTGGTTTTAAGCCGAAAGGGCCCTTCCGACAAAAAGACGTAAAAGTCTAAGCAATACGGTACCAAGTGTCTTCGAACTACTGCTAGCTGGGATCCGGACCCTACAGCTAACCCAAAATAATCTATACGCTTTATGTATTTTGGTTAATGAATATTAATTATTTTTCTTCAACAAAAGTATTTCTAATTACACTTTGCATTTATGTTAAAACCTGTACCACTTTTTCTTTCCAATTCTATTCTCACTACCCAGGGACCAAACTCGGACCGAGATCTGTCCGAACTCGGGCCGAACTCGGTCCAGGGTAATCAGAATAGAAGTTGGACGGTCCAGTTCTCCTCTTTAAAATCCTACCAAAACTCATCTTTTTTATCAACAACAGCCAAAAACCACCCGAAACCCTAACCCCAGCCACCTTATAACTCCCTCTTCCAAGACTCTCAATCCATAAAAACTTGGATTCAGAGCTATCTCGGGGTTTCTTTCCACTGTTTCATGTTGTCCCCAGGATGCTCCACCTATCCATATTCTTAAGCATTATAGAGTCGCTCATATTCCTGCGGTTCAGGCTCCTCCTCCTCCTCTTGTTGACCCATCAGCCGGTAGTTTACATCTTCCCATCCCCCCAGTGGTGTTACCCTTAAGTCTCTTCAGGCCATGATGATGGATCAGTTTAGGTCCATGGATTTTCGTACCATTATTCAATTATATGCCATATCCAACACCATGAGGGATGTTACCTACAGTTTTGCTCACAACCCTGGTGGTCCTATTTCCATGGTTCGTGACCCCTCGGAGATTGGTTATAACATTAATGATCGAGAGGCTTAGTGATACTTTGACTCTACAACTGCCCGCTATTATCCTCATCGTACTGCTGAGTCTGATCCTTCTAGGACAGCGGATACTGATGACGATGAGGAAGATGATTGAGGATATTCCCTAGTGATATAGTGTCATTTTTTATGCCCTAGTTATGTCTTTTTATGTATTAGTGATAAATGCTTCTTTCAAGCATTATCAGACTTTAGTTATTATGAGACTTTCATTTTAGTTGGCATGTATCAGTATATATACTGTCACGACCCGCACCCATTTTTCGGACGCGATAGCGTGAGCAAGCCAGCTACGTATCGAGCGGACTCCAGCCCAACTCGAAGACGTAAACGCTGTCAAGGCTGTGGTATATTGCCAAATCATGGCAATACAATCTATATCTCAATCCATAATAAGATAATAAAATATGAATGAACACTATGGGTCGTGGTCTGCAGCCCACTAGCATATATGTCTGATAAGACTCTAAAGAAAATAACAAGAGTCTAAAACTGAACCAAGAAACATGATATCTCATGATAAGGAATGTAAAGCACGAAAGGATAACAAACGTAATAATGATACCTGAATCCTACAAGAATCGCAAATCCTCCGCCATCCAGAACTACTAGCTAACTCCATGCAATCACTAAACCTGAAGAGATCATCAGGTCCTCAGAGGACATAGCAAGATACATAATATACATGCCTATCTAACAGTTTTATCATACGCAAGAGGATAAACAAGAAAACAGGAACACGACAAATGACCACGAACACAAACACGAACACACTAACACGAACACTAGAACAACTACGTACAAATGAACTGCTGGATGAACGATAATCACGAGATCAATGGAAGAAATCAAACCCTCATCCCGAGTGTGGACTCACGGGTTTGAACTAAGCACTAACCCTCGTCCCGAGTGTGGACTCTCTGGTTAGCTCACGGCAAGACACCCTCATCCCGTGTGTAGACTCTCTGGTGTAATTGGTCAACCCTTATCCCGAGTGTGGACTCTCTGGTGCTAATGAACACGAAAAACACCCTCGTCCCGTGTGTGGACTCTCTGGTGCAAATAATCGACATCCTCGTCCCGAGTGTGGACTCACGAATGTAAACAGATCAAGAAAAACACCCTCATCTCGAGTGTGGACTCTCTGATGCCAAGGAAATAGTATCAAGGATTTAGCAGTTCAATTATACGTACTCGTTCTATGACACGACTCAAGTAAGGTACTAACGAGAACAACTCCAAATGTAAAAACTTGAACACGACTATATGTAATGAAAACAACTCAACAGAATATAATACGAAGAGCACACGTCCATAACAATCAAAAGACTGAATAACGAAATGTAATGCATGTAAATAAAACTATAGAGGGAGGCAAGGTATACTTGCCTGGAGGTTGCATGCAAATTCCACAAAATATAGTCAACTGGTAAGTCGATATGTCCAAGTCATCATAACTGTCTCCGAAAGCTGAAACATATATTGCCAACATTCTCAGAATAGTCAAATTAGCTCGGATTGCCTATCCTTAAGTCCAATTCTGGACACAGGGGCAAAACGGTAATTTCGGACCAAAACGGTGTCCGCCGTTGGACCCGCTTTCCACCGAAAACGTGCCAGAGTCAATGGTCTCTAAAGTCGTCAAATAACATGTCTACAGATCCGGTTCGATGATACGAACCCAAGGGTATGTCCAATTTTGAATTTCGGTGGGCCGTGCATAAAATCACTCGTTGAGTCGGACCGTGGGGCCCGTAAAACGACGATCCAATCAACTGTCTCAGATTCGGACCAAACTTGGCATACAGGACCAAAAAAATGATACGGTCCTATTGGCGCAAGTTTCATCTCGATCTGACGAGCGTGCACAAAGTAATTGAGAAATTTGCACAGAGACCGATACGGTGAATTTTAACGGATACGTATCAAATTCGTCGCGCACACGCGACCAATTTGAATTCAGTCAAAGCCCACATGTCCACGAAGCCGATACGCACCTTTCGATGCTTTCGGTTTGCGACCACGTCGCCCGGATTGGCGGGACGCACGTCGTACCGGAGTGTTTTTCCTATTTTCTATGTTTTTGAAAACAGATTTTTGTTGAACTTCACGCTGGATTATCTTGCTGAAAAATAAACGAAATCAAAAAGCATAAACTGTGTTCTAGTGTCCTATAGGTTGTCTATAACTTCTTCAAATACATTTTCAAAATCGTTCATGGTTTGGAAGATAACTGACCTTAAAGTAGGGTAGTCGGTGTAACACCCACTTTACTAAATTGAGGGTAATTTTGAACTTTTGTAAAAGTTTATTATTTAATAATAGGATTTATGATTTATGAATTTTTTTAATTAATTTAATATTATTTAAAATTGGTAAATTATAATTTTGATGTGTTAGCTAGTGAACTCTAGAACTGTAGAGCCTAGAGACTAACCATGACCATGTGAACCTAACCATGTGATTAGAATGACTATATACAACTTTTTAGGCTAAGGGTATTTAGGTCATTTTGTGACTTTTGAATTATTTAGGATTTTGATTAATTGGTGAATTTTAGATTATTTTAATAATATTTAAATTGATGTATTATGATTTTGGTCATTTTTCATATTTTAATATTTTGGGAAAATTTTATATTTTTAATATTATTTTTATTGGATTTGTTTAGTCGGGTTTGAGTTTCGTCTCGTTCCGACTTGTATTGTGACCCGGGTAGCTTGAACTCTACATGGGACCCAATATTAAGTTAAGCATGGCTCACAAGACCCAACATTAAGTTAGTTAATTAAACTAATTTTTATCATGTTAGAATGGTTAAGTTAGAGACTCAAAACTAGATCATTTTGACCCCAAACTTGAACCTAGTCTAGACTTAACCATATGAGACTAGAGAGGGGCAATTAGGACATTTCCCATTAGCCCTAATGGACTCTTTATGGCAGCCACCTTTAGGAGAGAATGATTCATTTCATTCATTACAATCTTGCCTCTTTTATTTTCCTTTTGTTCTTCCCCAATTTTAGAGAGCCTTCCCATTGATTTGATCTCCAAATCAAATCATTCCTTCACCAAACCTTCCCTCAATCATTCCCAGTCTCCAAGGGAAGGGTGATACCAAGGATTGGAAGAGGAGTTCAAGGAGGAGTGTCCACTTTGAGGGATCTTCGTATCGGAGCCGTGTCCTAATTTTTATTAGGATTCTACTCCCAATAGGTAAAACCCATCCTCTAAATCAATTTTCTTTGCATATAAATTAGTTTTGAATCCGTAGGATCCATCCTCATGCATGTGTCCCATTTAGATTCAAATTTGAGGCCATTTGGAGCTCTCTCGAGGATTTTAGATATGTATCTTGTGTCCTACTTGATAGATCCCAAATTAGGACACCCCATGTGTATGTATGTATGATAATAGTTTAAATAGATATTTAAATTCAGTTTTATAATGGTTAGAGAGTGGATTGATCTTAGTTAGGATGGTTAGAATGAGTTTCATTTGGATACCTATGTTTGTATCTAAGTATCTTGGCCTATATGTGTTCTTTTGTCAAATCCGTCATAATTTTCATCCACGTTTTTATTAACCAAAGCAACTTAGAAATGTCATAACTTTTAGCTTAGAACTCCGATTTATCTTCCATTTTTTTAAAAGAACCGTATCGAAGTTAGCTTTCCAAATATATATTTTAATGAGCCAAATTCTTTCTGTAACTTTCTGTAGAATTATTTGAGTGTCAGCTGTATGAAAGACGAACGTGTTTCGGTATTTTCGCAATTTCGGGAGCTTCCGGACACGAAAATGTGACCCGTTTAAAGTTTTTGAAAGGTAACACAAAGTCCTACGACATACTTTAATCCTAGAATTTAGTGAATGCCCAATTGGTATAGTATTGGTTTTAAGTAGAAGAGTGACTAAACGATATATGCATTTTGTGTAACCTATGAGCCTATGTAGTATGGATATTAAATGAATATAGAGTATGTAATGCATGATATGTTAGATGAATGAAATGATATATATATGATATATATTCTCTTTACATTAATGTATATATATGGTTGAATGCAAGCATGTAGGAATGTAATTAATATAATGCATATAAGCAATGCATGAATGAAAGAATGATATACAATGTATGCATGAAGATATATATGTAATAATAGATATGAATGCATAATGTATAAATATTATAATGCAATATATAATGATAACATGTATAGTAATGTAGAGTATATGATGCAAGCATGAATGAATGGAGAAAATACATGTATATAGGTAATATAGAATGTAATATATGAATGCAAGCATGCAAGATAATGTATTGTATCTATATATGATGTATTCAACTTAAAGATAATGTAATATATGAAAGGAATGAATGATAATATATAACATGATATGTAAGGTAATACAAGGTATGAAATATATGATGTGTGCATGTTTGTATGTCTCTATGTTAATGTATGAAATGATATGAATATACAATGTATGCATATGTATAAAACATGTAGGTAATGCATAGATGCATGAATGAAATAAATGTTTGCAATATGTTAATATAAATACAAGTATCTAATATGCATGAATGTAAGTATAATATAATACAAGTAAACATGTATGTATCATGTAAATGTAATATACATGATATGTATGTATACATGTATACAAGGTAAGTATTTATGTATGTATTTCTATAAACTGAGTTAACCTATAACCTTTTACACACATGCATTCATATACCCTTTGACATCATGTATCCCATGTCACATACATCTACCTATCACAAAATTTTAGAACACTAACACATATCCTTTCACACACATGCCAAACACACACATACTCACTTACTCTTTTACCTCTCTTTCTCTCTCTATATATATATGTATGTGCCTATATATATAGCTTTCCTATATATATCTATGTATATGAATATGTGAATAGTGATGCATATATATATGTGGGATGTACATATAGGTAGCCTATATGTTATGAGTGTACTACAATATATTAGATATATATATTGTTATGTGTATATGTGTTTGTGGTTTGGCTTAGGCATGATATAGCCTATAGCCTATGGCTCTTAGCCTATGGTGTGTCTGTTTGCCTAGTGAGAGTTTAGTTAGACTTGTTTAGTCTTTATTAGGCCTAGAATAGACTAGTTAGACTAGTATAGACTTGTTTGGTTTAGGTTTGACCTAGTTGACCTAGTTTGACTAGTCTAGTTGACTAGAGTTGACCAAGTGTTGACTTTAGCCTAGTTTGACCTAGACAGCATGTAGATGTATTGTAGCAGTCTATTTTCTTATTTTAGACATGTTGTAACTTGTGTTGCTCTGATTAGGAGACAGACACCTCTCCTCAGGCAGTACACCCTCTTCGGACATTCAGTTATCAGGCGAGTACATTCTCTGATCATTTTATATCTTGTTTAGGATTATATTTCCTGCTTTAGATTATCTTACTTGATGCTGACACGTTGGTAACACGGATTAGTACTATATGGATCCCTTCATGAGATGTTATCCTTCTCGGGAGCATCAGATACTTTTGTCCAGTGTGTTTCGCTTACATCACATATCTTATGCTTCTATTATCATGAATCTTCGGGAATCAGCTAGTGACTCATGTACTCACATGATCACCGAGCATTCACGAATCAATTCATGAATCACCCTTTATGAGCAACGTAGTATAATCATGAATCATAACGTAACTTGAATGGATCTTTGTGTATTGATTGGGGATGGGGGAGTATAAATGAATATGTGAATAAATCCAAGTAGTGTAATCATGAATCAATTCCAAGTAGTGTAATCATGAATCAGTCCTTAGCCATTCACATGTTTATCCAGTACTCTGAATCACTAGCACTGTCTCTCTTTATATGTATCATAGATATTTACTAACAGTCTCTCTCTTACATTATGCTATTCTTCTGTTTTCTGTATTTTATTCTCTAGCATGATTACATTTCCTTTCCTGCTATGACTTGTTGAGATGTATTGTGCTCGCTCCTGTCCTGACTCGACCTGTTGATAAATTTTACAGATAGCCTGGAGGTTGCCTGCTAGCCTAGAGGAGACACAGTAGAGGTTGTATAGATAGCTAGGGTTTTGCTTATAGTTTATTTTCAGTTGTCTTTAGTTGTATTTATGGATTACTGTATTTCAGCTTTGAGATGTATTTCTGGGTTGTGTATCTTAGACACTTAGACTTCTATCTGCTGTATCCCTTTTAGATTTCATGTTTTATCTATCTTCCATTATGCTCTACCTTAGATGTGATTGAGACGGTATCTGCTATGTCAACCCCATTCGGGGAGTATAAACTGTTTAGCTTTATATTGTTAGATGTTGTGACCTAGGACAGCGTTCTACTGCCGACACTGCGGCATAGGCTGGACGTACCCACTTCTCGTGCCCTTACTCTAGGGTGCGGGTCGTGACAGTCGGTCTACGAAACTGTTCTGCTTTCGAACAGTTACACGCCCATTTTTGTAAGCCCCTAGTTTTTAAATATTATTTTTATACTTTTAAATAATGTTTATATCCTTAAAATAAATTATTATAATTATTATAAATTTTTCTAGAAGTTTTAAATAAATTTTAATGATTTTTAAAGCAAAATATATCATTTTGTAATTAATTAAATTGTTTTAATATCCATTCGCAATTGTTTTAATTATTTTAATTAGAGTTTGCAATATTCGATTTGTCTGTGCAAATTAAATTGTGCACAGAACCACAGCGGGGGTGTATATGCAAATTGGAATTTGCATTAAACTAAGGCGGTTGTGTTTAGTGTAAATATCAAACTAGGAGGGGGCTTTCTGTAAAACCCTAACCCGACGACCCCCGCGCTGTCGTCGTCTCCGACTAACCCCGACAAAAACCCTAACCCTAATCCTAATCTAAAATCCTAAATCGACCGACCTACAGCCCTATAAGACCACCCCGACCCCAAACCCTAACCCTAGACTTTCCCCGACCACCCCAACGACCACCACAGCGCCGCCCAACCCCACTTTCTTCCCCGACGATCGCCAGAACCCTAGATCTAGGTTTTCTATCGTCCAGAGCCGCTTCACGATGAACAACCACCGCCAACCGACGCGTCTCGACGAGCTGACCCCCGTCCTATTTTTCCCTGACCACCCCGACGACTCGTCCGTCGTGCAACGCCCCCGAACGCCACCGCCTCTCGGACGCGTACGTGTCTTCTAGTCTCTAGTGTCGCGTTGTGTCTCGTGTTCACATTACTGGACTCATCAGGACAGAAGGAACCCTGTGATGGGCATGGACACGGCTAGTTCGAGTCGTGCGTGTCATGCACGACCCGGACACTTGGACTCGACCGTTCTTGTAGAAGCATGGAAAAGAATAAAGAAAGGTTCATGCGGCCAAGGATCTCCATGCGGTTCAGAGAGCCCATGCGGCTCAGGGATCCATGCGGTTCAAGAGTCTATGCGGCTCGAATAATTCTATGCGGCCCAGAGAGGAGCCACGTGGCCTTCAACAGGTTCTTCCTTTCATCTTTTGCTGTATTTAATGCCCTGACGGCTGACAACTCTGACGAAATGATAGCTATGACAAAAAGGGGCAATAATGACTAACGTAATGGCGCGTCCCTAGGAAAGAGAAGAAAATCTTCTCACAGTTGGCAGAATCCATCTAATCCCGAGGCATGCGGCTGCTACATTTATGCGGCCGCCCATCAGCATACGGTTGCATCCTTTATGCGGCCGACCATCAGCATGCGGCTGCATCCCTTATGCGGCCGTCCATCAGCATGCGGCTGTCCACTCCCATGCGGTTGTCCATCTTCATGCGGCTGTTCATCCCCATGCGGCTGCTCATCTTCATGCGGCCATTTAGCCTCATGCGGCCCACTCATCTGCGGCTCTGCCAAGATGATTGAGACACATGGCAGTCTTATCTTCCTGGGATTATGGGTGTTAACAAATCTTAATCAGATTTATTACAATAAATGCCCAGATCAAATCAAATCGAGCAAATTAGACACGTGGCAGGCCATTACAAGTCGTACATATTCATGGCAATCAGCATTTATTGTCCACAGAGATTTAATGCAATCACATTAATTGCTTAAATCTATCATATGCAAGATGGACGGCCCAGATTAACTAACTCTCAGGCCGCCGACTTTTGGATGGGCAATCATTGCAAAACCCTAATGATGTCCCCCACTCTTATAAATAGCAAGGTGCCATTCCCTTGCAAGAGAACGAACACACACACACAGAGAGAGAGACACATAGAGAGAGAGACCCCGGCCCGGATCCAGAGAGAATCAGAAGGAGCATATACAGAGAGAGAAAAGAGAGCATTTCTTCATCAACGCCAAGTACTTCTTCTCCAGAGCCAAGTCTCCACCCGATCGTCCAAGGAGTAAGGCAGAGCTGCCGTCGCTTTCTCGAGCCTCTATCGTCATCCCCCAGAATCGAAAATAAACAATTGTACTTAGATTGCTGTACCTAGATTTTCGTCCCTAGGCTTTCTTTGTACAAGCGAGTTTATATTGTGAGTCTAAGTTCAGTCCTCCGATAATTGTTCTGTTCTTTTACAATCAATGGCAAACACGATGGCGACTCTGCTGGAGAAAAACTTCTCCATGGCTGAGGAGTTGGTGACGTAATCGGATGCAGCCAAACTTGGCTCCACGCAACAGAAGATGGTCGTCCGCTTCGACCAACAGGCATTTGAAAAAATGCTCTCTGAAGGGAGCGCTGGCCCGGCCCAGAAGCGAATCCGTACAAAGAAGGCTCACAGGGAGTGGAGGCCAAAGTCATTTGCTCCTCCCCAAGCTTTGGACGGAGTACTCTCTGCTACCCAAGACAGCGAAGGCGACTCTCATGCGGCCCCACTTCAAGCCATAGAGGACTCTGCTGTCCCCAAGTCCGGCAGAGGAAAGCACTATAATGCTGGACTTGCAGGGGCAAAGAGTGATTCTATGCGCTCCAGGAAGAAATCGAACAAAGGCACTAGCCGCAAAACGAAGACTCATGCGGCCAAGATTGCCAGCCGCATGAATGATGACCATACGGCCGAAACTGCCAGCCAAATGCATAACAATCATGCGGCCAAGATTTCCAGTCGCATGGAGAATACCTATGCGGCTGAGACTTCCAGCCGCATGAAGAAAGCCCATACGGCTACGACTGTTAGCTACATGAAGATTATTAGCCGCATGTCGCCTGCTCCACGCGGCTCTGTCTTCGACCGCCTCTCCTATGGTCCTGATCTCTTGTGCTCCCAAGAAGACATGTCTGACTCTCTCCAGCACCACTTAGACTCTTCCTACTATGTGCCCTCACGTACTAGAGTGAAGAAGTCTAGGGCAGCACGAGCTTAGCAAGCTCGGTCCGCTGATCCGACCTCTGACCATCCGAGCGTTCCACATACTGTTATACGGGCCTCAGATAGGAAGTTGTACAGAACCACTCGAGTCCAGCCCCCGGCGGCAAACGGACAGAGAGGTCCCCAAAAGTCTTCCAAAATCTAGGGAGCAAACATAGTCACTCCGGACCCATTTGACTTGCGTGAGGCCATCATCCACAAACGCAAGAAAAGAGAAGGTGCCTCGGGGTACAAAGAGTCCTCCCACGAACGTCACTGCACCCAAGTCATCGTCAACTGCTGTTGTAATAAAGACCGACAGTCCGTCTTCCAAAGACTGCAACAACCATGTTCAGAAGATGAGGCACTTCCCGTCGTCTCCTGCAACTCTGCTCAGAAAATCCCTGCCGATGGGAGAGGGAAGAAGACTAATGTTCCCAGCCCGAAGATTTCACCCACTATGACTAAGAGACGATCGTCTAAGCGGGTGCCCACCACCGGAGTTTCCAGGGTACCCGTTGAAAGACGAAATCTGCTACAGTGGAAGATTCATCATCCACATCATTGGGGGTTGCTGGGACTGGGGGTAGCACCCCTCCGAACCTCCACGACAATCCGATGTTCCAAGAAGACGAGCTGGGGGAAACAACTCTCCCATTAGATGCAGCAAATCCCGACGAAGCAAACTCGGAAGACGGGGTACTGTTCCTTCTGAGTCCGAACCAGAGGAAGACGTTCCCACATACCCCGATGACTTCTCATTATAGGGGTATAATTCGGAGTGTACGTCATCTACCGTCCCTTCCACTTCTACTCATGTCAGGACGGCATTTATGACAAACGACGAACAGGACGGTCCCAGTGATCGCCAACGCATCGACACTCTGGAGGCCATACTTCGTACTTTGGTCAAATCCGTGGACGAGATCAAAGCAGCCCTCCCTACTCTGCTGGAAGGAACGCCTGGCCAAACAAACTCGGGTCCCGCAGTCAATACAGACTCGAACTCAGCAGCACCGAACCCAGGCAATATTCCTCCTGAAATGTCGGCTCCTACCGCTGCAGACGAAGCCAGGGAGGCAAGAAGAGAGGTCTAGGAGCTCCGAGCCATGTTCTACGCCAGAAAAAACTGCCAAGACCTCAGGATACGACAATCGTATTCCGCTGCGTGGAGAGATGTTCCCTTTCCACCAAAGTATAAACCATTCCACATCAATCCATATGATGGGAAGTCCTTCGCAAGTTGGTACATCACTTACTTCGAGGTCACCACTGACCATCTGCCCCATGACGATACCATCCTTATACGATTATTCATTGGGGCATTGGAAGGAGTCGCCTTCGACTGGTACCGTAACCTGCCAGACAACTGCATCCACTCCTTTGCCAGCTTCAAGCGCAAGTTTTTGGAGAGATTCTACGAAGTAGGATAGGACATCACAATGTCCACCCTCATGGACGTCGTTCAAGGGGAGAAAGAGCTGACAAGGAACTATATTGAGCGGTTCCGCCAAACCGCCATGAAGCTGTCGTCCGGTAATCCGAATTCCTCCTTAATTGAAATTTGCCAAAAGAGACTGCTTCCAACAATCAGCCTCTGGATGGGTGAAAGTCAATTTAAGGACTGGAAGACGTTTATCATCAGTGCCACTAGCACCGAGGACAGGTTGAAGAAAGCTCGCCAACTGGGATTGCACAGCTCGGAGGGAGAGGACAAGGGCAAGCGTCCTAATACCAACAACAACAATGGGGGTAGCTCCACCAACAATCGGCACAACAAGGGCAAGCAGGCTATGGTGGCCGACACAGCCCAGAAACCTGAGTCAAAACCGACAGACAAATAATGGCCGCAAATGACCTACTCCTTCGAAGACGGCCACGTCAAGCCTATCTTGGACATGCTCATACAAGGAGACAGAATTTAGCTCCCTCCACTAAGACGGGAACCTCGGCCGGCAAAAATGGAGAACCCAAAGTACTGCCATTACCACCGCTATGTCCACCATGTTACACACGACTGCTACCAACTAAAACGGTACATCTAACATCTCATCGATTCGAACGCTCTGGCCATCGATTTCGAAGAGGTAACTGTGGCAGCCAATATGGTGTCAGTACAATTTGGCAGCTTTCCTCCAACAGAAACTCAAGACGGTGTGGTACCCATCCCTCTGGCGACAATGGAGATTGCTAATCTTCTACCTCCCCGAGATCAGGCGGCTGGTCTAGTGCCCCTCACCACATCACGGGGGGAGGTCATGTGGGTCCATCCGGACCTGGTACTCGAGGTGACTCAATCCACACCCCCTTCCATTCGCAAGAAGAAGAGTGGAAAAGTCAGATCCTGCCACACAATCTCGGTAGACATTGAAGAAGCCACAGCTGTCGTTACCCGGTCTGGGGCACAATCCCCACCTGTGGCTGATAACTCGATTGAAGATCATCAGCCAGCTACTGATGACGCTCCAGGACCTTCTCAACCTCCGACGACCGACAAGCCTAGGCCGAAGGAGACTCACTTTGACAAATCCCTCCGAAAAGAGGTGCCGCAGGGGCTGGAGAAGCCCTACAACTTCGACATCTTGGCGCAATTGGCCAACACACCGGCCAAATTGTCATTATACGAGCTCCTGAGACTCTCGAAGGATGTTCGCACGGCTTTGAGCGATGCACTCCAGAATGCCGACGCCTATCTGGCTCAGGTCAACCTCACGGGAGAAAGCCCGCCTGCAGATATCTAAGACAGCGCTTGCACGGGAGTGATGCCCAACATTGTCTTTACTCCGCAGGATATGCTCATCAAAACCAACTTGCACGATCGCCCGTAATATTACACTGGATACATCGACGACGTAAAGGTGGATCGGATGCACATTGATCCTGGTTCTTCCATAAGCATCATTCCGAAGGGTCTGTTATATTATCTTCACATTCCTATGCACCGCCTGACGCCAACAAGCACCGCCATCAGCGGTTTCAATTCGGGCAGGAGCTACCCGGTTGGAAAGATCGCTTGAAATGCCAAATTGGCGATCTTCACTCAGAAGTAACCTGTTACGTCATAGATGCAGACACTTCCTACAACATCCTCTTGGGACGCCCTTGGATAGACGATTACATGATCGTGCCTTCCACTCTGTATCAGTGCTTCAAGTATGTCGACAAACATGGCTTCGTGAGGACAGAATTTGTCGACATCGATCCCTTCAAAGGGGTCGAATCCTACTACTCAGACTCCTGCCTATACGAAAAGTCGAAGAGGCACCTTGATGGAGGAGATGTGTAAGCTCGTACCGAGATAGCCACAGGATCAGAAGAACCTCTGACGATCCAGCTCCAAGCTCGCAGACCTGGCAAGTCCGTACCCCTTACAGCCACTCTGCGTAAGGACACAATCAGCCTCTCGGTACAAGAAGAGCAAATGATAATCCGGTTGCCAAGGTCCGGCCAAGCACCCAGACCCACAATGGAGCCACTGACAATCAGGCTGCCTAGAGTCGGCCAACCACAAACGGAGAAGCTCAACCCCTCCGACAAGCCAATGACGATACGCCTTCCCAAGAAGAATCGTCACCCCGATGCAAGGTCTTGGGCTTCTAGTGAGCCAACAACTCCCCGCCCAGCATCGAGTACCAAGCTGGGGGTCGCTAGTTTGCCAACGACTCCACGTTCTGCTCCACTGACAGAACCCATGACAATCAAGCTGCCCAGGTCATCCTCTCAGTCTTTATTTATACAGGGGGTGGCCGAAGAAGAACCGGAGCTAGCCAAGTATGTGGCTGCCCACACTGATGTTCCCTCTGCAGATGACGTAATCCCGCTAGAAAAGATACCTTACTTCATCAATAAAGGGCTATCTTTGAACTACCTCGAGCTTAATAAGCTTTGTATAATGTATGCTATGGAACACGGTATAGGCACTCACCTACACACACAGGTGACAAATGTGTACACCGCAAACCTGCTTACTCCAGTGGAAGACGCTTACCGTATAATCGAGGGAGGGGACCATCCAATCATCTTCGGTCGGAAGGACGACCCACAACCCTTCACCATAGAGAAGGTCGATCTTGAATCAGATGCCGGGAGACTGCCTCTGTATCTTTATAGCCCCCAATCCAAATACCTCATACAAAAACAGGGGCATGATCTGGAGACTATGCCAGGCTTGAACTACGGCACTGGGCGACGATTATCTTTAAAGCCACCAGTCCCGGCTGGCAAACCGCGGGACTACTACAGCAAGACCCGATGTGGACTAGGGTATGTTACGCCCACAACGACCCCTGAGAGTTCAGATGAGGAATGCGACTGGGATTAACGTTCAACCGGGTCACCAACTTCTGATTCGGATGCCAGCATCGAAGACGTATTCAGACAAGTCCTGTCAGTCAACATGGCATTCACCGACGCTTACGAAGAAGATGAAGACATTCCTGAAACCCTTGAGTTAGAGCCGTAGGCCCAACAGCTGGATGCACAATAGGAAAA
The DNA here is from genome assembly GCA_029216955.1 of Iris pallida. NCBI lineage: Eukaryota > Viridiplantae > Streptophyta > Magnoliopsida > Asparagales > Iridaceae > Iris > Iris pallida. Next base: position 60,362 of record JANAVB010028646.1, read on the forward strand.
GCGGTTCGAACAGAGAGAGCCTCCTACTGAAGATGAGGTCATACAAGTGGATCTCGGCGACGAATCTTCTCCAAAACCAATCTTCGTCAGTAAAAGCTTGACAGACGGAGGGCGAGAATCGCTACTGGTACTCGTCAAAGAATACATTGATGTGTTCGTCTGGAGCTATGAAGACATGCCAGGACTAAACCCCGAGGTTGCCCTTCACAAGCTCAACATTCGGCCAGATGCAAAACTGGTCAAACAACAACAGCAACGCTTCCGCCCAGGCATCATGGATGCGATCGAAGTCGAAGTCAACAAACTGATAGCCAGCGGCTTCATTCGTGAGGAACAACATCCAGACTGGGTCGCCAACATAGTTCCGGTCCTCAAGAAGAATGGGAAGATTCGAATCTGCATTGACTTTCGCAATCTGAACGAGGCATGTCCCAAAGATGAATTCCTCCTTCCTATCACAGACATCATGATCGACAACACATGCGACTTCGAACGCATGTCATTCATGGATGGTTTTTTCGGGGTACAACCAAATCAAGATGTCTCCTGACGACAAAAAGCATACATCATTTCGAACACAGATTGGCATATACTGCTACACAGTCATGCCTTTCGGTTTAAAGAATGCTGGCTCCACGTATCAAAGAGCTATGAGTATCATCTTCAGGGATCACTTGCGCAAGACCTTGGAGTACTATGTTGATGACATCGCCGTCAAGAGTCGCTGTAAAGGTGACAATCTCCAGGATCTGAGGACGGTATTCGACCTGATGCGAGCACACAACCTGAAGATGAATCCCACAAAATCCTTCTTGGGCGTATCCAGCAAAAGTTCTTGGGTTTTATCATCACCGCCCAGGGTATCCACGTAGACCCTGAGAAGACAAAGGCAATCATGGAGATGGGTCTTCCGAGAAATCTCTGAGAACTCCGAGGCCTCCAAGGGAGGTTAGCTTACATCAGGAGGTTCATTTCCAACCTCTCCGGGCGTTGTCAGCCATTCACCCATCTCATGAAGAAGGGCGTCTCATTTGTATGGGACGAAGAATATCAGCGTGCCTTCGACAGCATCAAAGAATATTTGTCGAACCCTCCAGTCCTGGTGGCCCCGGTTGCTGGAAAACCATTCCTGCTCTATGTACGAGCAATGGAGCATTCCCTCGGTGCTCTGCTGGCACAAAACAATGAGGCAGGCCATGAACAAGCCATATACTACCTCAGTCGAATGATGATCGGGCCAGAGCATCGATA
>JANAVB010028647.1:0-52500 GCA_029216955.1 Iris pallida
AACTACATAGAGACCACTCGCAACGACTGAGCGACGGAATATCCGTCGCTAACTGGAGAATTTTCAGGAATTTCCAGTTAGCGACGAATAGCGACTACCTAGCGACGGCTTATCCGTCGGCAAGGTTCTGGAGATATGAAAGATACACAGAACCTTAGCGACGGATAGGTTGTCGCTACTCCGTCGCTAGATGTCGGTAAAGGTTTAGCGACAGATAATTCGTCACCAATATCACGACAGAATAGTGACAAGCTAGCGACTATTTTCGACGGATTAGCGACGGAATATCCGTCGCCAAGGTTCTGGAAAGGTCAAACATTTCTAGAATCGGATCGACGGATCTACCGCCGCTATTCTGTCGCTAATCCATCGCGAGGTGGCGAAGAAGAGCGACAGATTAGCGATGGACTCTGCTTATCAGAAACTCTCTGATACACGTTTACCGAGAAGTTGCCGACGGATTAGCGACGGACCCGATACTCTCTAATACGCTTTATCGACGGATTATCGACGGACATATCCATCGGTAATACACTGTATCACTCACTTTCTGATACTTGATTTAACGAAAAATCGTCGGCAAGTCGTCGCTAGTTGTATGAAGAAGGCTAACAGAAATTCGTCGCTAAATTGTCGCCTGGCGACAACCTAGCGACGGATAGATTTAGCGACGAGCTGTTTGTTGACATATTTTTTTGGTCAATATCCGTCAGTGATCCGTCGCTAAACTGGTTTAGAGACGGATCGACGACGGATATTGTCGTTGCTAAATTAGTAAATTTTGGTAGTGCGTGCTGTCATCCAGCAACAGCTATTACATGTTTCTCAAGAATCGGTCCCTTGGCCACTGGGTCGCCGTTTCGAGGAAACTCTACCTTGTCGACAAGTTGTCCATGACCATGCAAGACTCAACTCAAACTGACTTCTCACACAGTCATTCTACCTCTAGTGTTACCATCTCTTTCAGGGCCAAGTTCAATACTTCTCAAATCTGAGACCGCCTCGACGACCCGTGGTCGCGAGCATTCTTCTTTCTTGCCCTATCTTTTCCTTCAACTCAGGAACAACTATTTGAAGCCCTTTTTCCAAACTCAATGAATCAACCGTAGCTCGTGCCTTAGAAACACTAAGTTCGTGACATCCTACCTTACGCCAATTGGTATTCTGGGTGATACAACCGTCTAAGACATACCTATACAACAGGCCTTACGATCGTAAAACCAAGTAATTTCGACAACCGTAGAAAACATGTGACAATGCTTAGAAAAGACTTCGATAGCCTATCATAACTCAGCCTAACTTAATCGTGCAACAACTTGACGAGCAAGGACTGCGTCAAGCCTTGGTCGATGGAACCGTGCATGCTTTATGAAGCGTTTATGCGGGCGACGCCTATGACTTAGACAAACTCTTAGCTTTTGGCGAAAAACAACTTTTCCTTCTCCCAAGCCATAGGACGAAGGACTGAGTGTCCTTTGCAAAGCACGCCGTGCACCAACTCTAAGCCGACCATTGGACCTTTCCATATTCTAACTCAATTCGACCCGTCGAGATTATTCCCTTAGCTATGTAGATTCGTCTCTTTTATTATCAAGCCTACTTGCGCAAGTTGAAAACATGCGATTTACTATGTGAAGGCTAAGATGAGGCAAGTTCACCGAAACTATCCCACCTGAGCGAGGGGTCGCCTCGACCGAGTGATGTCTCCTAGAAAGTCGTTGCAAGGCTAAGTCCGAACGCCGTCGGTATTTCGATTCCTCCGATTGACTGAGCGGGATGGGGTACTACAGCTCCGACCAACGATGACCGAAGGGAGACTCAATAACTGCAGGCTTAATTTGAATCCATTAGCAGCCGAAGGAGAATGCAGAGGCTAGGGATAAGACAGCCTTATCCCGACTAATGAAACAAAGTGGTGTTCACCCCGAAGTACAAGCCATAGTCACTGACTCTTTTTAACGGGAAGTCGTCACCCTGTCAGTTCTTGAACTACTTCGAGTCCATAGGGACATCTTTTCAGAGACGATACCATGCTCACCAATTTGTTCGTGGGGGCGTTGACTGACATCTCGTACGAATGGTTTTATAGTCTCCCCGATAACTGCATCAAGACATTTGATGACCTCCAAAAGCTATTCTTGGCACGTTTCTATGACAGCATGATGGACATGACAATGTCCACCCTCATTGATACGGTCCAGCGAGACAAACAACCGATGCACGAATTTATTGAGCACTTCAGACAAAATGCTCTGAAGATGCCTCCGGGGACTCCCGAGACGGTCTACATGGATACATGTCGGCGGGTCTGATGCCGGTTACCATGGGCATAGGCCAGCTCTCTAATGCCAACTACCAAATTATTTTAGGACATAGAGCAGTTGGTACGTGAGGTACAATGACAATTATCAATATTGACATTATGGATTTGAACATTGCGTAGACCACATGCATACTAGCTGTATTCCTCCTCCCGACTCGCTCACAATTTAGCATGATCACTTGACATTAACTTTTAATTTAAATATTGAACATTGAACAAAATCATTAAGTAAACATGTATGGTATAACGCCCCATTCCCAAAATACGTAGGACTAGGTACGTAAACATGCCAGTCGTTTAATAAATATAAGTAAGCTATAAATACAGTATAATCATGACTTACTAAATCTCATCCACAAAATAAAGAATAAAGCTTTTATATAATCAGATACGAAGTGTCATTTTACAAGTCATTGGGCGGAGACAAATCCACTACCAACTATTTTAAATGTGAAGTAATACATAAACAGTGAAATGATTTATCAAAAGTAGCAAAGGACGATCCAAGAAGAAGTCATCTTTGAAGGAATAGAGAAGATCCCGGCCTTGGCTAGAACACCTGCAGAAAGTCAAGAAAATACACACCTAGAGAAATTATCAGGTCCTCAGAAGGATGTAACAAGATACATATAAACATGCTATAAAATTGAAAATGTAAATACCACATGACTACAACACAGCGGGATTCCTAACCGTCTATGTGATATGCACTTTGAGGATAATGTTCCACGCGGGAGCTTTATGATCAGCAACACAAATAAAAAAAAAGAAGTGGCAGTAAGTAGTGCTCATCCGAGTTACTATCGGCCATGGTCAGTAAGTATCGCTCATCCGAGTCACTATCGGCCCCAAAAGTGTGTGTAAAAATAAATAGTAGCCCCAACGCTAATAGATGTCCTCTCCCTTCCTATGATACTATACATGCGTCGTAACCACAACACACAGACATATGTCGCTTCCATAATATTATTTATTCCTAATAATTGTCAAGTCTTCTAACATGCACCTATTGCCAGTTATTCCTAACGCATGCGCACGGGTGATCAACCAACACGCAAGTGACCTCTATATGTTACTCACAATTCACACACATATCGTGGCACATCCCTGACAAAGTTTATGAAATACAATAAACATATAGTAATCCCTTAACTCTAGGTGCACATGTATATCAAAAAAAAGACTAATAATATTACACCATATATAACTTGAAAGCACAATAAGTAGACTATAAATAGTTAAGAGGGATGCAATTGGATAAACTAGAATAGACAAACAGTAAATATGCCATAACTAAACAAAAGATGCTGAATACATATAAGCAGGAAATATGGCAAGGTATCTTGCCTGGTAGTGGGCCTGGTGTGGTGCGATGATCTGACAATTTCTGGTTTGTCCGATAGCTATGGTCGTTGCGAAAGGGTCTGAATTCGCGAGAAATTAGAAGTGCACGATCAATCGTGATCAATGGTGATAATCGAGAAGAATTTGTGGAGATAAATACATACTAATTTTGAAAATATTTATGACGTTTGAAACTATATTTTTAACAGTTAAAATATTTGTAGATAAATATTCTAGAAAATGCGTTTCAAAACTATCTTTTTTTTATTACGTAAAATACTACAATAATAGTTCAGATATAATATACTAGGATTTTGAAATTCAGTTCAAAATTGCATATAGGGTAAAGCCCCCAAAAATTGAGTTATTAAATAATTTAAAAATATAAATATAAAGCACAAAAATATAATTTATAAATACTAATGATAAATACTATTGATTTATTCATACTAACCATAATAATTAGCATAAGAATAATAATTGTAATAATAATTAACATTATTACTGTTGTTCCCCTCTACAAATCATAGAACAGAAAATAATAATAACAAAACTAAAGTAATAATAATAATTAATATGAATAATTATTATTATTATAATAGTAATAATAAAAAATAAGCATAACACCTTGTTCTTTACTCTTCTCTCGAAAGAGAGAGACAGCAAAAAAAAACATAAAGAAAGAGGGACTGAAAGACATGGGAGAGAGAGAGAGAGAGAGTGGCGAGTTACAGAGATAGAAGAAGGAGGGAGAGAGGAGAGGAGAGGTCGGAGAGCTGCGAGAGTGGAGACTCACCTGAGGCGGAGAGCGGTGGACGACTCCAGCACGGTGGCATGCTGGATCAAAGCGGAGATGTGGCAAGAGTAGTACGGTGCTAGCTGAAGGGCTCCGGATCTGGAGTAGCTTGCACAACGCTGGTGCTGGTATGGTGGTGTGGCGGCGATGATGGTCTCCAAATCTGGCGGATCTGGCTCAGCATGGAGGAACCGAGGTGGCGGCACTCGCTCTCGCCGTCGATTGGTTGAGGCACAACGGAGGAGGTAAGGGGTTTCCTATATTTTTTTATCTTTTCTGTTATGGCGCTTTATGGTGGTGATGCCGTGGGATGGTTGGCCTGATGGGATAAAATAGTAGGGCTGCGGCGTTGGAGACGATTTGGGGGTGCCGAAAAATGGTAGCCACGGTTGTGGTTGGTCAGGATGATGATGACGACGATGGTGGTGATGACGGTCTAGTGTCGACAGGGGGTATTGGTAGGCGGTCATTGCAGATGTGTGGCAGTGGGTTCGGGCGACTATGGTTGCTGTCCATAGATGGTGGCAGTGATGGTTGGGTTGCCTCGGCCGGGGTGGCGGCCGACAGCTGGTAGAAGATTAGGGATAGGTTAGGGTTAGGATTTTGGGTTGTCAAATTGTGTCCTGCACGACACGGGTGGACAGTGGGTGATAGTGTGTCCGGGGTGTCGGACACGGACGCAAATGTATCTGTAAACAATACACTCCAGTAGAAAGACACCCGGGGTCAGACCCGAGGCTGTCACGGCTGACACGAGGAAGTTTGGACACGAACACGATGCACAGACACTTTGCTGGAGTATTATTGGCTTATGGAATTTATGAAAAAAAGAGCAAATGAGCTTCTCCTTATATAGGAAGTGACGACCCCTAGTTGGATAAGGACTAGGATCGTTTAAACTCCCATAAGATAAATCACATATTAATTCAAATCGATTTAAACCCAATTCAATAAAATCCAAATCCAATCAATTGTAGGTAGTCCCATCTTTAATTTAAAAGCTATTTAAAATAAATCTATAAAATCAAATTCCAATTTAAATCACCATAATTAATTAAACAATAAATCAAACAAATTTTAAAATTAACTTTTTATAAATAAAAATAATAATAATAACTAATTTTGATAATCAAAATATATACATGAATTAAATTTCATGTACCTCGTATGTAAATAAAATATTTACATAAAACATAGTTTTGTAAATTACTACTACATTTGAACAAGAAATAAAATAGTCTTTCATAAAAGTAAAAATAAAGTTTTTGGCAAATATCGTGGAAAGCCCTTTAGATATGAAAATATTTATGTATACTATATATTGAAACAAAATATCTATTTCTATATTTATAAGAAAAAATAATAAAATATTTTGTGTGCGAATAAATAAATATTTCGTATTTACATCTTTACGCATTCGCACTCGACGTACGATACCAAAAAAAGAAACCAATACCAAAATAATTAAATTTTAAAATCATAGTAAAAATTTAGGGAGTTTACATATGGTCACAATAACAACTATAACTCTCGTGCTCCAATAATGGAAACATAAAACTAACAATTAAAAGAAAAGAACAACACGCAGCATAAAATAATGGCAATATAGGTCATAGTGATACTTGCCTGCTCTGATAGATGATGAAGTTAATTACAAACTAAAGATGTCGTAGCCCGATCGACAACGTCACATAAATAATGACAAGTTAGATCTAAAAATCCCATATTTGAAACAATAGGAATGGCTAATTAGGCTTCCTAATTTAATCTAATTTACTTCTGAAATAAATTATCTAAAATCCTAATTTAACCTAATTAAAATCTAAAATAAAAATTAAACACAAGTTTTTGGCCAAGAAAAATTACGGTTTCCAATTCGGGACCCATTGCTCGCGAATCAAGGCATACTTTTGACTAAGTGGTCAAACAACACAAACTCAATAAGTTGAATGTGTAAACGAGTATATTTTAGTGCCACAAGTGTACTAGAATTGACGGTGCCAAAAATCATTATTTGGTCAAAAGTTTTTGCCATTATGGCTAACCGTGACCAAATCGATAAATCATCAGTCAAAACTGGTTCTTTTAATTAAATAAAATACTAGATGAAAGATAAATTTCTAGAAAAATTATATGACAGATCTGCATGTCAGCTTTTGAAACCTTTAAACGGATCACAAAAGGGAGTTCATGATCTCTCATAATCTCGAAAACTATGCGATACATCGATTTTTGGATAACCGATACTCAAATAATTATCCAAAAATTCATACTCAAAATTCCAGAAAACAAATTACATACTATGAAAACTGACCTCGAGAAAATTCTAACAAAAAAAAGATGCCCAAAAAAGTCGTCAGAGTTGTCTGCAATCGCTCCACAAAGTCAGAAAATCTCCTACCATAAAAACCCTCAAAATATGGCCAAAGCAACTAGGGTTTTCAGAAATACATTATATATATATATATATTTTATATATATATATATATATATATATATATATATATATATATATATATATATATATATATATATATATATATATATATATATATTCTGAACACATCCTGCTCACCGGAGACCTCGCCACTCAGCTTTGGAACGACCTCCCTCGTCGTTGCGGGCAGGCTCACCGCACCAGAGGCTTCAACGATCTCCTCGCCATCCGGGGCTCCTCTCACGGGCATCAGATTGTCGCAGCCGCCGGTATCTGAGTCCTTTGGAAGAACCAGAACAAATTCAGGTACGAAGGACACCAGTACACCACCTCACAGCTGAACTGAGAAGCCCTTCGACAAATTCTCAAGATCAGGAGGTGCGCTGCACACACTCTCCTGACCATTTTTGGTAGGCACTGACCTATCCTCGGGGTCCGGTCCGACCCCCACGTTGGGGTTGTTCCCTCCTTTTTGTTTCTTCTTTCTGGTCGCACGTGGTGCGTTTACTTGTATAGTCTTCGACATTTTGCGTCTAATACATCAATAAAGATCCCATCTTCCATATATATATATATATATATATATATATATATATATATATATATATATATATACATTTGAAGAATAGGTGATTTTATTGATACTGCTATTTATAAATACACATGCTTAGATGTGGCAAACATCTAATCAGTAAAACCCATACACCTATTATCACTATTGATATTGTTAATGATGCCTGTAGTAGACGTCCTCTTGCCCTCAAAAATGTGATTCTTTCGTTCACGCCGGACGTGCCAAACCGCTGATAATAGCTTTATTCTGGCTCTAGTGTAAATCACCACTCCCTTGGTCTTTAGTCCTTGGATCTCATCTGCATTGCATTGGAGTCCCTCATAATTCCTGTTAGGCAACCCCAGCTTTTCCCTAAAGTGATGCCATATGTAGCCAGACATTGGGCATGTGAAAAATAGGTGGTCTCTTGTTTCCTCAACACGCTCGCAGAGTATACAAATGGGGTAATAGATTTGGACCCCGAAATTTCTCAACATGTCCTTTGTCAGTAGACATCCGCGGAGGCCTTTGTATAGACATAGCTTGAATTTTATAGCCACCCACTTTACCCAAACTAACTCAGCCCATTCGACCGGAGCTAGGTGTGGTCGCAGCTGAGCATAAGCCACTTTACTGGAGAATTCACCATCTGCCGATCCCGCCCAATGCCAGCTATCCTCCGCCGCCTCCGGATTTAGCTGAATTTGACTTATTTCTTCCTCGAACTAGCGTCCCTCTTGTCGAGATGCCAGTGTTTGCAAAAACAAAAGTTGAAGAACTTTATTGATACAAACTTTGTAAAAGATTACAATTTGAATTCTGGGAATGGTACAACTTTAGGAATCCAATCTAGATGACGATTGCTTTATCCCTTGGACGATGTGAACTCTGAAGACGAAGCCTCTGAAGTTGAAGACAACTCTGGAATTGAAGGCAAAAAGCCTCGGAAGTTGAAGGCAAAAGCCTTGGAAGAATGCAGCAGCACTTGGGCAAGAACTCTTGAACTCTCTGAACTTTGAAGTCTGATCTCTCTATAATCTGATCTCTGATTATTGATTGTTTATCCCCTTTGAATGGAGACTTGAAACTCTATTTATAAAGTTCAGAGAAATAACTAACTTTTAGTTATTCTGGACTGTGTATGATGGATTGCGTAGCAATGGACTGTGCAGGCAGTTACTAGATCATGGGCCAACTGTCTTGGACACATGGCATCATTTGATTGAAATGCGCATGATCATGCATAGACAGTTGCCACGAAATGAGCAATTGATGGCATAAATGCCACGTGTATTTTATCATTTGTACTGATAGAACGCGCACATTGAATTACGCAGACTTTGGATTGCGCCAACTTGAATTGCGCCAACATGGATTGTGCTGCCAGCTGTCCTCGAGCGCCGTACTGCACGATTAAACGAACGGTCGCCTTGTTCTCCGTACTGTCAGTTGTCAGAAGATTTGATTTGTGTCAGGTAATGATGGTGATTTGCTACGTCAGCCTGCGCACTTGGAAGTGTGCGCAATCTATCTTGCACAATCTGAATGGTGCGTAATCTGATGTCTGTGCAGTTCATCTGAAAGTTGTATTTCTTGATTTTCTGACTTTGTTGATGTGTGCAACTTGATTTTTTTAGGACCTACAAGACCCCCTTCAAAGTTTTCAAAAGTTGAATTTATTCAAAATTTCGAAATACTTTGAATTTTGAATATGAAACCAATTTGCGTACATAATGAGCTGTCTGCGCAATCTGAGGGTTTAGCCCATTTTTAGGCCCAATCTAAGGCGGTCGTTTCGACTTTGAAAAACTACAAATAGTTTTTCAATTCATTCAAAGTATTCTTTACTTGCTTTCTTCGTACTTTTGAGAGAAAAACTTCTGAGCTCTTTCCTCCTTCCTTCTCCGACAATCCCGATGGCTCCCCGACGATCCTCTGCCGCCGCTAAGGGCAAGGCCCCCGCCGAATCATCGACTAGGGCTGCGCGCCGAGCTTCTCGCCATGAAACGGCTCATCCAGCAATGATAGGTAGTTAACCTAATCAAAAACTCTTTTTAGAGTTTTGATTTCAATGTTCTTTTCGGAATCCATCTCTTTTTAGAGATAGGATCATACTGTGCCACCCTTTTTAGGGTTTTGGTTGCACAAATCAGTACATTTCTTCATTTTTATGAAGGACAATTCTCTGCGCAATCGGTTGAACTGCGCTAACAAAAGTCAGCGCAATTTGCTGATTTGCGCGAGCTTTGTCAGCGCAAACTGATGTCTGTTTGTTTGTGCAATCTAATATTGCGCAATCTGATTTTGCGCAATCTGCATCTTTGTCTTTGACTTATACTGAAATTTTTCTTTTTTCTTTTTTCTGTCTGATGCAGTTAATACTAGGGAAGACCCAGAATATGAGAACTTCGTAGGGACCCTTTCAGAACCAGAATATAAATAGGACTTGTCACATGTGCACTATCCTCAATACGATCTGCCGACCTCCCGTCAGGCCATTTTGATATCCCAAGACAATGAAACACTACAATGTTTAATGAACGGACAACCTCTGGAAACGGCAGATGCTGTTATACACAAGAAACCATTATTCTTATTTGGTGAAACTTTTGAGAAAAGTTCTCAACCAAGACCAAGGATGGAAGAAAGGATTGTCCATCAGACGGATAGATCTTTCTCGTACCAAATGTTCCACGCTGCCTTCCATTATCCCGGTATGCTCATGCGAGTTATCCGAGGAAGATGGAATGGAACCTTACTCCGTTCCAAGATGCCCGTCCAGGAAGAATTTTTGTGAAGAAGGGGCCGAACAAGAAGGATATGTTCTACAGTTCTTCCGAACGGTACAGTGTTTTGTTGAGAGGTTTGAAACCCGTTTGTATTCCGCCGGAGAATTCTTCATTGTTAATACCCGTCAGGACCCCAATTTTCGCAAATGAGTTTGCGAAAGTCGAAGGAAGATATCCGGAGCAAGACATCAGACTAACTGGATTGGTAAATCCAGATTTTAAAAGATGGAGCTGCATAGCCAATTGGATTCTGACCAAGTTTGAAGGCGAACTGCAGCAAATCAACTTGTACCAAGCAGTGCATGCCACTGTCTATGGTTTTGCCCCGAACCCTCACCTGTTCCTGGCTTTAGCAGAGAGATATAATTACAGAACAGGGACCTTCATGACTCCCGGCGGAGAAATTGGGTTTGCACTCCATGAGATGAAGTACATCTCTTTTTTGCCAATGGGAGATGCCCCTTACGAAGAATGTGTTCCAACCAATGATGAGTTGGACGAACTCCAGAGAGAAAATGCAGAAATGGTAGCAGTCTTCGAGGAACTGCTATGCCATTATAAGATCTGTTCCCTGTTCTATAAGAGTGCTACATCAAACACTTGCTATTCCTCGAAATGGCTACCTTATCTGTTCCTTAACCACATCCAAGAACCGAAGACTAAGGAACACGATAGATGTTATCCTGATTTCTTTAAGCCATTAAGCAACACAGAAGTGATGAAGTTGATGGAAGAAAGTGGCGATTTTGATAAAGCAATGAAGGATGATTATCAATGTCCTCCTTTGAAGACAGGAGATACTCTCGAAAGTTATTTGAGAGTAGGATATAGACCGATGTCAAAAGAAGCCCAATTAGCAGGGTTTCTGACACATTGGCTTCGTCGATTTGTAGTTCCGGGATCCAGTACTATAGACCGCTTCCATCGCGGTGTTCTTTTTGCGGCCGTTAGATTAGTCTTCGGCTATAAGATGGATCTTCTGTCAGCCATGACTTGCAAGCTGAATGCTGGTCTTCGTCTATACGTCGATCTGATGCTGACGTCCAAGGGTGAAAAAGAATTCCCACGGTTGGAATTACCATATACATATCTATTTGGGTGGTTGCTCCTTCACCATCCCACTTTGATGGACCCCGGCATGGGACCGGTTGATGACAGCTTTTTACGAAGATACTCCAATGGTAAGTGGAAATTCACTGCTCTAAGAGACTGTAGATATGCTCTAAATTTGAGTAAAGGATGGAACTTTTATTGTACCCCTCCTCCTGCTGGTTACGAACAAATGCGGACAAACATGATTGACTCGCAGATGCATCCTCTGAGCCGTGCAGCTTTTGAATGGTTGAAAACAATTCGACCGTCTCATTTGGTATACCGGTTTGAAGATGAATGTTATTTAGAGCCATATCTCCCCAGTCGATTCGCTCGACAGTTCGGCTATGACCAATTCCATGTGGGGAATGCTATTAAATGTCTTCAGGGAAAGGGTTATTTGATAGATGGGGCCCGGGCCTGGGCTTACTATAATGCTCGAGATACGAAATCGACGTTCTCGATTCCTGTAAACAACAACCATGGCCCTCGGATGCTGTTTACATACTCAGTCTTTTATACATCTTCAAATACTTTTGCTGAGAATTTCAACCTCACGGATAGCTTTGCATCTTCAACAAGATTGAAGAGAGGAGGAGTTGTCATGTCACTCATAGGAAATGATGAGGTACATGAGCCAGAAGATGCACCTTTAGAAGCTTCAAGGGATGTTATGTTCCCTCAAGAAGTTAATGCGCCACTACGTATCTCTTTGAAGGTGGGCAAATCTCCAGCAAAAAGAAGGAGAAGAGAGGAACCTCCTGCTCCAGCAACAAAGAAGAAATTGATCTTAGATCATTCGTCTGAAAAGATCACCACTCGATCTCAGTCTCGGCAACTGGCCGAGTCAACTCAGCAAGAAGAGGCTACTATACCAACCTCTATCCAGAAACAAGTTGAGACTATAAATATAGAGAGCCCTGAGAGGCCACTGAAAAGAAAGAAGCTGGCCCAAAGAAGAAATCGAGCTCCGTCTTCAATGGTAATGGATGTTGTGGCTGGATTAACCTTACCATCTCCTACTCCTATTTCAGAACCTAGGAATAAAACTCCTAGTCTAGAACATAGAGAGGAGATCGAGCAAAGGAAAGATCTTGATCCGAGAACTGAGGCCGAAGAGCCTAGAGAAAGTATTATGGAGAAAGTGGAGGAAGAGCAAAATGTTGTACACTCTCTTTTACCTGCTGCGGAGATAATTGAACTTCCACCTACTCCTAGAATCCTCCGCGAAGAGGAGGATCGCGAGGTAATTGCGGCTCTAGAAGATTGCAGCTACAGCCCTCTGGATGGTGATCAAGCTGCAACTACCAGCGGGAATGCACCAGAAGAAGATGAAGATGAAGAGAGCTCTTTATCTGAGAATATTGATGAATATATGCAAGATCTTGAAAGAGATGATGAAGTGCACACCTCTCCTAATGCTGTCAATGATACCTTAAATCCTGAAGAGGATATTGAGGTTCCAGAGAATGTTGCTGATACCTTAAATCCTGAAAAGGATGTTGAGGTTCCAGAAAATGTTGTTGATGCCTTAAATCCTGAAAAGGATGTTGATATAACAGTATCTCCAGAAAAAGTTATAGATGAAGAAGCCCCGGAAGAAACTCCCGCCAATGATCCTCAAGGTATAAAATGAAATTAACAATCTCCTCTTGAATAAATTGATAGCTAACGTCTTTATCTATATTTCCTGCAGATCTTGAGACTCCTCTAGCACCTCCGACGTGCACGGAAGTGCCTATAACGACGGTGGTTGTTAGTAGCAGTCATCATTTATCCTGTGGTTCTGAAGTGGGCAGTAGTCAAGCTGTCATGGCTGAAGCTACTTTTTTTGCAGAAGAACAACCAGGAGGGGCAACTAGCTCCACATTGGCTCCTTTGTTCAAAGAACCTGCTATCCAGACGCAAGAGATTGAACGTCCCACGGCCTCATCATCAACAGGAGTGGCTGCAACTCCTGGTGCTATAGCAACGAATAATCTTGTGATTCAATCCTTTACCAGATGCTTCTTTGAATCTTTGGGGCCTCTAGTAAAAAGGATGATGGAGAAAGAGGGTACTGATTTCTTCATGGTTAGAGGTCCAACTTCTCTATTAATAAGAGCTATCCGGGAACAGGGTGATGAGGCTCAAGCCACTCTCCTGGATCATATTTTGAATAAATTAGAGATTTCTATCAAAAGCTATAAAGAGCTCAACCAAGGAGACGTAGAATCTTTAGTACAAGCAGAATTCGAGCAACTGGCTCAAGCAGCTGATATTGAAAGGGTTAATCTCCAGAACCTTTTGGAAGCTTTCTCTGCAAAATCTGCTGAGTATAACTCCAAGCTGGAATCAGTAACCTTGATGGCTAATAGAAAAGAACAGAGAGCTGCTGAGCTAAGAGCAGAGATTGCTCGTCTTCAGAAAGAGTTAGAAGAGGAAGTTGCTGATCATCAACTTGCAACTCAACAATTTAATGCTCTGATTCAGGAGAGGGAAAAGTACGTAGAAGCTCATAATGCTGAGATTACCCGCCGAATGGTGACCATGCCTGCTTTTAATGAAGAAACTGGGATGGAAGAAGCCAGAAGGACGGTGATGTCCACTCGTGAAGAACGGCTGCAGACTCTCAAGCAGCAGATTGACAATCTGATAATACCTCCATCTTAGTGGAACATTTTGTATCTTTATGTCTTTTTGAAGTATATGTGTTTCTGTAATGTCTTATATTTCAATTAATAAAAGACATTTTTGCTATGGCTCCATTTATTTGTTGCATATCTTGTTCAGATATAAATAATAGAGATAGAAAATATATTCAGAGGTGCAAGACATGATATATTTCTTGATGATTTTATAGAAAATAATTATATTCATTATATCTGCTCAGAGGTAATATGGACGTGCCAGAATATACTGAACATGATTATCTCAATTGACAACTTAATCGAAACGATAAGTTGCTGATATGGATGTGAGATGAACGAGAAAACCGTCAAATGATGGAATGAACGGACAAACCGTCAAAATGGATAATAACGAACGAATGAACCATCAAGTGATGATGAATGAACGGGTAAACCGTCGGATGATAATGAACGGATGAACTGTCGGATGAATGTTAATGGGTGAACCATCGGATGATAATGAACGGATGAACCGTCGGATGATAATGAACGGATGAACCGTCGGATGAATGTGAATGGGTGAACCATCGGATGATAATGAACGGATGAACCGTCGGATGATAATGAACGGATGAATGTGATGAACGGACGAACCGTCAAGTGAATTAAATGAACGGATGAACCGTCAGATGAATGTGTCGCTTCGTTATTTGAAGAATCTCTGCCTATAAATAGAACAGAAATTTAGCAGAAAGGAGCACTGCCACTAACATAAAAATGTCGTCTGGAGATGCACCCAAGAAGACTGAACTCGCCCCGAAGGTTGAAGAAGGCGTTGAAGAACGTCCGGCCGAACTGATTCAACCAAAGCAGGCGAAGGTTCGTCTGCACCAAAACCACCACGAGATATTCTTGACTTCTTGCTTGAACCAAGAAAGACTGAAGAAGAAGAGACCATGAGGCTGGCTGCTTGTAAATTCCTCGTGGGCTCCAGCAAGGAAGTTCTCGGCTCTTTTGTTGACCGTGTCTTTGAGAAGGACGGCAGTGGTCCGCGTCCCAATGTAGAGAAGGATGATAGTGACCTTCCTTAATATCATGTACTATCATTCATGATGAAATAAAATTTTATTTATGAACATGAATTTGTCTGATGATTTACAAGCTTTTATATTTACATATAATACTTTTTAAGGAATTTGCCATTGATAGGCATCATAGCAACTCGTCCATCCAGTTCTGAGAGTTAATAAGCTCCATTTGAGAAGACTTTGCTCACAACGTAGGGACCTTCCCATTTTGCGTCAAATTTGCCTTTGCTCATATGAGTCATAGTCATAGGACGTCTAACTGTTAAAACAAGTTCTCCTTGCTGAAAGGCTCTGACCTTCACTTTACGGTTGAAAGTCTTAGAAATGCGAGCTTGGTATAACTCAATATGTTGTTGAGCCATTAATCGCTTCTCATCAAGTGCCTCCAATTCTTGAAGTCGAAGAAGATCATTGTTCTCTGTAGTGAGCTCGTTAGCAATGGCAATCCTTAAAGAAAGAATTTGAAGTTCCAGAGGAAGAACAGCTTCACAGCCATATACCAAAGAGAAAGGTGTAAAACCTATGGGGTTACGGACCGTAGTTCGGTAGGCCCATAGACACTCGCCAAGCTTTTCGTTCCAATTTTGCTTGTTAGTGGATACAAACTTTTTGAGAAGCTTGATAATAGTTTTGTTGAGGGCTTCAGCTAAACCATTAGCAGCAGGATTGTAGGCAGTCGAGGCGACATTGTCAATCCGATGATCATCGCAGAATCTGGTAAATTTCTGGCTGATGAATTGCGGTCCGTTGTCATGGATAATTCGTCGAGGGACACCAAATCGATAAATGACATGGTGTTTGACGAAGTTGATGACACTACTGGTCTTGACTTCAGCCAAGGGTATAGCTTCAGCCCACTTAGAGAAGTAGTCTGTTATTGCTAGAATGAACCGATGTCCTCTAGAAGAATGAGGATTAATAGGACCTATGACATCCATGCCCCAAGCTTCGAAAGGCCAAGAAGCGGCTGTCGGATGTAGAAATTCTGAAGGTTGATGAATAAAATCTGCATTGATTTGACAAGCTCGACATTTTCTTGCATATTCGATAGCATCTGATATCATAGAGGGCCAGTAGTAACCCATTCTTCGGATGCGATCCTGTAGTTTAGGACCGGGCTGATGTGCTCCACAGACACCGTCGTGAGCTTCACGTAGTACTTGTTTTGCTTCATCACCAGCTAGACAACGTAGAAGAAGACCGTCGTAAGTCCGTCGATAGAGAGTCTTAGTGGTTTGGTTGTAGTAGAACCGTAAAGATCGTCGTCGAATACTTGTAGCCTCCTTAGGATCTTCGGGGAGTATGTTGTGAACCACGAAGTCGATGAAAAGAGTTCTCCAATCTTCATTAATAACATTAATTTCAGCAAAATTATTGAACTCGATGTTACGATTGTTTTCAACACAAAACAATTCTCAATTAGAGATAACCACCACTTGTTGTCTTCTGATGGGAACGGCTAAGACTGCTGCAAGATTGGCTAAGGCATCTGCTTCAGTATTGACAGCTCGATGTACATATTCAATAAAGAAGGCTTTGAATGATGTAGCCATGTTGATTGCTGCCTCAAAATAAGGTATTAGATCTTGATGACGGACTTCATAAGTTCCTCTAACCTGATTGACAACCAGTTTAGAATCGCCGTAAACTTTGAGATATTCAATATTCAATTGCTTGGCTAATTGAAGACCGATAAGTAGAGCATTGTACTCTGCTACATTATTGGAGCAAGATTCATCTAGAGAGTAAGCTCTTTGGATAGTTGATCCATCTGGAGAAACAAGAACAACTCCGACTCCTGCTATAATAGCACCGTTGGGTCCAATTCTGGATGCTCCATCGAAGAATAAATGCCAGGTTGGAAATTCTTCAGAGATCAAGTTGACTTCCAACGTCTCGTCAGGAATTTCATCGTAAAGCTTGGATGTTTCTGGTACAGGATGAGCCGCCAAGAAATCTGCCAGTGCTTGACCTTTGACAGACTTTTGAGGAACATACACCATGTAATATTGAGCTAGGAGGATGGCCCATGTAGCGAGCCGAGAGTTGAGTGTACTAGGCTTCTTCATCAGTACCCGAAGAGGATTGACTCGGGATATAACATGAATGGTTTGACCAATGATGTAATGCCTTGTCTTTTGAACGGCGAACATAAGGGCTAGACATTCTTTTTCAACCGAAATATAACGGTGTTCAGCACCAATCATAGTACAACTAAGATAGTAGATGGCTTGTTCATGACCTTCTTTATTCTTTTGGGCAAGTAAAGCACCCAATGAATGATCCATAGCACGGACATACATTAAGAATGGAATGCCCAAGATTGGTGGCACCAATACTGGTGGGTTCATGAGATATCGTTTGATGTCGTCGAATGCTTGTTGACATTCTTCAGTCCAAATAAAAGATACACCCTTCTTCATTAATTGAGTGAATGGTCTGCAGCGTCCAGACAAGTTTGAAATGAATCTCCTGATGTACGCAAGTCGACCTTGGAATCCTCGTAGCTCTTTTAGGTTGCGTGGAGGACGCATCTCTTGAATGGCTTTGATCTTCTCGGGATCCACGTGTATACCCTTAGAGGTAATAACGAAGCCGAGAAACTTACCACTAGAGACACCCAAGAATGACTTGGTGGGATTCATTTTGAGTTGATGTTGACGCATGAGATTGAAGATTGTTCTCAAATCTTGGATATGATCTTCTTTCAGACGACTTTTAACAGCGATATCATCAACATAACATTCGACTATTTTACGAAGATGATCTCTGAAAATGGTGCTCATAGCTCGTTGGTAAGTTGCACCAGCGTTCTTGAGACCAAATGGCATCACTGTATAGCAATAGACTCCCCGAGGAGTACGGAAAGATGTGTGTTTTTCATCTTCGGGATTCATCTTGATCTGATTGTATCCAGAGAATCCATCCATAAAAGATATTCGCTCAAACCCACAGGTATTGTCAATCATAACATCCGTGATAGGGAGAGGAAATTCATCTTTCGGACATGCTTCATTAAGATCCCTAAAGTCGATACAGACTCGGACTTTGCCAGTTTTCTTCAGAACTGGAACAACGTTGGCTACCCAATCAGGATGTTGTTCTTCTCGAATAAAGCCACAAGCGATAAGTTTCTTGACTTCATCATCAATTGCGTCCATCATTTCAGGCTTGAATCGCCTTTGATGCTGTTTGACTGTTTTAGCATTAGGAAGAATGTTCAGTTTGTGAGTAGCAATTTTGGGATCTAATCCTGGCATATCTTCGTAACTCCAAGCAAAGACATCAATGTATTCTTTAATGAGAAGAATCAACTCTTGCTTATCTGCTTATGGAAGATTTTTGCTAATAAAGATTGGACGAGGTGACTCGCTTTCTCCTACATCAACTTGAACTAGTTGATCTTCAGTAGGAGGTTCTCTTTGTTCAAATCGGAGTACCCACTGATTATCCATCTGTTGAGCCCAAGGATCTGTTTCAGGATTTTCTTCAATATCCTCATCATATCCTTTCGGAAATTCAGCAGAAACCATATTGGAAGATACGATTACACGATGGACTTCACCGATGCTAGTGTCAGAATCCCATGATCTGGAATCGGAAGAATTAGAACGTTTTTCGCTATTAGAATCGGAAACTGCTGGGGATAACATTAGAGGGAAAGTATATCCGAGACCTCTTTTGGTCTTGCTGTAATACATTTCTGACTTTTCTTGTGGAACAGCGGTACGGAGAGGAGTCTTTTTTCCCTTACCGTAGTTGAGGCCGCTTTTGAAGTCGTAACCCATCTTTCGGACGATGTCTTTTGATTGTTGACTGTAACGACGGAATTGAAGATGTCCCGTGTCGTTAACTTTGCTATCATCCGTGAAGCTAAATTTTTGTTCCGGTCTTTTACTAAAAAGTATTGGACGTTCACCTTTCTTGCGAGCAGGAACAATACGATATGAATCTTTTGGATGCTCACATGAAACTTCTGTTTGAAGAGATTGTACAACTCCCATTGTAAATATTTTGAAGCTATCTAACATATCCAAATAGCATTTAGTATGATAAATAACATCAGTATACTGGAAAGTAGACGCTTTTTCATTGATATGTACATCGGTATTTACAGCAGGACCTTTAGCCTTAGCAGGCATGGTCAGATTGATTACAAGAGGGGGAGAAGAAGAACGTTGAGGAAGTTTGTTACGACGAAGGTCAATAACAAGTGGCTCAGAGGAGGTGAGCTCCCTTTTTTCTTTGTTGTGAGTTAAATCAACAACAAGTGGCTCAGAAGAAGTGAACTGCTTTTTGTCCTTGTTACGACGTAAGTCGATAACAAGTGGCTCAGAAGAGGTGAGCTCCCTTTTATCTTGATCGTCATTAGTAGATTGCCTCTGGACTGGCAAGTGAATAGCCAGTGGTTTAGAAGACTGAGGGTGAGAAACACGTCCTTTGACAGGTATAATAAGAGTGTCTTTGGGCACTGCTTCTTGGTCTTCTTCAGTATCCATGGCCAATACCACTTTCATAAATTCTTCCTTATACATGCGAGCATCGTTGCAATACGCTTCGACGCCCTTGAAAGGATAAAGGTCTGCAACTTCTTTATGAACTTCTCCTTTGTCATCAACATATTTGAAGCATTGATGAAGAGTTAATGGAACGACATTATGTTCATGGAGAAAGGGTCTTTCCAGAAGAGCATTGTAAGAACAACCATAATTGTCGATGATATAAAAGGTCACCTTTGTGCGAAGATTGCCTATTTAGAGTTTTAGGCGGATCTTGCCCAAAGGTTCACTCCTGCCTTGGTTGAATCCCAAGATAGTGGTGATTGTATTTGAAAGACTATGCACTGGTATTTTTAACGCATCTAGCATCGTCTTTGGCATGATGCTGAGAGCGGACCCTGGATCTATCAGGATACGATCGACTTTCATCAAATCGACATACCCTGTATAGTATAGAGGACGATCATGTCTATTATCCTCCAGCAGCATATCATCCTGAGTGAAAGTGATGTTTGGAATCAATTCCAGGACACTATGACAATGACTGCAAGAAACTGGTTCAGCTTCCGACTTTTTGAGAAGAGTTAGGCAAGTTTCAGCCTGCATCAGGGCTTCACTTAGAGTTTCTCGAGTCTCTTTAGAAAGACGCAAGAGCTCGAAGATTGATAGCCTAGCTGGTGTATTGGCTAGTTGTGCCAATATATCAAAGTTGTATGGCTTTTCAAGTCCTGTAGGAGATGATTTCTTCAGGGGTTTGTCGAAGCGGACTTGTTGCTTGCCTTTGTCAGCAACCACCGGCTTGGGAGGAATAGGCACTACAACTGGTGAAGATGTGGAAGGAATTTCTTCAGAGGAGGCAAGTTATACTGGAATAGGTTCAGAAGAAGAAGTAGGATTCTCTTGAACTTCAGAATGATCTTTCAAATAGACTTTCCCTGATCTAGTGCCTAACAGAATCTTTTCGTCAACTATGGGATCAAAAGACACCTTGTTGCAAGTCTTTGTCTTGCTTTTGGAGCGGTCTTTCTTCTTAGAAGAAGAGGAAACTTCGAACTCGGAAGCAAGATCTGGATGGATCCACATAATTTTGCCGTTGTCAAGAGACAAGGGAACACGACCTTCCCTTGGTGGAGACGGGAGATTCTCAATCTCAAGAGTAGCTTTGGGAATAGGAATGACACCATGTTGTACCAACTGCGGAGGAAAGTTACCAAACTGGACTGAAATTATGTTCGCAGTAACAGTCTTCTCATCTTGTTGTAGAGTGACGACACCAGCATTGACAAGCTCTTGAATTTTGCCTTTGAGCAAGTAGCATGCTCGAGTAGGATGTCCAATGAACCTGTGGTAGACACAATATTTAGGATGATCTGTCTTACCGACTTCATCAGGTTTCTTTGGATCTGGGAGTTGAATCTTATTGCTTTTGAGTAAACACTCAAAGATGCTTGCAGTGTCATTCTCGTCAAAGGAATATTCTACTTTCGGACGAGGTTCCCTTGGAGGAGGTGCAGAAGGAGTAGGAGTGGATGTAGGCGGAGCCACATTGATAGCCAAAGATTCTTTATTCTTGTTCAATTTGATGTTCAAAGTCTCTTTTGCTTTGCGGTTGTTTTGGTGGTTGCCACCACTTGACGTCTGATGTTCATCTCGATCGGGGTTAGACATCTGTACCCCCAATTGTTTGAACTTCTTGTCACTCACTTCAGCAGCTTTAGCGTTGACGATGAATGAAGGCCAATCTTGGAATTGGGTAGATCCCGTCCACATACTGATAATAGGCAAAAGATTTGCCTTACAAGTATCAATAGTGACAGCAGCTGGAGTTCCAGGAGGCATCTTTAAAGCTTCATGGCGGAACCGTTCGATGAAACTCTCAGCAGTTTTATTGTGTTTCCGTTTGATTTTATTGAGAGCCGACATAGTCATGTCGTTAAATCCTTCATAGAATCGTTCCAGGAAGATTTGCTTGAGACCTGAGAAGGAAGTGATACAACTATCGGGCAAACTTCTGTACCAGTCGTATGCTACGCCGGCTAAACAACCAACGAACACTCTGGTAAGAAGAGCGTCATTTGGCTGGAGTTGAACGGTCATTACCTCAAAATGATTGATGAATTGGCTTGGTGAGGTACTGCCATCAAACAAAGAAATCATTGGGATCTTGTACTTTGGCGGGAACGGGACTTCCTTCCATTCAACTGGATAGGGCTGCTTGATCCCCAACCTTTGCAAGTTGTCTTTCTCTTTGAAAGCTTCGAACTGGGTTCGTAAGAGTTTGACAGCTTCATTGGCGTCTTCAGATGACGAAGAAGGAGCAGGTTGAGTTAGAATGGTAGGAGGAGGAACAGCATTGTAAGTACTACCCCCAGCTCCTGATTGACTAGGTGTAGTTTGAACTTGTACTTGTACAGGAGGCATTTGAGGAGACACTACCCCCAGCCCAGTATTGGCAGGTACTGAAGATGCTATGATCTCTGGACTCGCAGTAGGTGCAGTCGGTGGAGTAGCATGTTGTGCCATAATGATAGAATGCATACTAGCAACCATTTCAGCCATGGTTTTTAGCTTGTCTTCAAGTGCAGCGATTCGCTGTTCCTGATTTGAAGAAGAAGCATCTAGATCTTCATTGACAACATAAGCTGTCACTTCTTTTGGTACAGTGGAAGACACTGTTTGTTCAGAGCTTTCGCTGTATGCATCATAGTCAGAGAAAGAATCATCTCCTGACTGAGAGGTAGGAAGATAACCTGAAGGATTTTGAGGAAGATTCTTTTGACCGATTGTATCTCGGCTTCGAGAACGGGTATGTCGAAACACTCCTTCAGAAGATTCTTGGAGTAATTCTAAATACCGCTGGCTTGGCTTACGAGGTTTGCCGTGCTTAGAACATCTTCTACCCCCAGTGTCTCGGGAAGTCATGTTAACAGAAGCATACAAGACTTCGTCTTCCTCTGACATAGGTTCAGATTTAGCAAAAGTCAGACGATCGAAGACAGATCGTTTTGTTGTTTGACAACAACATTGGATGATAACTTTGTGGTTACAACAATGATCAGATGGTTGAACTGAAGATGTCGAGATAGTATCCCTCTTTTGTCTAAGATGTTCTCGGAGATCAGGAACAACAACAGGACGAGAAAAACTTTGAGGGATCTGTTCTTTAATAACATTCGGAACATGATTCCGATTCTTCAAATATTTAGACCCTTGAGTATACAGGGAAGTGCTCACTTCATTGGCATAAGTGTCGGGATTTTTAACCCTAGAGATTTGTTTTTGATGATATTTGATCTTCGGCATTGGCTGTTTGCGTTTTACTGAAGTGGGTCTGTTGAGATAACTTCTAAGATCAGCAAATTCACCCCCAGGGGTTTCTGTCTGAGACACTAACAGTTTTCCCTGTTTGGAACGGAAAATCTTGAGAGTCGGAAGGTCTTGGAATTCTGCTACCGGGGTAGGCAGAATACCTCTTTGGTCAGTACAAGTTCTCTTGTTATAAAGGAAAGAAGAATCCTTGTTTGAAAGAGTTCTAGTACTGATTGGTGCTGAGGCACGTTCAGATTGATCTTCTTCGATAAAAACTGAAGAAGATTGAGAAAAGACCAAAGGGCCTTTTTTTTTGTTTTGTGAAGAAGGGTTAGCTAAAGAGTGTTTCCCTCTGTTGTCTTCCAAGTCATGGGACAAAGAAGTTTGAGAAAAGACCAACGGACCTTTCCCTTTATTTTGAAGATGATGAGGAATAGCCAAAGGACTACCCCCAGTGGATTGCGCAGGAGCAATAGAATATTTGAGAGGAGGAACAGAATCTCTCCCTTTGTTGTGAGAAGAAGAGAGTTTAGCCAAAAGGCTGTCACTCTTGGATTGCGCAGGCATACTTTGCGCATGGGTTGATGGTACACTGTTTCTGGCCACAGAGACTGTGATTTGCGCATCAGCAGTTCTTGCCACAGAATGCTTAGGGTGCACTCTGGTTGCTGGAGTGTTGGTTTGCGCAGGAAGATTGGCAACCAACTGCGCCAGAGGTATAGGGACTTTATACTTAGCCATGGCAGCATATGAAGTCTTTTGTGCACTGGCCATAGCAGACTGCGCAGCAGTAGCAGAGACAGATTGTGCAGCCGGCTTGATGACAGCAACTTTGGACTGCACAGCAGTCTTGCTGGCAGACTACGCAGAAGACTTGTTGTCAGCATTAACAGAATGTGCAGCAGTCTTTGGGACCCACACTGGGCGCACTTTGCTTGTGGCAGCAGTGGTTGCAGTGCGAGGAGTGGTCTTGGAATTGATCATAGACTCGTAGGCTGTCTGGTTGATCTTTACAACCAGTGTCTTCTGCGTCTTTCCGATAGACGCTACGTCACATTGAGTTGTCACTTCCTCGTCGGAGGAGAAAGTCGTCCCCAGCAGAGTCGCCATTTTGTTTGCAAAAACAAAAGTTGAAGAACTTTATTGATATAAACTTTGTAAAAGATTATAATTTGAATTCTGGGAATGGTACAACTTTAGGAATCCAATCTAGATGACGATTGCTTTATCCCTTGGACGATGTGAACTCTGAAGATGAAGCCTCTGAAGTTGAAGACAACTCTGGAATTGAAGGCAAAAAGCCTCGAAAGTTGAAGGCAAAAGCCTCGGAAGAATGCAGCAGCACTTGGGCAAGAACTCCTGAACTCTCTGAACTTTGAAGTCTGATCTCTCTATAATCTGATCTCTGATTATTGATTGTTTATCCCCTTTGAATGGAGACTTGAAACTCTATTTATAGAGTTCTGAGAAATAACTAACTTTTAGTTATTCTGGACTGCGCATGATGGATTGCGCAGCAATGGACTGCGCAGGCAGTTACTAGATCATGGGCCAACTGTCTTGGACACATGGCATCATTTGATTGAAATGCACATGATCATGTATAGACAGTTGCCACGAAATGAGCAATTGATGGCATGAATGCCACGTGTATTTTATCATTTGTACTGATAGAACGCGCACATTGAATTGCGCAGACTTTGGATTGCGCCAACTTGAATTGCGCCAACATGGATTGCGCTGCCAGCTGTCCTCGAGCGCCGTGCTGCACAATTAAACGAACGGTCGCCTCGTTCTCCGTGCTGTCAGTTGTCAGAAGATTTGATTTGTGTCAGGTAATGATGGTAATTTGCCACGTCAGCCTGCGCACTTGGAAGTGTGCGCAATCTATCTTGCGCAATCTGAATGGTGCGCAATCTGATGTCTGCGCAGTTCATCTGAAAGTTGAATTTCTTGATTTTTTGACTTTGTTGATGTGTGCAACTTGATTTTTTTAGGACCTACAGCCAGGTCCCAAGCATTATTTTGTATGAGCGTGCTTACAGTATCATGATTCCCTACCAGTTCGTACGTTGGCCATCCGAGCTTATCGATTAGGCTCTCGTGTTGAATCCAGGGATCAAACCATAAACTGGTATTGCATCCATCGCTGATAAAACGTGTTATAAGGCTCTTCAGCTTTCCCCTTCTCCGGAGTAAGTTCTTGAATGTTACGGAAAAGTTATTATCAATCTCTTGAACCCAGAAGTTCCCCGATCGAATGTATCGACTTCTCATCCATTGGGCCCATAATGATTTGCCCTGTATAAACTTTCATGCTAATTTTATCATGGCAACTTCTCGTATTACCCATAAGGATCTGAAACCCAGTCCACCTTCTTCCTTCTCTAAGCAGAGTTCATCCCATGAGATGGCGTGTATACCACCTCTCCAAATAAAATTAGCACACAGATTCTCAATTCTCTTTATGGTTTTATTTGGGATGTATAGAGCTTGCATCCAGTACATAGTAATAGCAAGAATCACTGCTCTCACCAATTCAATTCTTCCACCGAACGATAGAACTTGTGATTGCCATCCTTCCAATCTGTTATGGACGTATTGGAGTAAGCCAGAACAGTCAGTATCCTGCACATAATTTATGGATAATGGCAATCCAAGGTACTTGACCGGAAGCTGACCCATGCCAATCTGTAACAACTCCGGCCACCGGTCCTTCTGTGGACAGTCTTTATTGACATACAGCATACTTTTATCTTTATTTAGTTGAAGGCCAATATATATATATATATATATATATATATATATATATAGCAAATGACCTCTAGCCTAATGGTTAAGAGAGATGCATACGGCCCAAGTGGTCTGGAGTTCGAGCCTCAGTGGAGGCGAGATCGCCACAAGTACCCATTGCTTCAAAAAAAAAAAAAAAAAAAAAAAAAAAATATATATATATATATATATATATATATATATATATATATATATATATATATATATATATATATATATAGGAAAGAGGCGATTACAACTGAGTCAGATGGGTGCCGATTGGTAGGCCAGCCTGGGTAGGTGGTTAATTGCTTTATTAAATTACAAAAATTTAATCAAAAAATATTTTAACTCTAAATAAATTCAAAATAAATCCCAGAAAAATTCAAAAACATACCAGAAAATTCTAAAAATATTTCTAATTGTCTAGAGCCTAAATAAAAAGTTTGGTCTCAAAATATCTTCATGACTCCACAGTAAATTTCAAAAGCCTATGACAAAATAAATTCTATTGGTTTTAATTATCCAAAAATTCTATTTTTTTTAAATAATGAAATAAAATATTTTTGGCTTTTTAGGGACCCTAGAGACCATATGTGGCCTAACATTGTCATTCTTCACCTATAGGCTTAGGTATGAATCCTTGCGATCTCAAAATTGAAACCTTAATCTGACCACTCTATACTTGATAATAATAATAATAAAAATAATAAATAAATAAATAATATATTCTTCAAAAAAAAATTTAGAAAAGCAAATGCTACAGTGACCGTACCTCAGGGTAATGTTGTACTTTGATATACGTAGTTGGCTTTGTTACGTCCCAGCTCTCCAGTATTCTGGTTTTGGGATGTGACAGTGTGGCAACTAGGGAGCGGGCGTTGGGTGGGGTGTATTAGGTGAGGAAGGGGGGGTAGTGTCTTCTTTATTTTTTTGGATATTAGGTTAAAAATATTAAATAGTTAATAGTATCAAGTTATCGAGTAAAAAAGTTTAGGGTATCAAGTTGAAAAACTGGAATAGTTGAGGGTATCAAGTTGCAATTCAGCCTATTTTTCAATCTCTTTTAATAGTTCTAGTAATCGTACTTCTTGTATCACTATTTTAAAGTCTCATTATTTGTCTGTATTAGAAGAACTACTTTTGCATATAAGATGTGTTGTCATATTGTTAATATATTTGTACAGGAATACCTTTAAAAAATTAAGCGAATTTAGAAAATGTTAGAGCATGTCTAATTAGTTTGAACTCTTCGTCAAGTAGGCAACAAGAGTTTAAAAAGTTATGTGCAAAATATAGTTTGACATTTAGGAGATTTGTTAAGGATACACCACATAGATGGAATTCTACCTATTTGATATTTAAATCTTGTATTAAATATAATAATATTATTACACACTATATTAATGTAAATCCATGTGTTGATTACCAAATAATTGAGAATGATCGGTTACTTGCTACTTCAATTAATAAATTTTAGATTTGTTTTAAAATATTAAATGTTTTTATCAAGTGTTTTTTTATGGTAACTTTTTATCAACTATTTATTATCCAACTTCCTTTAGTTTTAATAGAAATTATTAATATTTCTCATTTGTTTGCAAAATATAGAAATGCTCATTGTTTTAATTATGTCGTTTCTAAAATGGATATAAAATTTCTAAAATACTTACATGAAATAACTCTTTCATATTGTTTGGTAGTGGTTTTAGATCCAAATTATATGGTGTATTTATATTGTTAGAAAATTTTTATGATAATATAAATTAACGTTGATCTAAGTAGCTTAAAATTTAAAGTAAAGAATGTCTCGATACTCTAATTAGTTTATATGAAGAGAAAGTTTCGAAACGACCTATTATCTGCTCAAGGTAGTAGTAATAGATTTGGTTTAATTTCTAAGTTATCTCATGCTAAGGGTATACTGCAAAGAAAAATAATAATAATATTGTTCTCTCCCAATTCAAGAATTGTCCTATGTATTTAAACTCCTATAATGAAGATGACGAGGATTCTGGATCATAATTGTCAATTTTAGAATGGTGGAAAATACATGAAAAAAAATATATGCTATGCTTTCTTCTTTGGTGATCTTCTAATGGCCCAGATGACAACGATAGCATTGAAATCTTATTTTAGTACATGTTCAAGAATGCTAAACAAGAAGAGAAGCATGATACTATCAGATATTTTGAAAGTAACCGTTTGCGTTTAAAATTGTGTTCTTGTAAAAAAATGGACTGAACACTTAAGAGATTCATTTGCCGACGTTAATGAACTGAACTTTCAATCACTTAATATGGACAATCCTAGTAAAGCTGAACAATGAAGTGACAATAAAGATTCAAAAAAATCTGGACATGAAGACCAAAGACTTGAAGATCAAATTGTAAATAAAAATTTTCCTCTCCTTTTCATCTTTCCAAAAAAATCTAAATGTTATATTAAATTTCTGAAATTAATAAAATTTATTGATTTATATTTTTTATAAGCCCAATGTTTTTAGAGCCCAAATACCATTTATTGGCACTTTTCCTATTGGCCTAAAACCCAAAAAAAAAAAAAAAAAAACTGGGGCTCATCCCGCAACAGGTCCAACCGATCCTGGCCCAGCCCGATAAGATCGGCCTGCAAAATTATGGACTCTGGGCCGAACTCAATTTGGATTTTGGATTGCTTGGTCCAATCCGACCCGTCCTCCTATCCGATTTGGTCCGGTCCGACTCGACCGGCTGAATACACACCCTGACAGGTCTCGCTGAATTATGCAAATTTCAATTGAATATTGAAGCTGTACATATGCTAAAACCAGTTCAGCAGATCGTAACAAGGATACAACGAACAAACAGATGATGGCATCAAATGTAGCACCACAAACAACAAACAGACGATGGCATCAAATATAGCGCTACAAATATATACAAGTGTGAAATATAAGCTTGTAGAGGTAGCCTTTGGTTTCCTTAAAACTCTGTTGAAAATATAGCGTTTCTATAACTTCTGTATATGTGAGGAAGTTATGATTCACACTCTTCTAGTACTAGTTCTTCTCACAATTTCCTTAGCAGCAGCAGCAGCTTCTTCTAGCAATGAATCTTTCATCTTCCATGGTGCTGATCTTAGCCTCGACGGCACGTCGGGATTAATAGAGCCCAGCGGCCTTCTTCGCCTCACTGACAATACGAAGCAAGCTATCGGTCACGCCTTCTTTCCGATCCCCTTCAACTTCATAAACTCCTCCACTGGTAAATCCTTCTCCTTCTCCACGGCGTTTGTATTTGCAATCGTCCCTCGGTATGCAGATGTCATGTCTCAGGGGCTAGCCTTTCTTATATCCCCCTCCAGGAATCTTGATGGTGCTCAGCCGGGTCAGTACCTAAGCCTTTTTAACCTGACCAACGACGGCAACTCATCCAACCATATCGTCGCAGTGGAGGTCGATACCATGCAGAACATAGAATACAATGATATCGATGACAACCATGTCGGTATAGATGTCGACAGCCTCCGGTCTATTGATTATGCCCCGGCATCCTATGTAGCTCCCCACGGTGGTGGATTTAAGAACTTGAGCCTAATCAGCGGCCAGCCCATACGTCTCTGCGTGGATTACGATGGCGATGCGATGCGGCTCAACGTGATGGTATCGCCTGCCGATGTTGCCAAACCGCGCCTATTCCTCTCGTCTTTGGCGTTGAACCTGTCATCGTTCTTGCTCGACATGATGTATGTCGGCTTCTCTGCAGCCAACTCCGGCATAACTACGTCGAATTACATTCTAGGATGGAGTTTCAGCTTGAACTGAACAGCGAAGGATCTTGAGGTGTCCAAACTGTTAGTCCCGAGGCGTGAATATAGATGGAAAACAGGAGTTCAGCAAGCCTACACAGTAGGTGCCACAAATGAGAAGTTTAGCAAGCCTACACAGTAGGTGCCACAAATGAGGAGTTTAGCAAGCCTACACAGTAGGTGCCACAAATGAGATAGATCTCAAGAACAAAGTTAGGCCTCCCTACTCAGTAGGTGCCTTAAAACCTGAAGAATGAGTTACAGAGAAACAAAAAAAGAAGAGGAGGATAAAATCTGCTGGCGTGTAAAAACACCGTTGCTCAAAGCAAGATTCGCCTCTATACGATCCGCTTCCAGGAACCAGCAAGTTCAAGAGAACTTCTGAAACGCTCGTCAGTCAATATTTGTGACTTGAACGGGCTTCCTGAACTTTACGGACTCCCTTAACTCTCTTCTTTAGTGCATCTTGGAAAGGAGGCAAGGGGGCTCTATTTATAGAATGGAGTGAGGCCTCACCATCTCTCATATCCGATGTGGGACTAAAACACCAATACTCTAAAATAGAGTTTGATGTTTTACATCATCCCACAATCAACATAGTCGAGTGCTAGCCCACGCCTTCCCCCCGAACACTCCCGTGCATGCACGAGACAACCGGGAGTTCGTGTCGAGTCTGAACCCGCACAACAAAAATCAACTTACGTCTTTATTGTAATTAATCATTTTCCTCTTAATAAAATCATCCACATGGTTCCTTCCTTAGGGTCACCATCCCATGTGCATATCCCAACAACACATACTCATATATATGTTGAGATAACTCATGGTGCTTTTCCAATGTGGGACTAAACTTTACAAAGCATGTTGTGAGCAAGCTCTCTTCATGTCAAGGAGCAAGAGCACCAACAATCCCCCACATATCTCATCATATATATGTGTCTAGGGTTGAGCGTTAGCCACAGTAACT
Source organism: Iris pallida (assembly GCA_029216955.1). Taxonomy (NCBI): domain Eukaryota; kingdom Viridiplantae; phylum Streptophyta; class Magnoliopsida; order Asparagales; family Iridaceae; genus Iris; species Iris pallida. The sequence continues at coordinate 30,368 of JANAVB010028647.1, forward strand.
GTCCATTTTGCATTAGAATAGATGTCGTTGACGACTTGAATATTTTTGCATGGGTTAAATAACAATGCGATACAAGAATGGACTATCCTTGAATTCTGCACCACAATTGTAATTCTTCCCACTCACAAAGTGTAGTTACATGTGCTTTTGGCTGCACATTAAGGCCATGTGCCAGCCTGATTTCAGTGTATAATTTTGGACGTCTACAAGTTTACCCTCAAGAGACGGCCTGATATCTCTTTCCATACACTATAGGTAAGTTCTTTATTAAAGAGACGTGGCATGAAGCCTTCCGCTTTCTTGCGGTGCTATGCCGCTATGACATGGCCTAAAGCCGAGGCTTTACCCCTACCCGAAAACCTCATCGTAGTGTCACACCACTACAGCATGAGGTCACACCCTCTTTGTAGTGCCATTCTACCCAGCATGATGTCTAAGGCTTCCTTACGGTGTTATGCCGCAATGACATAGCTTGCAAGGCCGAGGCCTTATCCCTACCTGGGTACCTCCTCGTGGTGTCGTGCCACTGTAACATGGGGTCACCCTCCCCTTTGTAGTGCTGTCAACAACTCTTTAATTTTATCATACAGCATTAGGCTAGCTGCCTATTTGCGGTGCTACGCCGCTATGACTTGGCTTACAAAGCCGAGGCATTACCCCTACTTGGTAACCTCGTGGTGGAGTCATCCCACTGTAGCATGGAGTTTTATTCCTTATAGTGCTGCGCTACCGTGCTTCCTGTAAAGCACACCAGGCATTCACTCTACCTGAGAACTTATTAAGGCATTTAAGCCAACCTCAACACAGGATCCGTTTTCTGCAGAAAACACATAGTAGACAACAGTGGTTATGGGTCCGTATCCCTTCCATGTCCCTTAGGACTATGTACCCACTGTTACCTGATATTTTTCCAATCAGTGGTCCTTCCTTGAACCAAAAGCGAGATGCCTAGTAGATTTTTTTTTTGAACTAATAGCATAAAACTTTATGGTAGAATTACACAGATACAATATCAGAATGTCTTCAAGCCTATTTTTCTTGCGGTGTCATCGACCAGCTGGCGCTTGAGGCCCTTTGTGAACGGATCCGCCAGGTTCTCCTGACTCCGAACATCAATTACAGTAATAGTTTCTATTTTAATGAGATCGTTTATAGCTCTGTGCTTCAGTCGCACAGTTCTCTTCTTCCCGTTGAAAAGGTTATTTGATGCTACTGCTGTAGTCGCCTAGTTGTCATAGTATATCGGTACAGTCGGTATCTGAGCTCCAACCACTGGAAGATCATACATGAGCTTCCGAAGCCATTCTGCTTCATCTGCTGCAGCTTCTAGTGCATAGAACTCAGATTCCATGGAGAAACGAGAGAGTATAGTCTGCTTCTTCGACTTCCACGATATAGCACCTCCACCCAAGGAAAAGATGTATCCACCTGTGGATCTCTCGCTCTCCACCTCTGAACACCAACTAGCATCACTGAAGCCTTCCACTACTGTCGGATACCCGCTGTAGTGGCAGTGCATATGTCTGAGTCTTCTTGAGATATCTCATCACCCGCTTCACAGCTTTCCAGTGCTCAATGCCTGGGTTGCTTGTGAACCGACTCAGCATTCCCACGACGAAAGCTATGTCAGGCCTTGTGGTAGTAGTTACGTACATCAAACTTCCGATAATGCTAGAATACTCCAGCTGCCTGACGCTTTTCCTCGAATTTGGCTTCAGCTTCTGATCACACCTGTATGGCGTATCGATCCCTGGAAGATCCTGATACCCGTAGCGTGTGAGCATCTGCTTAATGTAATGAGATTGTGACAGGGCCACTCCAGTGTCTGTTCGGATATTCTTGAGTCCTAAGATAACATCAGCATCACCCAAGTCCTTCATACTGAACTTTGTCGAGAGGAAGTTCTTTCTCTCAGTGACACAGCTTATATCCGTACCTAGGATTAGCATATCGTCCACGTACAGACAAACGATGACTCCTCTTCCGTCAGCAAATTTAGTATAGACATACTTGTCTGTTTCGCTGACCCTGTAGCCGTTTGATCTGATAACTTTTTCAAACTTCTCATGCCATATTTTGGGAGCCTGCTTTAAGCCGTATAGAGATTTTACCAACTTGCAGACTTTGTCTTCTAGGCCTCCGACGATAAATCCTTCTGGCTGTTGCATATAAATCTCCTCGGTCAGCTCGCCATTCAGGAATGCTGTTTTCACATCCATCTGATGTATCACCAGTTTGTGTATTGCTGCAAGGACAATCAATAATCTGATGGTTGTCATCTGTGCTACTGGAGCATATGTGTCAAAGTAGTCGATCCCCTGTTTCTGAGAAAATCCCTTGGCCACTAGCCTGGCCTTGAACTTGTCAATGGTTCCATCAGCTTTCATCTTCTTCTTGAAGATCCACTTACATCAGATGTGTTTTGCTCCTTCGGGTAAATCAACTAACACCCATGTGTTATTGGAGGTAATTGAGTCAATTTCATTGTCTATTGCCTCCTTCCAGAAGACAGCATCTCTGGTCTTCATCGTCCCATCATAGGTAAGCGGATCTGCTTCCACATGATAGGTGACGAAGTCATCTCCGAAGCTCTTTGGCCTCCTTGCTCGCTTCGTCGACGGCTCAGCGAGTTCTGGTTCAATTGTTGTTTCTCTACCAACAACTTCATCTTAGACTACTGGTTCATATGCGACCTCCGTCTCATTTGCACCCACATCATTCTTCGGAATATCTGGAAGAACAATGTTTTTGTGTCGTGCAAACTTGTTTTTAAAGAATTCCACGTCACGAGATTCGACGACATGGTTAGACTCCAAGTCAAGGAATCTTCGAGCGTCACTCTTCTCGGCATACCCCAAGAAGATCATCTTCGTAGCCCTTGTTCCGAGTTTCTGAATCTTCAGATCCGAAAGTTTTACGTGTGCCAGACACCCCCACACTCGAATGATATTCAAGTTGGGTCTGACTTTGAACCAAAGTTCATAAGGAGTAATATCAGAAGTTGCATACGGCACTCTGTTCAGAATGAATGTGGCCGTCAATGCAACTTCTCCCCAAAAGCACTTTGGAAGACCCGCAGTTAACAACATTGAGTTCATCATTTCTGTCAACGTTCGGTTCTTCTTCTCTACTACTCCGTTAGATTGAGGAGAATACGGAGCAGTAGTCTCACAGATAATTCTATGTTCTTTACAGAACGATGCAAATTCATGAGACCGATATTCTTTGCCTCGATCACTTCTCAACCTCTTGAGTTGTTGTCCAGTTTGCCGTTTAGCATCGGCCCTGAACTCCTTGAACTTCTCAAACGCTTCGTCTTTATATTTGAGCAAGTAGACGAATGCGTACTTAGAGAAGTCGTCGATGAAGGTTATGAAATACTTCATCCCGACTTTTGTAGAGAATTGTTTGAAGTCACAAATATCGGAGTGTACCAACTCCAGAATATCTGTGCTTCGATTGACCCGATGAAGGGATTTTCTAGTGATCTTAGTCTGAGCACATACTTCACACTTCTCTACCTTACCCCCAAATTTGGAGATAAGTACTAGATTAGAAATTTTGTTTATTCTTTTACAATAAACATGTCCTAGCCTATTATGCCATAACTCAAGAGAATAGTCAGAAAGAGCGATTGCATTTATTTTATTAGACTGGTTTACAAGCGGAATTTTAAACATCCCTTCGGTTTGAAAAGTCTTTCCGAAGTATGTTCCCTTCTTGGACATCACCATCTGACCAGCATTAATGTCCATCCTCAAACCTGCGTTGCTAAGCAGGCTCCCAGAGATCAGGTGTTTGGCAATCACCGGAACATGCTTTACTCCTTGGAGCGTCAGAGTGTTCCCGTAAGTGAGTTTCAGCTCCACAGTCCCGATCCCCAGAACTTCAGCTTGGGCCTGGTTCGCCATGACAACCTTCTCAGAAGTTGGCTGGTACGTGACGAACCATTCCTTCCCAGAGTAGACATGGCTTGTCGTATCGGTGTCTATCCACCAGTCAGAGTCAGCCCCCTCAGTTGTGACCTGAACGATCATAGCAACGAGATTAGAACCAAAGAAACCTTACTAGGCTCTCCTTTCTCTGATTGTTTGGACTTAGATCTGCATTCACTTTTGTAGTGGCCCTTCTTGCCACAGTTAAAATAAGTCACATTGGACTTGGGCTTCTTCTGTTTGAAAGACGGTCCCTTCACTTTCAGATTAGTGAAGTCTTTCTTGTGGTGAGAAACCGCCTACTTCCCCTTGGAGTCTCTCGTCTGCACCAGATTGGCCTCGGCCAATTGTTTGGACAACGTGTCCATCTTCTGTTGAGAACGCATCTCGTCCTCAACGTGGATTTCTTGTAAGAGATCTTCCAAACTAATTTCGAGTTTCTTTCGATGCATTCTTGCATAGAACGTATTCCATCCAGCAGGAAGTTTCGAGACGACCCCTCCAACGACAAACTTGTCGACGAGGGGCATCTTTTCATCGTCCAGTTTCTAACGAAGTTTCAGGAACTCCTTCACTTGAGGAAGCATCGCCTTCTCGTCTTCAAGGAGCCACTTGTGATATTTTTCGACGAAAAATATCTTCCTCCTGTTTTTGTCTTCCTCGTACAGCTTTTTCACAGACTTCCATATTTCTCTGGCACTATCCTTCTTTGAGTAGGATTCTGCCAGAAAATCCTCCATAGCATTTAGGATCAGAAGCCAACAAATGCTATTATCCCTTCTCCATTTGGCCTGAAGTTCAGTAGCCGCAGTTATAGCGGCAATAGACCCAGTATCTGGAATAGTATGTTCCTCTTCAAAGAGCACGTGATCAACGTCTCGGAGTTGAAGGGTGAGAAAGACATTCCTCTTCCAGACTTGACAATACTCTCCATCAAACTTTTCCAACTTGTAGTAGTTAGTTTGGAGGAGTGAAGCATTAATGTTTTCCATTGTACTAATCTTGCTTTTAGATTGTTAGTCCCGAGACATGGATATAGATGGAAAACAGGAGTTCAGCAAGCCTACACAGTAGGTACCACAAATGAGAAGTTTAGCAAGCCTACACAGTACGTGCCACAAATGAGGAGTTTAGCAAGCCTACACAGTAGGTGCCACAAATGAGATAGATCTCAAGAACAAAGTTAGGCCTCCATACTCAGTAGGTGCCTTAAAACCTGAAGAACGAGTTACAGAGGGTGTAAAAATACCGTTGCTCAAAGGAAGATTCGCCTCTATACGATCCGCTTCCAGGAACCAGCAAGTTCAAGAGAACTTCTGGAACGCTCGTCAGTCAATATTTGTGACTTGAACGAGTTTTTTGAACTTTACGGACTCCCTTAACTCTCTTCTTTGGTGCATCTTGAAAAGGAGGCAAGAGGGCTCTATTTATAGAGTGGAGTGAGGCCTCACCATCTCTCATATCCGATGTGGGACTAAAACACCAATACTCTAAATAGAGTTTGATGTTTTACATCATCCCGCAATCAACATAGTCGAGTGCTAGCACACGCCTTTCCCCGAACACTGCCGTGCATGCACGAGACAACCTGGAGTCCGTGTCGAGTCCGAGCCCGCACAACAAAAATCAACTTACGTCTTTGTTAGAATTAATCATTTTTCTCTTAGTAAAATCACCCACATGGTTCCATCCTTAGGGTCACCACCCTATGTGCATATCCCAACAACACATACTCATATATATGTTGAGATAACTTATGGTGCCTTTCCAATGTGGGACTAAACTTTACAAAGCATGTTAAGAACAAGCTCTCTTCATGTCAAGGAGCAAGAGCACCAACACAAACTTCCAACTCTTCCACTTGCAGAAAAAGCCAAGAAGAAGCGTCAAATATTGCGTTTGGCGTTGCCAATCGCAGTTTCCATATTTTTGTTGTGTAATCGTTGTAATTGGCATTGTGATTATGATAAGGAGGACGATCAAGTATTCGGAAGTGCGCGAAGGTTGGGAGGTTGAGTATGGGCCTCATCGGATCTCATACAAGGATCTCTACAAAGCAACCAAAGGCTTTAGGGACGAGAACATGCTCGGAGGAGGCGGCTTCGGTGCGGTATATATCGAGGGGCATTACCCCGTTCTAAGCTCGGGATTGTCGTGAAGAGGATATCGGATGAATCGAAGCAAGGAATGAAGGAGTTTGTCGCAACCTGGTGCCCCTCCTCGGGTACTGTAGGCGACAGCGTGAGCTCCTATTGGTCTACGACTACATGCCGAATGGAAGCCTCGACAAGTACCTCTTCGACAGGCCGGAGGTGCTTCTTGGCTGGAGCCGGAGGTTCCGCATAATCAAAGGCATTGCCGCGGGTCTCCTGTACCTACACGAGGAGTGGGAGCAGATAATAGTCCACAGAGACATCAAGGCCAGTAATGTACTGTTGGACGCCGAGTTCAACGGTAGGTTAGGAGACTTTGGCCTCGCCAGGCTTTACGATCAGGACTGCCATATTGAGTCTACCCATGTGATCGGTACTTTGGGATACAGCGCTCCGGAGCTGTCGAGGAGCGGGTGTTCGGACGTGTACGCTTTCGGGGCATTTGTACTCGTGGTTGCAAGCGGGAGGCGGCCATTTGGAATGAAGATGTCGGGCCTGGATTTGGTTCTTGTGGACTGGGTGTTGGACTTCAACAAGAAAGGAGCAATTTTGAAAGCCCGGGACCGGAGACTGGGGGAGAACTTTGTTAAGGAGGAGATGGAGTTGGCACTGAAGCTCGGGTTGCTTTGCTCGCATCCCGTGCTGATGGCTAGACCGAGCATGAGGAAGGTGGTGCAATTCTTGAACGGAGATGCGACGGTGCCTGACTTGTCGGAGAAGGATGTGCAACACTTTGATGCTTTACACCCAAGGAAGAAGATCAATGTGTTCGATGATTCCACCCATGGTTGACGGTATGCTGTTGTCGGGAGGCCAGCTGTCTGATTCAAAGAGGCGCTTGTCGGGAGGGCGGTGATTGCCCCTTCTTGTCTTGTACTTGAATCCAGTGCTGTTCGTTTTGGTCGTTGTGATGGATAAATGCTTGAGGTGTTCTCTCTGCTAATAGTGACTTCAAACGTGTTTCTTTTTGGTGCCAATAATACTGTTTCATATGCTTCATATGTCATTGAGTTCTCTTCGTTGTTCTAAATATTCTTGCGGTAGCTGACATGCGAAAACTCATGCTTCATTTCTGAACACTTTGTTACTTTCCTAGCACCAACAAGAATTATTTTATTTTATTTTATTTTCAGTTGGAATATCTTGCGAGCTGTTGTTAGACCATCTCCAATGGGTGTTTCTATCTTCCCTATTTCTATGAAAGAAATCCATTTTAGAAAAAACTTCTAGCAATGGTAATTTCTATCACCAGTTTTATTTCTATCCTATGTTGCAATGATGTATGATGAAAACTTTCTAGAAGGATTTCTACATGTAGAAACTCTCATAGAAATTTTTCTATCTCTCATGACAATTATTATTGGACCCCACACCATTAAATTGGTCCTTTTACTATGTGACACATAAGATAGAAATGGAGAACCATTGGAGAACATTTTTGTATGTCTACAATTTCTATGTAGAAACTTTTTCAACTAGGATAGAAATCTCCTTAAAGAACAATGCCAAGTAGGATAAGAACTCAATTTTAGAAATCACCATTGGAGATGGTCTTACATTCAGCTACCACTGATCATTGAAATCCGTCTGGAAACAGAAGTCAGAAAAATCCGTTTCAGTGATGGAAATATTTGTCACAAAAAATTAGTTATTGCCTTATTTCAACTAGTCACGTTCACGTGCATTGTATGTATAAAAAAATCAATAATAATTAGATTATAATATTTTAAAATATAATTTAAATATGATTTGTTATGATTATTTTTTAAAATTTTGGATGTGTTTGATTAGATAATGTTATGTAGTTAGTTTAAACATAATTTTAATTTTAAATAGATTCTAGTATCGGGTGGTTTTTAATTTTTTTTTAGGTGAGGAAAGAGGGTTCCGTTACCCACACAGGAAATAAGAAAGGTAGTTAATTTTAAAATTTTATTTTTTTCTAAAAAAAAAAATAGTTGATGATATACACGGCTTAGACGGCTCACTTTTGAGCCGTTTTGAAGTCTCAATATAATAGTAGAGATGACGATATAATCCAGTCACCTATTTGTGACTAAACTCTATGTCATCAAGAAGACCAAGCCACCAGAAGTCCATATCAAAGCCAAACCAAAATTCCAAAGCATGACATGAATTCCTCTAGAATTTCTATCAGAACTACCCTAAATTCTTGTTCTCCAAACAAAATTCGTACTGAAAAATCGGAATGTCGTTTCTCCGCACTAAATTGGTTCTAGAAAAATCGGGATTCGGTTCATCGGACTCTTAACAAAAGAACTCACTTAAGTGTATGGTGGTTCTAGAAAAACCGGGATTCGGGTCATCGGACTCTTAACAAAAGAACTCACTTAAGTGTATGGAAAGAGATGCATACCCAAAAAAAAAGTGTATTGAAAGAGATGTAGGTCATCTCTTGAGAGTAAACTTGTAGACACCAAAGGTACATACACCGAGATCAGGTCCGCACACGACCTTTAATATTCCACTACAGGCACAGCTGATGTCATTGTGTGAGTGGGAAGAATAACATCTATATTACTGAATTCAAGTCACAGTCCATTCAAGTATTTTATTGATATTTGACCCATGCGGGAATATTCAAGTCGTAAGCGACATCTATCCTAATGCATGGACAGTTACTATGGGAAACACTTAACCATATATTGTGATATATGTGAAAAATTGTTGGAGTTTTCAATTGACCATGCGGACTTTAGTCCTACATTAGAAAACCCACCAAGTGTATATACCAATATATAGTTATACTTTGTACTGGCATATGCACATGGGGTGTGGCGGCCCGTGTGGGGTGATTTTTCTAGAGGGTTTAAGTTTAAACCTCAAAGGAACAATCTTTGTTTTGTCACTTTCTTTGGGAACATTCTCATAGGAGCTAAGCCCCATAGGGGCTTAGTGACTCGGACTCAGAGGAAGGGTGCAAAGTGGTTCTTTGATTGTGCACTTTCCATAAACGCATCGAGCATGATATGACATTCGTATGCATTCTTGCGCTCGTGCTCTCATTTATGCGTGAGTTGCATGCGTGGTTGCTGCGTGTCTATGTACGACTTTGTACGACCATGCGCAACTATGCATGGCTACCACATGTGCTGCTATACTGCTACGTACATGAGCTGCTGAGCTACTGCTCATTTGCGGGCATGAGTTGCTGAGCTATTGTGCACATCTGCGCATATGTCCAGGTGGTGCTAATTGGCTCATAAGCATATATTGCAGGATTTTGATTATCGATTATGATTTTTTGGGAGTTGGTATTTTAGTCCCACATCGGCAAGAACTAGAGATGCGGTTTCCTTCCTTTCCTAGAAATTGACTCTTCATGCATCCATGTGGGGACAAACGAAAAAGAGATGTCGTATGAGTCAGTTTGAGTCGTACACAGAGGTGACTACGAGCATTATATAAGTTCTTTTGTGAACGTGTTGGTTCCTGGAAGCAGATCAATGATAGAGGGTGAATCTTTTGAGAAACGATGGTCTTCGTCACCACAACAAGAATAATTTTTACTATATTATCTTCTCCTTCTTCTATCTTATACATATTCTATCTCAATTGCAACCGTGTTTTCAAGGAAGAATGAATTTGAAATTCATCTCTTTGTAATCTAATCGGCTAAGGAGTTTGTTTGAGTCAGGACCTAAGAGAACAAACTATTATAGTTCTACACGAATCTCATAACCTCGGCAACAACTTCTGGATTGAAACGCAGTAAAAACTAGTTTTGTGTGAATCATTGTTCCTGGCTAGTGTGATCTATCTTTGATCAACCTCGGAACTAACACTAACAACGCCTCCCCCCTACATCCATCAGCAGAAAACCAGATAGAGCATGCCTTCTAGTCCTCATCGTCTTGACATTTTTGTCATCCTGTGAGTTTGCGGATCCTGTGGTCCATAGCCGAGCAACCTAGACCCAAGGTAAGCCCACTTCCCAATTTTTATTTTTTTATTATTTTTATTTGATTATGATTTACTTTTATGGTCATTTGGACCTTAGTAAGCATTATTTAGCTATTATATAGTTTATCATAATTTTTAGATATTTTAGATAATTTTTAAATATCAATTTTGTGAAGATTTATATATTTTATTGAATTTCATGATTTACCATATGGCCATTCAGGGTTATTTTTGGGACCCAATATTTTATCTAGGTCCTAGGAGCTCAAAAACTATTTTCTAAATTTTGTGGATTTTTTTTGGTATTTTCTGGAATTACTTTGATAATTAAATATAGGAAAAACATATTTTCTATGACTCCTGGAATTTATTGTGTTAGCCTAAGAGCAAATATTGACCCCAAATGTTTTCTAGGGTTCATTATACTAATTAATATTTTCTAGAATTTTTCCATAATTTTTGGGAATTCTTAAGTATTTATTTATCAAGGTTTATATATTTTTAAAGGCTTCCAATATTTATTATAAGGCCATTTGGGACTAATATGAGGTAAAGTATTTTTATTTATACTATAGAAGGTTAAATATATTTTCTAGAATTTTTTAGAATTTTATTTGGATTTATTTGGCTAAGAATTGAATTTAAATCAATTTCTGGAAAATAAATACCCAGTCAGCACTGGGGCCCACCCGTCAACTGCTTGGGCCAACTGAGCGGGGCCCAGCTGTCAGTGACACAGCAGTTGCCTATATATATATATATATATATATATATATATATATATATATATATATATATATATATATATATATAGTTTTTGGAAATCAGAAACCCTATTTTCCTTCAGCCGACTTTGAGCAGTTTTTGATATTGAGAGTCTCCGACTTCCCGAGGCGATTGCGGACAACTCCGACCTCCTTTTTTGTGCTATTTTTTTGTTGGATTCGTATTGAGGTATATTTTTCAAATATCTAATTTATTTTTATTATCTCTGAACCTTAATTTCTGTAAAATTCGTAGAGTGTTGGTTGTCTGAAACTTGACACGTTTTGGTGTTTTCGAGATTTCGGGAGAAACAGAAATCGAAATCACGAACCGTTTGAAGTTTCAGAAAGCCAACATAGAGCTCTACTACATAGATTTTTCCTAGAAATTAATTCTTTCATCTAGTATTTTAGTTATTCTATTGAACTCAAAATTGATCGGTGAATCACCGTTTTGGTCATGATTAGCCATAACAGCGATATCTTTTGACCGAAATGTGAATTTGCGGCACGGTTGATTCCAGCACACTTGTGGCACTAAAATCTACCAAGGTGCATTTTCAAAATCTAGAGTTCACGATGTTTGACTAGATAGTCAATGGCATGCCTCGATTTGCGTGCCATATTTTCCAAAATTGGAAACATGACTTTTTATGGCCAAACTTCCATGTTTATATTATATTCAGATTATTATTAGGTTAAATAAGGTTTTTAAGTAATTTATTCCAGAATTAACTATTATTAGATTAGTTAACCCATTAGCCACTTATTCCAGGAATTTAGAACTAGAGCCTTAGAATTGACTTGTGGTTTTCGTACATGGTTTGTGGTACGTTGTATGTTATAGGTTGAAAGCTTATAGATTGGCAATCCCCTCATCCTCGACTTGTGACTACGCTTTGTGCAAGGATTCAGGCAAGTGCACTTTCTGATTGCTTTCGATTCATAGTAGTTTCCATTTCATGTTTATACATATGCTCTCTTGCTTGATGACACGTTGTCACACGGATTAGTATCATGGATTTGCTTATACTTCTTGACTGTAATTTACACGATTACCATGCTTGCGACTTATGAGTACTAGCTGGGCGGAAAAATATCATAGTAGACATGTGGACTACCCAGAAATATCCCCAAAATGTCTATTCTTGACTAATAGCAGTCGCACAATTCACATGCGGGGTGCCGGATTTACCCCTTAGCCGTTCACATGTCGAACAAGATATTTCAAAACACATAGATAGTTGCCTTTTACTTGTTTTCCTTGTTTGTTCACGACTTGCCATGTCACCATGTTTATATATTTTTCTCTAGTTGAAACATCATGTTGTAGAGTTATCTACTTTCTTTCTAGACATGCCATGACATCAGTTATTTTTTAGTTTCATTTTACATATGTTATTTTTATGTCTTGTGAATTCTATTGTGTTTTCGTATTGCCGTTGGTTTGTGTGCTTGTTCCATTCCTGACTGGAAACCAACATTTTTCAGGTTAGCCGTGGCTTCTTTGGCATTGGAAGATTCGGGTGTATTTGCAGGCCAAACCTAGAGATTAGATAGTTATGTTGTAGTCATTTCAAATATATAAGAACAATGTATTTTCTTTGAATATAATTCTTGTAAATGTTGTAATCTATTAGAAATGTGAATGCGCAATAAAGTCTATTTGAGCATTTATTTATTGCGGGCTTGACAGCGTTCTACCGTCGACTCTGTGGCGTAGGCTAGCTTGGACAAGCACTCGTATCCCGAAAAGTGGGTACGGGTCGTGCACCCAACATCCCCGACAACCTGAACACAAAGCCCCGACCTCGTTCATAAGTTGTCTCCACCTTCCCTGTGCGTGCGCGACCTCAAAACCGTGAGTTGATCCCAACATAGAGACTCGCAAGCCACAAATCGACTAGACTCTAAGCTCTGTCTATTCTAATTTCTACCACACCCGAAAAGTCAACCAATGAGTCTTTTGTGCCATTCACAATTAAATAGCACATGGAAACTCGATTATATAGCATGGTATGTGTGTCATAGGTTCAAAATGGGTCAAAATCATATATTGGGTCAAATGGTTTTGATCGATGCCGAGTTCCGAACTCAAGTTGGAAATTAGGTCTAGAATTACTGTAAACAGTCAATTGGCCTAAATTGACTCGAAGTTGTGCAAAGTTAAAAGAATCTTAGAGACCAAGTTTGGATGGGACATGATATACCAAATTGAAGGTGGGCTTGTCTAGAATTCGAATATGGAAATAGATTTGAGAAATCGATAGTTGTTGCGCTTCAAAAATCAAAGCTACGAAAAAGTACATCTATAGCCATAACTAAAAATCAAATATAGTTCAATATTAAAATATCCATATTAAATGACTAAAATGACTAGAAATAAATTTCAAAAATTAGGGGGCTTATAACCTACCCACTTTAGAAAATTTCGGCCTCGAAATTAAATAACACTACCATGCAAAATCTATAACATATGAATAATTAAGCTAAATCTTACCGAAATTCGCGAATAGAAGGGGATATCGCTCCCGCATGGAATCTTCTTGCTCGTAAGTACACTCTCCTAGAGAATGGTGCTTCCATACAACCCAAACTATCTAATCGTCTGTCCTCTAAGTATCTTCTCACTAGTATGATCTAAGATACCAACTGGCTACTGCTCGTATAATAGACTGGGTCCCATTGTGATCTCGGCATGGTCCACCACATAACTGGGATCAGTCACCTACGTTCTCAACTATGAGACATAGAATACCTCTTGCACTCCCTCCAGAGATAGGGTTATGCAAGACAATATACCACATCCCTACCACGCTCTATATGATCGATGGTTTACAAATCTAGAGGTAAGGCTTCTAAGTTGGCTCTTACACCTTTATCTATGACTAACCGTAGAAAAATCATAATTCTTCCTTAATTCTGTCAATCCTTAAACTATATATTATATTCCTATAAAGTACCTCACCAACTTCTATAGTAGTTCAATTACGGATCCATTCCTTATACCTATTAAGCAATCTATAAAATCCTGTAAAGTAAGCCTAACCATTGATATCTATCTGCGGGTAAAGGTCGAGGTTGAATTAGACGACTATATAAACCTATTGTTCATCCTTCTAGTCTTGGCCTGCTATTGGTCATTTTAAAGCTAGTCTTATCATGTATGGAGATGATCGTCCATTTTACTTAGATCTTCTTACTCATCTTGACACTATCGTTAGATAATATTTCCGCTAATACTTCTAATCTATGCCCTATCTTAGGCAAAGATAACAAGATTTAGTCTATTAATTCTTGGGTTGCTGGTTAGGGTCTGGCCTTATACTGTACTATATTCTAACTTATTTCTTGGGAAAGTATCTATGAAATTCTACCCACCTTAGCTATTTACCTAGTCCTATGAAACATGGAGTCATATCTTCTTTAAATGAAAATTTTCATACAATAATGGTTCTGCATAGTCTTAGGTCCAGCCTTAGGTACAAGACTTACTAAGCCATTCTATTCAGAACAAACATTCTAAAATCTACCACATGAGGGTCCTATTTTCTTAAGGAGCTATAACTAATACCAATTTTAATAGCCTGACCTCCAAAATCTTATAGTGGGTCAAAAGGGTGAGGTCGAGGTTGAGCCTCCAATTTTGGTTTGGAATGGTCAACGGTAGCACAAAAATGGCTAGGTTGAGACCCTAGGCCCCTTCAACTTAGTCTTCCACGTGTGACGATCACTTCTAGTTGAAAAACTGTAACTAATCTCTAAAATCCTACTATATGTTCCCTCTAGTTCCTCCAAAATATCTCTATCTAATATAGATAAGGGCAGAAGGGTTATAATCTATCGATACTAAAGTCTCTTGCTAAAGTTAATATTGCCTTTGAGAATCCTGTATTACCCATCCGAGCTACCCGGTCTACCTAATAGAGGTACATATCCAATCCTTCCTTAATAAATATTTCCTTTGATAGTACCCTATCAACTATTTATATCCAATGATGGAGTAGATGGTTCACCAAACATGAGCGTTCGTCCTTCCGAAAGAGGTAATGATGAGAATCCCAAAAGGAGGAGGTCAAGGAGGTTGATCGACTTCAATTGCGAGTTCTAAAGGCGATAGATAAATTCAAAAGAGTTTTCAAGGAAGTTGTGGATAGAGATCCTATTATCCTGTCGCAGGTCTACTCGGTATAGAAACATAGCCAAAACGGCTAACTTGTCTTGCATGGACCACCACAAAAATATGTAACGCCCCATTCCTAAAATACGTAGGACTAGGAGAACGTATACATGCCAGCTACGTATCGAGAGAACTCCAGTCTAGCTCGAGTACATATAAGTTGTATTGGTTTTCTAAATCAATCTATAAAATCAACTAATATTTATCTTAATCCACATGATGAATAAATATTGTAATGCCCCAGCCCAAAATACATAGGATTAGGAATACGGTATGTGCCAGCAACATTTCACTAATAGACCAAAAATACATATCAAACCCATTAGCTAATGCTTAAGCTGTAAATCATGAGAACAACCCAGAATAATAACACGTCACAAGTATACAGCTAATCTCATCCATATAGAATAATAAGACACAAGATATCAAGTCCAATAAAATAATATTGATGAAAAGATCTGTCCACCAGGAAATAAAAATAATAACTATGCGGGTAAGACATCCCAAAACTACAATAAAAAGAAAATAAAGTAATCATCAACTACAAGTCTGCTGAAATGAAAGGAAATAAGGTAGCAAGTCTAAATAAAGAGACGACATGGATCAAGAGAAATCCTCGGACTCTATCACATCCTCTTGCGAAGGTACGTCACCTGTCTTGACTCCATAACCGTAGATCTCTAGGTAGTTCTCCTCTCTAACTAAGGTAAAGAGATCACCAGGTCCTTAAGGGACTAGCAAAATACATATAAACATGCCTATTGTAACAGTAAATAATCGTGCAGAAAGGAAGACAAGTAAAACATGTAACAATCAATAAAGACGTGTCAATATAGTAACGCAATGGGATGCTCCCGATCTCGAGACAAAAGATAAGTCTCTACTATCATAATGCCATGGGACACTCCTAGTCCTAGAGAGGAAAGAACAAGCCTATAACACCGTAATGCCATGGGACGCTCCCAATCCTAGAGATAACAAGGCCAATGTCTAACAATCAATCACGACTACAGGTCAAGTCGGGTCAAACTCAAGGACGAAGGTAGAAGACTAATCAATATCGCCATAATACTCACATAAAACAAATAGTGACACATGATGACCAAATAAGGAACGTACACGTAAAATAAGAGAAATAGCAATAACATGAACATAAACAGCAGGTAATCAAGTATGACTCAAAAGAAATAACAGTATAGAAAATACATGAAATAAACTATAAAATTTGGTAAGGTATACTTGCCTGGTGGTAGCACGTAGAACCAACAATATCCAATCACTCAGTGAGCCACAAAAGTCAAACTCTCGCAAATGTCTTCGGATGCTGAAATAGATATCACCAACGTGTTTGACATAAGAAAAATGTCTAAGTTTGACTATCCATAAGTCCAATTCTGGACATAAGGGCAAAACGATAATTTTGTGTCAAAACAGTATACGTCGTTGGACCGGCTTTGGACCAAAAAAACATGCCATAATCTATGGTCTCTAAAGTCGAGAAATTATATACTTGCGAGTCCAGTTTTTTGATACAAACTCAATGGTATGCCCAGAGTTGGATTCTGATAAGCCGTGCACAAAATCATTTGTTGAGTCGGATCGTGGGTCCGCCAAAATAGCATTCTGGTCGACCTTTTCAGAATGGGAACAAACTTGGCTCACAGGACAAAAAAAAGATACGAGTCCAGTGGTACAAGTTTCATCATGATATAATGAACGTGAACAAAGTAATTAGGTTTTTTTTACAAAAAGGTCGATATGGTGTACCTCGACCAATACGCTTCGAATTCGTCGTGCACACGCAACCAATTCGAGTTTCGTCAAAGTCACACGTCCACAACATCTGTACTCACCTTTTCATGCTCTCGGGTTGCGACCAAGATGCCCGGTTTATCAGGAGGGACCCCGTATCGGGAAAATTTCTAAGTTTTGAAAACATATTTCATAGTTCTAATTTTGGAGCTAACTTAAAACAGAATATATGCAACTAGGATAAAAACTAAAAATAGGATTTCCATATTGGTTAGGTTGTCTAAATTACTGTTTAAGTAATTTTCCACGATTCGCGATATCCTGATCGTAAATCGGCTTCCAACTTAGAGTTTCGGGACAGTTTCTAATGTCCAAAAGTCAAGTTTTTTCTCGATTTTGGAACTCGATTTTCGTCGTACATGATGCGAATTAAAAGATTATATTTGAAGGGATTTAAAGGCATATAGATTAGGATCGTACCAGAAGAAACTATCGTAAAATGATCGAGCGTGCATCGAGAACACTCGCTGTGAAGTCAGGTTGCAGAGCGTTGTTGTTGCCACTACTACTGTATATTGCCTGCGAGCTGCAATCGTGCACGGCCGGCCGCCAGCGACACTTGCAATGGCACGCTGACACCGACGATGTGCGCGAGGGTCGAAGGGGTGCTGGGTAGCGCTAGGGCTTAGGGTTTTGTAACTTCTTCTCTCTATTTCTCTCTCGTTATATATATAGGTACATGCAGCTTTTCTTGGGCTGTCGGGTATGAGGGGAATATTCATCTGGCAAGAAATTCAATTTCTTGCTAGAATTTAGAGATTTTGGGTTTTTGTTTTTGTAACTACCACTTTTCTAGAAGAGGGATATTTTTGACTTTCCTATTTTCTTGTTATTATTGTGAATTCAAATTATAATTTGAATGATAAATTTATTTTAAAAAACTAGAAATTATATTTTAGATTAATTATCTATAATAATATAGTGTATATTTATATTATTGAATATGATTAGTGGTTAGCCATTAGTTAGAATAGTTGTTAGTGACCCTAGAGGACCTAAACCGACTTAACATGGCCACCTAATTAAATGATTATGACTAGCATAATTGAACTTTAATTAGCCTCTAGTTAGACTAACAAGATTAATTAGAAAGTTTGACTAAACTCCTAATTAGGAAAAAAAGGCTTATTTTCTAAACTTGTCATGACATAAGAGAGGGGCTTAGTGGAAAACTTACATTAGCCAAAACCCTAAACTAAACCTAATATGACAGCCCACTTTCTTTATAAAGCCTAATATCATCTTTTTCTTTCCCCATTCATCCAAAACCCTAACCCTAATTAGAAGATTTTTTCAAATTGTTCCTACCATCAAAACTCTTCCAAATTTGCCCATATTAATCGCATTCTCTTCCTTATAGAGAGTAGAGTACTCTAGAAGCAAAGCATTGGAGGTTGGAGCACTTGGAGCTTGAGGATTTCTAGATTTTTATTGGGAATCCATCTTCCAATAGGTATATGCATTCTAAACCCTCTAAATTGTATTAAATAGTGTAGAGGGATAAAATATGAACTCCCATGCATTAGGGTTGTCCATGGTGAGGAGTTTTGAGTCTTCTTCATCCATTTAGAGACTTTTCCCTTTGTATTTTGACCCATTTTGGGGAAAATTCGAGAATGACATTTCTAGGGTTTGTGAATAGGTTTGTTAGGTTCTAATTGTGATTTAGAACATGTGGGTATGCTTCAGGTCAAATTTGGATCCATTTGGAGTGCGTATCATGGCGTATCGTGATATGCACGCCAAATGTTTGCCAAAATAACAATGTGGCTATTATTGACTTTATTTCTGTTTTGCCTTTGCTTTTTAGAGTTGTATATTCATTGGAGTTGTATCTAGGTCCTTACATATATGTATATGTATAATATATATGGGAGTTATCTATATGATAGTGAGATATATGTATGTCTATATATATATAGGTAAGTATGTATAGTAGGAAAGCCGGGGGAAGTGGGATATGTTAACTGCTATAGGGACTGTACAGGGGTCCTGTTGTGCAAACAATAGTGGTTAGCCACCAAGACAAGGAGCAAAATGAGGGCAGCCGCAAGTCGAGGAACTTGGCAACAGGGTCACCTGCCTACATGTTAGCTAGTGCAAGATGGAATGGGAAGAGAGTGATGTAGGGGCAGGGGATTTAGTACTCACTACACAGGCAGTATATGAGACTTTCCTGCAGGCTTATGCAAAGAAGATAACTTTTTTTGCACTGTCTTGCATTAGTGAAGGCGGATAGGGGGAGGGTTCTATTTTCCATAATAGTAGCAAGAATGACAATAGCAGTGGCAGCCTAGCTCCAATAGATGGATATCTAGATGTATAGATAGATTAGTGTTGAGTGAGAATACTCATGGGTGTCATAGGTGCACACAGATGACAGTGTGTATGTTGATATCAGGAAGAGTGAACATGTGTAAAGGAAGATTGGTTCTAAGTAATCTGTAATATAGGGACAAGTAATATACAAACATAGGGGAGATTAGATGTATGCAGGATTTGGGGTTCTCCCATTTTGCAGGCAATGCATTGGATCCTTCCTGTGCAAGACAGTAGAGGGAAGTGGCTAACATCTGAACATGTGAGTTAACAGAGGGAGGAGTGATGCATGTGTTGAAGGATAGGCAATCCTAGATGAGGGGAGCCAAGTGGCAGCAATGACAAGTAATGGGGAAGAGTGGGAATATGAAGCCTGTGTCAATAGGCAAGGGTAGTGTAGATATAAAAATAGATAGGAGAGTGACAGTGTGTGGAACCGATGAGATGTTTTATTCGGTTAGGGGAGTGGTGTCAAGTGGACTAATATGTTATATAGTTAATGTATCAGTCATAATCTTGTGCCAGTCCTACATATGGGTTTTGGTATCATTCAGTTAGGAAGTAGGGATTTTAGCATCAGTATAGATAGGCTCGAGTATTCAGTCCTATAGATATAGTGTATCAGTCATTGATGAGTGATGTGGACTGTTTAGGATAGTGGACTATCATTGGATATTTATGTATGTTCAGTTAAATAGCTTATTACAGTATTAGTCAATTACATAGGGGGTCACTCGTATTTCATAACTGCATCTAAGGGGGAACATGTTTCTGAATACATGACTATGTAATAGGTCCTATTGCATTCATGTAGCAGTTGTATTAAGAATATTTATATCAGAAATAGTGAAGATGGGCTCGAGTATGCTGTAGAAATAAGGGGTATCAGTTATAAAAGGGAAATTGTGTCTGCTATAGTACAATGGTTGATGGAGGAGTGCATAAGTGCATAGGAGATGGGGGTGTCCTGTCCATACTTGACAACAAGGGGTTTTAGTTGTATCAGTTATAGGTGATTAGTATCAGTTAACTGATACTAGGAGGAGGGATAGTTAGGATATGGGCACTATTTTGGTTTGTAAGTGTATTAGGAAGTAGTTAGAGTGTCTTAGGTTGTGTGTTAATGAGTGATGAATTAGTGAGTTGAGAGTGGCAGTGGGTGAGTATTAGAATGAGTTAATCTATGAGAGAAATTGAGTATAAAGAGTGTGGGCTTCGTGTGTCAGGTAAGGGAGTTCTTCCTTATGTTGCACAAGTAGGTTTTGGCAGGGCACCAAGTATAGTATGTTGGGGGATGTGAAACCCTGGGTAATAGGTAATGATGCCGGGATGTTTGGGAGCAAGTCAAGTGCAGGCTTTGAAGGGTTTAGGAAGAATAGGAACTGTGCACAGGAATTTTTTAAAATGAAGCAAGCAACAGTAGCTATAGCAGTAGGTATAGGGATATGTGTATACATGTTTGTGTATGTAGGATATGAGTATTCATCAGTCGAATGGGTAGATTATGCAAGAAAAACAGTAGGTGTAAGCAGGATTTATATATTTAGTCCTACAACAGTAACCAACAACGATAGGGACAAGTTAGGCATGTGATGTATGTATGGTTGAGTTCACAGGTTGTGCACTAGGATTTGGGGGAAATTCCCTACAACATGGATTTGTGCAGAGCCTACTACGTTTAGGCAAAAGGGGTACTTGGCCTATGTATGGGATCATGTATCAGTCTCTAGGAGGATTGGCCCTTTGTGCATTAACTAATTAATAGTGTGGGAGTTCAGTTTGAGCAGATTAACCTGTTGTGGGTAGTAAGAAATAAGGGGCAGGGTTCAAGTGGCAGTAATATTATATATGTGTGTGATCTTAGTGGCATGAGCTTAGGAAGAGTTAAGGTAAGGATATTTACCTAGTATTTAAGTATAAGTAAATACCTATGATAATGTAATGTAGGTAATAACATGTAAAGGGTAATACTATGGTAAGGGTAAGGAGTGTAGTTATTACCAAGGTGTGGGTATTACTTTAAGATAACCCTAGGGTAATAGTAAGGTTTGTAGTATCATTAAGTTTTGGGCATTGGATACCAAAAAGTAGGAAGGTTATCAAGACTAAGAAATGTTGGATGAAGGTATATATAAATCTATATAGAGATATTTGGTAAATAGGCCACTTTAGTATCATAAATTAGCTAGTCTAGCCTAAATAAGCAGGGTAAGGACCAAATAACTTGGATATTGGTTAGTACAACCTAGAAATAGCTATTTAGACTAGTTTGACCTAGTTTTGACTAGCTTTGACCTAGTTTGACTTTCATGACCTAGAAGGCCTAGAAGCATATAATTAATACATTTAAATATATTGTTTACTCTAGAACACGAATTAATTATGTATATCTCAAATATAGGTTTGTGTGACACCACATTGGGTATCGATCCGTAATTACTGCTTAGGACAATAGGCAAGTACGTTCTCTGCTAGTTTTTATTTATCTGATAATTATTATGATTCAGCTTCTCGTATAGTATTTTCTGATTCTCTGACATGATACAAATTAGTAATCATTCACTTGCGACGAATGTATCTTACTTGTGTGGCCTATATTTTTAGAATCACCCACTGGAACCATCTACTGGAAACACCATTGTAATGCCCCAGTCCCAAAATACGTAGGTTTAGGTACGTAGACATGCCAGCCGTATAATAAATATACGTAAGCTGTAAAATATAGTAAAACCATGACAATTAATCTCATCAACAAAATAAAGATAAAACTTTTTATAGAATTAAGTAAGAATTTGTTTTTGTACATGATGTTGGACGGAGACAAATCTACTACCAACTAGTAAGAGAAGAAATACATAAACAAAGAAATGATTTGGCAAGAGTGACTTGGATGATCCAAGAGCAGTCATCTTCGAAGGAATATAGAAGATCACGACCTTGGCTAGAACACATGCTAAAAGACAAGAACACACACATGGAGAAATCATCAGGTCCTCAGAGGAACGTAACAAGATACAGGAAGAACATGCCATAAACTGAATATAAA